>CM053792.1:521470380-521803178 GCA_028749045.1 Cupressus sempervirens
AAAACATATGCATATATAAATTCTCAATCAATTCTATATTCATAATTGAATCAAAACATAAGGCATTTCTCAATTGAATAATATTTTTCCATTTCTAACCATTGTGCATATATAATACTACCATTATCGAACTAAATATGACATAAGTCTTTTGCACATTTCATGATTTTTATACATATATATAATCCATCTAACATTTATATTCAAATATAACTTCCTACTCATTGATAAAATAACCATTCAAGTACATGAATGTAACTAATCATCAAGCATCATAAATAAGTTCTAACATCATAAATGATTACTATAAAATAAAGTGTCTCATAGTATCTAATAGTTTGAGTAACAATCCAAAATAGTCCAACATATAACAAGGTCTCAAAATATAAAGTATCTACAATGCAAAATATAAAGTATCTAAAATGAAAATAAACTATGATATGCTATGATGGGCCAAGGTGAGGCCTCACATACCTCTCAACATTATAGGTGGGTTATGTTGGCTCTATTTCTTTCTTGGTTTAATGGTGTGAGCCATGTATTCAAGATTTGATACTATGTACTAGGCAATTGTAGTGGCTGGAAACCTATGCATTTTGGTGAGATGGATCATTTTTCATATAAACATTCTTTCATAAAATTTTTTTGGAGTCCATGAAGATATACCTTCCATCTTTGATTGATCAGCTATTCAAACTTAGTCTTCTCTACTTGGTCATGTTCTATATAGTGGAAGTTCTTCATATCAATAGTTTGACAATGTTTGCAACTTCATGCTTCAATGATGTTCTTCATGATCATCCTTTTGTTCCTATCTTCTGAAACATTCTTTCTATCTCTTTTTGGAGTAGGGTTTTACCCATGTGGTTTTCTCTATTTTTCCTCTTTTTAGAGATTTTGTTGTGCTTGGATACTTCATCAAGCCTTGTTTTTGGGACCTAAATTTATTTTTAGTAGTAGTTTATAGGTTTTTAGCTACTCCCTAAGTTTATCTTAAGGTGGGTGTTTGAGTAATAATTTTTTTTCTTATTAATTAAATCATATTTATTTAACTATTAAGTCACTTATTATCTTTAGTTTACTAAGGCTAAACTTTAGGCATATAATAATTAATTATTTTATTAATTATTATCATGTAACCTAGGTTTTACCTATTAGGATTTTGACCTACTTTATAAGGATGATCTCTCTTTGTAATTTATTCATTCACTTTTTATTATAGCAATCTCTCTTTTTCCTCATCAAGAATGTCTCATCTATGGATCTGGCAATTCTAGCCTCCATAGCTTTTTCTTCTCTCTTTTTGTGATAGGTGTTTGCATGCAAGTGATTCTTGGGAGCTATGGGGTCGATCTTTCATCAACTTCAATATGTTGTATAATTGAGATTATTGAAGGCTATAGGGCCCAATTCAAGTACCTCCAGTTAGTTTGATCCACTTTAGATAAACAAGACTCCAACTCTTATTATTATCTAAGAACAACATACTTCCATTGCATAGACTCCAATTTCTATCCCATGATGTACAACTTATTCCCTATTTCCTTTTCCTTGTGAAAATCCTTTCACTACTCATGATTAAAAGTTTCATTAATTTTTTTCTGAGAACATCTAATTTTTTAGACCTTCCATTGTCTATATTGAACTACAACAAATCTTAGGCACATTCAAACCAATTGTAATATGCTTCCCTATTGAAATTATTGATCTAGAGAAGTACCAAAATTTTACAATGTACTTGATTTTGAAGCCACAACTAGTTATGAAATGATTGTAATTATCAGAGTTCATGGTACCCCTATTTTCATAATGCTTTGCCTTTGTGATTTGTATGCACACCTTGTCTCCACAATATCCCAGACTAGACAGATTCTATGAATTTGACTATTATAGACTTATCCAAGAACTCTAACAATTAATGGAAATGCATTTTCCAATGTTAAATACCAAATTGGTCTCATGCATAGTACCCAAATGGCCTAGTAAAATAGTATGAAAGGAATGACATGTATGTTGTAATTTGATACTCTATCATATAATATACACGATAAACAAATCCATGTAATATCTATGTTAAAGCCTTATAAGAAATTATTACAATTCATAATGTAAGAAGACCACAAGATATTGAGCCTCAATATAATCTAAAGGATTGTTGTTGTGTTGTGCTAACACTACTAGTTGTAGTACTCTTTGTGTTGATGAGTCACACCAGGCAAATATCTTGAGATTTCCTAATGGCGAATCCTTAGATAAAGATATTTTTCACTGAGAGTTGGCTCATGCCTTTGAAATAATAAGAAGTCTCAAATGATTCTTTTTTACTCTTCTAATAACCATAGCTTCTAGACTTAGAAAGGATGAAAATACATGTTCAATAATTATGTGATTTATCATTTCTAAAATGTTATGTTAAATTTACATTGCAAATTTTTGCAACCAAAAATACATATTTATTTTCTAATTCTCAAACTCTATTCTTTTAATTTGTGTAAGAATATTATAATGCTCATTCAATCATTCTTCTCATGCTCAATATTTTTGTTGTGACATTTCCCTACCTCAAGTTTTAGTTACAAACCAATGTGCAACACTCAAGTCTCAAACTCTATTACTATGATTATTCTTCACTGGGATAATGTATGGCCAATGATTCATGAAATGGCTTGCTATAAGATGGATCCAATTGGAGTTATGAGAGATTATGAGATGCTCCACAACTATGTCAAAATTGGATATTATAAATATAAAGTAATGCATTTATAGACATTTTACCCAAATTTGATAGGCTTCAGCAATATTGTGCTAAACTTAATATTCTTCTTCCACAATAAGGTTCAGCTAGTTAATCAAGATGGATTTTGTGTGTACACTTAACAATAATAGCATTAGATAAATTAAACTTGAGTGTTGATAAGCTTAGGCATATTAAAAAATTAATCCAAATGGCATGAAAGAAATATTATTCCTCATATGCTACTATAGTCTCCAAAGGCCAAAGTCATAATCTTTTCCAAACTTGTATGAATTCGTATAACATCTAAGACCCATATGTAGTTACATTCTAATTTATTCTAGAAATAACATCCAAACATTATTTTCCTTTGATTTTAATAGCTGACTCTTCTTCATGTAGCTTGTGACTACCACTACAAATGTATTTGATACACACTTTTATCCTATGTTACCCCAAGTTTCTAAGATGTGGGGACGTGGGGACGGGGAAACGAGTTTTTGGGATAGATTTTTTTGCTTAGAGCAGGGAACAACAGGGGACAACAGTGGGAACAACTATATAAAAAGTAGGAAAATTTTAAAATATACAGGGAAATTTTAAATATTCATATAAAAACATGGATAATGCATGCTTATATAAATTATAGAACCTTAACATATAATGTTTGTGTTCAATAATTTAACTTTAGAGTTCACATAAGAGTGGAAATCAAACAAATTATCAAAACTAAAACATTAATTTTATGGGAGAGCCAAGGGAAAGGTTTTAAGAAGTTTTCAAGTTTCTAGGACAGGGGGACATGGAGATGAGGTCAATTTTTGTTGGAAACACATCCTCAGGTAACATAGCTTTTATCCTTGCATTCTCTAAGAGACCCCAAAGATTAACGTTGAATTCTATCCTATTATATTCTAACATTCAAACCAATATGAAATAATTTTATTAGACCATAATATATTCCAATTATATATTTATTTACTCTGCACAAATATGGATTCTATACTTTTCCTATTCTATAACATCATGTGGAAAGCTCATAAATAGACCCACACAAAAAGAATTTGAGAATATATTAATCTTTAAAATTCCAATTTTGGATCTAGTAAATCAATAACTCCCTAAACTTGACTCGTTATTTCTTCCTCTCTCTTTAGACATGTTGAAATTTGTAGGTTGCCCCTTGAGCCAATTGCCCACCTACTTGCATGACACATTAAACTCAGTAGATGAGTTTGAATCCAAAAAAGAGAGGGAATGTTATGAGACAAGACAAAAAGAAATGAAGTCTCATTCATTCAATGAGAAGAAGAGAATAGAAAAAGAAGAGTAGTCAAAGAATAGAGAAGGAATAATATCATAGTAGAAGGTTTAGGAAGTTAGGAAGATAGAGGTTGCAGTAGCATAGGTCTTGATCTTGTTGTTCTCTATATGTTCATTAAGTTTGTCCTATGAAGTAGTGATTGCTCTAAGCGTTATTGTATGTAGTATTTTAGTACTATAAGTTTATATTGAAAATAGAAGTTGTAGGTTAAAGTATTTTTTTTTTTGTGGTTAAAGCCCTATTGTTAATGTTCTTAGGATCTACTACAAATGTAATAGCACTGCCATAATGTGTTGGTATGTGTTTTATCAAATGGTAGCCATCTCTCTAATATATGATGAAGTATGGATAGACATGTCTCTTCATGGGACATGTCTATTCATTAGAATGTAATTAATATAATGACAAATAAATATCTCATATATTTAATATATTAATATATATATTATATCTCACATTTAAATATGTATATAATATATATTTACACTATAGTTTATCCAACTAAAGCTACCAATTATTAACACTCCCTCTTAGCTAGGGAGGATAAACAAGATTCATACATAATATGAATAACATATTACCTCAATGTAAATAATGGTTCTAAAATGTCAACTCATTTGACTTCTTGGTTTGTTGAAAGCCAACTTATGTGGCAAATGTCAACTCACTTTATATTTGATCAATGCTACAAACATCAACACACTTAGTTTTACATATCACCTAACTCATAATACAAGGAATCACTTAAATGTGATACTTAGTTTTACATATCACCTAAATCATGATACAAGGAATCACTTAACATATGATACCTAGTTTTGTATATCACCTAACTCATGATATGAGGAATCACTTAACATGTGATTCCTAGTTTTTGATATCATCTCAATGTGATATTAGAGATATGGTTTGACCAAGAATATAAAATCTCATGATATTCACCATAACTCAAAAAAATTATTCCAAGGTACTGTACACTTACCATAGGAACATTCATAATCTAATGTGATTGGTTCCAAACATCACATGATGTCTATCATGATAGAAGATTAAATTATTTTAAGATCGTCTTACATCAACAAATACAAGTGATAATAATTTGGAATTCATCATTTCCTTATGATTTACATAGGTTCCATTAGGCATTAAATGATTTCAATAGTATACTAATCAATTAAATCAATTTTATCTCAGAAGTATTTCAACTTCAACAATGAAGCTTCCTTTCAATCACTATGATCGAGATTGTCACAAGTTGACTGAACCCATCTGCTCCCTCTATAGCTTGAGTTCACCAACATTTGGACCTCTTTTAAGATGCCACACTCTCTCTAAATCTCCCTTTGAATCTAAATTTCATATGCTTTTGTCCTTCTATTTCAAATATTTCCTTTTATAAGGTGAGCCCATATAGGAAATATAACACATGAATCAATTTTTCATCCTTCATTCCACCTTAAATACATATGTGTGGGACTTGATGCTTCTTATGCTCATAGGACCTTCTTCCTTTTTAACTTGTTTCTTATATTTTGATCTCATATCATCTTCATGGTTTACTCCCTCTAAATCAATAAGATTGAGATTGCCAAAAGTTGACCAAATCACATTCTCTACCTCACTCCCTCTCTTTCAAGAATGACCATAATAAAATGTCAAGGTCCCTTTAAATCTCAATTTCCCTCTTTTCACTACAAGAACATTCTCAGAGGAAAAGATCAAGGCACATAGATTTTATAAAAATAAGAGAGAGAGAGAGAGAGAGAGAGAGAGAGAGAGAGAGAGAGAGTACAATAATGAATTATAGTCTATCATTTTATTTGATCTTTCATTCCATTAGAATTTATTGTAGTAAAAAAAAATTATTTATTACATAAAATATTTCATTAAAAGATATTATATAGCCATATTAGTTAGAAATTTTACTCTCTCATACAAAAACTATCAAAATTTAAATCCATCTCCTCTATAAGACATATATATTTCATTAGATTCTTTAGGAATATAACACCAAAGATTATATAATTGAAAATATAACTTAAAAGACCATATATTTTAATATGTATCTTTATACTTCTACATAAGTAAAGAATACATATATTCATACGTACATCAAGGATCTAAGCAATCTTATTTAATATTTATTACATAAAAAAATTATGAAATGATATTAATAATACAATTTACCTTTAGTTTTCCTACAATTGTATACCTACAACTATATACATAGTTATTGATCCTCATTATGAGTCATATCTTATGTAGTCTTGTCACTTATTTCAATACCAATTGGTATTCCTTTATAATGGTTTGGTGTTCATTATGTTTGCTGACTATATCACACCTAACTCTCTTCGGTAGTCACATGGTTACATGACCCACAACTTTCCCAATGGTTTCATAGTCTTCAATTGTATAGTTGTATAGCTCCATGTCACCTGATCATTGGCTGATGTGGATGCCTTGACTATTCTAACAATTGTGGATCAAGTAGTACAGAACATTGGGGATATTTGTCTTCCCTTCAATGGATGGTATTTTACAATGGGATATGGTTATTAAGTTCTCCTTTAATGTGTATTTGAACTAAGTGATCTTTGATTTATCTCCCCCTTTGAATCACTCCTAAGTGTATAATTTGTGCACTTGATTATTATCATACAACCATCCTAGTGTTTGATATAATGCAATAATCCTTTCCTTCTGTAAAGATAAATGATAACAATATATACATGAACTTTTCCAAGGTTTGATGCTTCTAAGGTTCAATAAATGAATAATATATTATTAGCATCATACTTCTCTGATATTCTTGTTAGTTCCAACTATTTTCCACATTATATAATGCATTAATATCATTGATTTTGTTCTCTATAAAATTACAACAAGAGTATTTTCACATTTAACATTAGTCATATGCTATATGGTATAGCCTCCCACAAGTTTTATGTGATTTGTCATTTTATTTATCTATTGGTTCTTCGTATCATTTGATTTCTTCATAGGTTTCATATAGGACGTGAGAGATTTATTCACATTCTCTGGGACATGTTCAAATATTCCTTGTCATGGAATTATTTTCATTGCTAATAAATGGTGGTATTCTTCTTATATGGCCCATTAGTGTTGTCATGACCATTTAAATTTTATTGCAAGTCTCCTTTGCAAGAATCATAGTAGTTCCAATGTTGGAAAATGATAGTCCACAAATGGTCAGTTCCATATACCTATCGCAGCTATTGGCTTCACCATTTCTCCTTGATTTTCTAAATTTTCTCTCAATAACTAGTACAATCTGAATGCAACCATTCTTTGCATTTATGATATACTTGTGCATATTCTATTATAATTTTTTTTATTACATATGCAACCTAGATCTGATACCATGTTAATGTTCTTAGGATCTATTGCAAATGTAATAGCATTGCCATAATGTGTCGGTATGTGTTTTTCACATGGAAACCATCTCTCTAATATATGATGAAGTATGGATAGATGTGTCTCTTTATGAGACATGTCTATTCATTAGAATATAATTAATATAATAAAAATAAATATCTCATATATTTAATATATATATAATATCTCACACTTATATATATAATATATTTGCACTATAGTTTATCCAACTAAAGCTACCAATTATTAACACCTATGCTCCCAGATTTATAATAGTTGAAACAATTTTTGAATAGAAATAAAGAAAGTAGGCATATTAGTAAATCTTCAAGTATTTGGCTTGTTGTTGTCTTCATTTCTATCGATTCCATATTGGGTTTAGTATCTATGCAACTCTTTGTTATTAGCTCTATATTTTAATGGTGGAAAAGACCAAACAACAAGTTTGTTGCTAACTCACTTGGTTCTTTTGTTAACCAAGCTCCCCTTGTGCTAACTCGGTCAATATATGTTTGTGTTGCATTTTTGGAGTTATAGCTGAGTCCATCAAGATATCTTCCCTTTTCTTACCAAGCTCACTCAATTTATGCTCCTACCAAGCTCACTCAGTCCCTTCCCTGCCAAGTTGACCGAGGTCACTCAGTTTTTATATCAACTAAGCTCACTCGGTATAGTGTTGACTGAGCATTGTTGTCAAGTTCCATATGTCCTTTGGTGATCGAGTAACTCGACACCCATTGGTACTGAGTAATTTCGCATTTCTATCACTTGGCTCCTTTAAGTGTTGAGCCACTTGGCACTCACTGTGTTGTGCCAAGAATTTTCTTTCATGAAGTAATCATTTTCCACATGGTATTATAGATTTGAGAACCCACACCTAGTGAGTTTGGGCATTATTTTATTGGTTTTTGACATTGATTGTACAATAGACATAGTAGGAGATGTAGGAAAGACATGGCAACAACCACTATCCTTTAATGGACAAAATTATGACATTTGAAAAAAGAACCATTATGGTTGGTAATAATTTATGGGAGTTTGTGATGAATGGGTTTAATTATGTTACTGAGCTTGCATAGTATATTGCCCTCACCAACCCTTAGAAGACTCATCTTAAGGAGTTAAGAAGAAAGGATGCAAAATCCTTACATCTGATTGAGGTAGCAATGTTAGAAACTATTTTTTGCAAGATAGAAATAGCTAATTACTTAAAGGAAACATGGGGGATTATTGAGGAAAACTTCAAAGGGACTGATAAAGTCTGAATAGTGAAGCTATAGATGATCATAAGGGAGTTTGAGAACCTTCAAATGAAGGATAACGAACGTATTACAAAATTCAGCTCAAGAATCTCTACTTTGATAAACCAACTCAAATCAAATGGAGAAGAGTATGAAGAGAAAAAGATTGTGGAGAAGATATTGAAGAGTTTACCTCAAAAATATGAAAATCTTGTGATGACCATTGAATAAGAAAAGGACCTCACCAAATTGACAATGGATGAGTTGATGGGAACTTTTAAACCCATGAGAACTAGATTAATAGGTCAACTACAACTTCCCAAGAGAAATCTTTCAAGGCTCAAGAAAATTCAAGAGGTAGGGGGAGAGGAAGAAATGGCTCTAGTAGAGGCTTAAGAAGTAGAGGTTGTGGAAGAAATTGTCAAAGGAATGCTGGTGCTAAAAGCTCAGCACAAGAAAGCAATCAAGAGGGAGAAAGCATCTCTCAAAACAAGTCTAGAGGAGGTAAGAAGAATTATAACTCAAACAAGAGGAATGTAGAATGTTACTACTATCATAAATTTGGGCATTATGCAAGTCAATGATGGAAGAAGCAAGGTGATCAGACAAGATAGAATGCAAATGTGGCTAATGTGAACATGGAAAATGCAAAAAATACCACAACTTTCATCATGTGTAACATTGATGAAGAAGGCAGTCCTGAAGTATGATACTTGGACAATGGCTGCAACAACCACATGATGCACCAACTATGTTTTACTGATGCTCATCACCAACTATGTTTTATTGATGCTCGACACCTACTATGGATTCACTTGGCATCAAATATGTTTTTACTGATTCTCAACAACTATTACTTGCTTGGCACCTAAACTTGCTTGGCTCCTTCTGTTTCACTTGGCACACACTAAATTTTGCATTTTCTCAACACTTATTGATAATCTTCTTGGCATGAACTAGCTTGCTTGGCACCCACTAATGAACTTAGTCAAGCTTTGCAGACAGTTTTGTTGCAACTTATTCTTTCAAAATTTCTAAGTGTAGCCAACCTCTATATCTTCAAGTATATTATCAATACATCATTTTATCATTGTCTTAACTGATCCTTGTACTTCATTACAAAACCATAACTCGACTTTTCCCTTAGGTGCTTTTGTTATATCTTATTGATTAAATCCTCTTCATCAATCAACTAAGTGATAGTACTTGGATCTTATAAGAAATTGTCATTCTAACAAATAGTAGGTTTGACATTAGTGACAAAATAATGATTGAAAAAAATCTTTATCAATAGTCTCCCTCTTTGAAAATAATCAGTCTTCTTCAATAATGATTTTTTCAATTAGATCTCAACAATCTCCTTCTTTGGCATTGATGGAAAACTAAATTGATCAACCAAGTTATTAAAATGCTAACTAGGTTAAAATACTAAATCAAATGCTAGAAAACAAAACTTTATCAAAACTATTCATTCTATCAACAACTTTGACTCCCTCTGAATTTTGTAACTCCCTCTTTCAAATTATTAGGAATATCTCTTTTGTTTTTTATTAGATAAACAGGTTTTATAGGGACCTTGAAATCCCAGAGTTAAAACAATAACAAGACTGATAATAAGTGTGAAAAGCTCAACCAAAAGAGTTCAAGTTCAAAAGCTAATAATAATCCCAAGGCCCAGCCTAGAAACAAAGAACAAAGAAAAGACCAAGAACAAAAACTACATAGAAACAACAAAGGCAAAAGCCCTGACAAAAAGCCAAAAAATAGATTGAGACAAAAGAATAGGTAGTGGATTAGTCATCGTTCTTTCTCTCCAGGTCTTGCATGGCCTGAGCAACCTCATAGGCCATCTGGTTCTCCTCAGCCTCTTGCTAGAGCTCCCTTTGATCCTCCTGGTCCTGACCATTGTTGATGTTGTCCTTTGTAGTGTCAACCACTAGTCTGGCTTTTTCCTTGTCTTTTCCATCCTCTTCTTCCTTCATAACTCTATCTTTGATCTAGCCAGTTAAAGAAATAATGTTTTTGTTAATGGAGCTTAGCAATGATATCATTTGGTTTGAGAGATTATGATTGTAGATTTGGAGGTTGTTAATCCTTCTCTCCACCAAATTGAGCCTCTCACCATTGCCATCTCTATTATCAGAATCTTCTCCATTCTTGTTATCCTCCATATGACCCACCTGCTCTTTGACCTCCTCCAGCTCATGGAAAAGCCACTTGATTGATCTGAAGTTATCAATCATACTATTGTGGGCATTGTTCAAGAGGTTTAGCCCATATTCCCTAGCATTATCTTAAATAGCCACAATCACTGGGTCTATGAGTGGAATATCTCTTTTGTTGATACATTGTCTTCTCCTTCTTTTTTCTACTCTCTCTCTGATTGATTCTTGTCTGCACTATTTTCTCCCTCTGAGTTGCTATTTTCTTTTGTTCTTATTTTTTTCTATTTTCCCTTTACACATATCTCCCTCTACATATTTGATTAGTTTATGTATGACTCCCTCTTTTTTGTATCTTACCACTTTGATCAGTTTTTCTAGTTTTGCCTCTTTTACAACAATGCCAAAGACATACTATTTCAACATCTTATCATGCAAGTGTAGCATTTGTAGGAACTCTAATTTCTCCCTCTATCACCTTGCTTGTGACTTGTTTGGAATTTCAGTACTTAGATTACTTTAGACAAAAACCTAAAGTGAGTATCCTCTACATCAATTTATAACATTTCAACAATCAACTGATTTGATGCAAGGCAATCTTGCTATTGCTTAAACAGCCTTGGATAGGGGTATCACCCCTAACATACCTCTAAAATATTCAAATGCATCTTTAGGTAATGGTTTTGTGAAGATGTTAGTAATTTGTTCCTTTGAATTGACATATTCCATCCTCGCTTGTCTTCCACCAATTCTCTTATATAGTGATACTTAATTGCAATGTGCTTTACTTTGGCATGCATCACAAGATTCTTTGATATGTTGATGGCACTTGTGTTATCACAATAGAGTATCACAGGTCTAATAATCTATTCTTTTAGACTTTGCAATAGATGTTTGATCCATACAATATTGGTGCAATTGATAGAAACAACAACATACTCATCTTCTGCTATGGACTATGAGGTACAAATTCTCTTTTTGCTAGTCCAAGTGACTAATCTTTTACTTAAGAAAAGTGCTCCTCCACTAGTGCTTTTTTTGTCATCTATATTACCTCCCTAATTTGCATCAGTGTAGGCTCTCAATTAAAATTTTTCAGTCCTCTTGTAGTATAATACAAAGTCATTAGTTCTTTTTAGGTACCTCATTATTCTTTTTATTTCCATAAGGTGATTTTCTCTTGGGTTTGCAGAAATGTTGCCACTATTCCAATAGCTAATGCAATGTCTAGTCTCTTATGCACAACATACTGTAATTTTTCAATCATTGATCTATACATTGTCTGATTTACCTCATCTGACCCATCATTCTTGGATAGCTTATGTCTTATTACAATTGGTGTACTGATTGGTTTTGAATCTTTTAATCCAAATGTCTTGAGTATCTCCTTGATATATTTTGATTGGTTCACAAATATGCCATGCTTCAATTGATGTACTTGTAATCCAACAAAGAATTTTATTTCTCCAAACATTGACATCTCAAACTCATGTTTCATCTAATCAACAAAATATTTGCATAGGGCATCTTTTCCTCCAAATATTATATCATCAACAAAGATTTTAGATATTAAAATGTCTTTACCTTTTTCTGCCTTGATATACAGGTTGTTTTTGTCATCTATTCTCTCAAATCCTATCTTTAAAGACAAGATATTTGTGAAGTCTCTCATACCATGCTCTAGGTGCTTGTTTCAAACCATAGAGTGCTTTATGCAATTTTCAAACCATATCTTTGTTGTTGTCTTCAACAAATCCCTCTATTTGTTCTATGTAGACTTCCTCTTCTAGTATACCATTAAAAAAAGTAGACTTTACATCCATTTGGTAGACTTTAAAACCTTTGTAAGTAACATATGCAAGTAGTGTTCTTACTCCTTCCATCCTTGTAATAGGGGTGAATGTTTCCCCATAGTCCAGTCCTTCTTCTTGTGCATATCCTTTGTAGACTAGTTTGGCCTTGTTTCTTGTGATCTCACCATTCTCATCAAGCTTGTTCCTAAATACCCACTTGGTACCAATCACATTCTTATCAGCTAGTCTTGGAACTAAAGTCCAAGTTTTTTTCTTCTCTATCTAATCTATCTCTTCTTCCATAGCTTTATGCCATTTATCATCTTGCAATGCATCTTTCACTCTTTTGGGTTCAATCTTGCTCAACAGATATGATTCATTTCTTAGTTTTTTCATTGTCATTGGTCTAGCTTCCTTGTCTCTAATATTTTTTTTGTAGGGCAATCTCTTCTCACATACTTGGATAGTCTTGGCTCTATCCTTATTTCCATGTTTGTTCTTTCAGCTTCAGAAGCATTATACACACTTCTTTTAGGTATTTCATCATCTATTTAATGTATACTGATTTTAGAATTAGAATGTGCATTATCTTCATTCTACAACTCAACTTCTGAATGTAGCTCGGCATTCACTAGTTGTGACTTGGTTGATATTGAAACTTTTTGCTGATTACCAACTTGATTGGTAACTTTTTCTTTAGTAGACATTCCTTTATAGAAGCATACAAAAGAATTGTACTCTTCTAGTTTCTTGATGGGTTCATTATCTTGAACTTTTGCATACTCATCAAAATTTACATTTGCACTCTCCACAATATTTTTAGTATTAGTATTCAAACACTTATATGATTTACTTCTAGTGGAGTATCCAAGGAATATACCTTCATCACTCTTTACATCAAACTTTCCATTTCTAGTATCTTTAAGAACATAGAATCTACAACCAAATACTTTGAAATGTTTTACATTGGGTGATTGACCATACCATAATTCAAAAGGTATTGCATTTGTACCTTTCTTGACTTGTACTCAATTTAGGGTGTAGACAACTATACTTATAGCTTCTCTCTAGTACTTTAGAGCAACATTTTTCTCCCACATCAATGTTTTGGTACAGTCTATCACTGATCTATTCCTTCTCTTTACAATGCCATTTTGTGGGGAAGTTCTTGGTGTTGATGTTTGTCTTTTAATTCCTTTGTCATTGCAAAATGTCTCAAATTATTTTGATGTGAACTCTCCTCCTCTATCTAAACTTAGGCACTTTAGACTCTTTCTTGTTTCTTTCTCAACCCTAGCCAAATATGACTTAAACATTTGAAATGCATGATTTTTTTTCTTTAAGAACATGACATTCATCATGCTAAAGTATTCATCAATAAAAAACATTATATATCTATCTCCTTTGTAGCATTGCACTTCTATTGGGCCACATAAATCTATATGGACTAACTCTAATACTTCTTTGGAAGTGTAGGTTTTGCTTTTGAAACTTGACTCGATCATCTTTCCTAGTTGATACCATTTGCACATTGTATTTTCAAGCTTCTTTAGTTTAGGAAAACCTCTGACTTTCTTCATTTTTTTGATGCTAATCAGATTATCAAATTCGACATGACATAGCCTCTTATGCCATAGCCACACATCATCAAATCTTACAATAAGACATGTTGCATCTTCCATATATAGGTAAAATAGATTACTCCTAGTTTGTTCTCCTCTTCCTATCAGATTTCCATTAGTATCATAGATTTTGGCAGTTTTGTTTCCAAATTCTACTTTGCATTCTACATTGCCTAACTATGACACACTCAGTAGATTTTAGTTCAATCCTTCAACATAGTATGCATTATCACATGAAATTTTCACTGTAAGCTTAATAGAACCTTTTCCTTTGATTAGACATGGAGCATCATTTTCAAATCCAACACTATTTCCATCATACTAAGTAAAGGTAACAAACTTACTTTTGTCTCTTGTCATGTGATGTGAGCATTCTGTTGTCTATGATCCATTCTTGTTCACATAGGTTACGAGCGTTGTTACCTCATCTTCATCTAACTCATCCTTCATGGCTACATAGACTACCTCATCATAATTTTCATCAAAATCCTCTTCTTCAACAATATAACACTTTTTGCCTTTGTCTTTGCAATCTCTGCTATCATCTTCTCTTCTATTCTTGTTCTTGTTGCCTTCTTGATAGTTCTTTCTCTATGTGCATCTTGCATAAATATGTCCTACTTCATTGAAATTATAACAAATAATAGCCAAATTACCTTTAAATTTACTTTTGCCTCTATAAAATATTATGGATGGAAAAGCTTCCAATTGTTCCACATCTTCTTCATCTATGTTATTGTTACTAGATGCATAATTTACCTTTTTCTTCTTCTTTGGTTTCACCTCCTTAGTGTCTTTCAATAACTTGGCCTTGAAAGTATATTCAAGATTCTTAGGTTTGTAGTTATCAAAGTTGGATAACTCAAATGCAGTAAGTCTTCCTACTATACCTTCAAGAGTTAGCTTGTTTCCTAGTGCACATCTTAACTCTTGGATGACTGACACTCTAATAGCATAGATAGGGAGCAAGGTTCTTAATAATTTATTATTGACATTTTCATCATCTAAATGACCACCCAAAATTCTTATTACACTTACTACTTCTTTCATTCTAGAGGCATATTGAGCACTGTTCTCACCTTCCTCCATTGTCATTTCATCAAACTTTCCTCTGAGGCTTTCTCTTTTTTCTCTTTGAACATTCTAATCTCCTCCATAAATACCAATCAAGGATTTCCACATCTTGAATATAGATCCACATCCCTTGATGTCATCAAATTCAACATAGTTGAGGGCAGAGGCAACTCCAGCATTGCCTGATTGTGCTCCTTTTTCTTCATGTCTTCTTTAGTGGGTATAGCTAGATCAACATGTTCCACTTCAATTGAGGTTTTTGCATGGTCACTTATTGATCCAAGGTGCAACTTCATTAAACTTTTTCAAGTAGTGAAGTTATCTCTATTGAGTTTGGGAACTTCTCTCTTTGGACATCTTGATCTTCCTACTTCTAGTACCTTTAAACTAAATCAATAGATGACTCTAATACCAATTGTTAGAAATTTTTTAGAATAACTGAAAGGGGGGCATGAATTAGTTATTCAAGGTCCAAATGTCATAATAAAACTTTTCTACCAAGTAAAGTGATCCCATTAAAATATTCATGCATCCAAGCTATACATTCATCCTAGCAAGTTACTAAAAATCAACATGCAAGAATAAGACATGAAAGATCAACACATAACACAGTGATTTATGTGGAAACCCAATTTGGAAAAAACCACCAGTAACATGCTACTCAATTCTCACTTGTTTGAAGTGATGCCCTATGAAAGGCTTGCCTTGTTAAAGGCTACAACACACTATTAAATGTGACTTGGTTAAAGGATTTCAACCACCCTATTAGAAGTGTGCCTGATTAGAGGACTTTAGAACACTCACTTGGAATGTCACCCCATTAAAGGATTTTAAAATGGCTATTAAACCAACCTAAGTCCATAGGATTTTACCCTAGCCGATATAATTGTTAGAGAGTAACAATAAGGGCTTTTGATCTGATACAACTCACAACATAACTTGCAAATTTTAGATCTCAATACAACTTCACAATTTTGCCTCACTTTCAATCTCTGTCACTCTGATAGCTTGTCCTCCTTTCAAGCTTTGTCTCCTTGAGCCTTCATGCTCGATGTACCAGTGTAATCTCCTCTATGGTCAGCTATTGAAGTAGAGTCTCTATTCCTTATTCCTTCCTCTCAATACCTTCACCTTGACATCCTACCAACCACTTCAACAACTCTTGCTTCTTGACCTGTAACTCCTTAAATAGAAGTGTGGAATACTTTTCCTATTCTAATCTTTTCACTCTTAATTTTGTTTTGAATGAATTAGATAAGATTCAATGGATCTACCCCATATCTTTTTTCCTCTAGAAACATCATGAAGAATCCACCTATATTCACCCAAAAATGGTTTATCTAAAATTTTGTACCACTAGCTCATCATCCTTATCCTCCATCTGGTTCACAAAATTCAAGGTAACAAACTTGTTAGCTTAGATCTAGCAAATCTTTGACTTTTCAAATAATGCAGTAGCTTAGTACTATTGAAATTTTGATGCTTGACACATATCGTGTTACTCAGCATCAACTGTGTTTTACTAATGTTTGACACAAACTATGTTCTACTAATGCTCAACACCTACTATGGATTCACTCAACATCAAAAAAGTTTTTATTGATGCTCGACACCTATTACTTGCTTGGCTCCTTCTGTTTCACTCAGCACACACTAGATTTTACATTTTCTTGGCACTTGTTGATAATCTTCTCGGCATGAACTAGCTTGCTCGGCACCCACTAATGAACTTAGTCAAGCTTTGTAGACAACTTTTTTGCAACTTAATCTTCTAGAGTTTCTAAGTGTAACCAACCTCTATATCTTCAAGTGTATTATCAATACATCATTTTATCATTTTCTTAACTGATCCTTGTACTTCATTACAAAATTATAACTCAACCTTTCTCTTAGGTTCTTTTGTTACATCTTATTGATTAAATCCTCTTCATCAATCAACTAAGTGATAGTACTTGAATCTTATAAGTAATTGTCATTACAGAAAATACTAGGTTTGACATTAGTGACAAAATAATGATTGAAAATATTCTTTATCAACAATGTCTCTCTTTGAAAACAATCTCTCTTCTTCAATAATGATCTTTTTAATCAGATCTCAACAAAGTGTGAAGCTTGTATTTTGGGTAAGAAACATATGCTTCCCTTTAATTCTGGTAACTCTAGAAGGGCAAGGACACCATTAGAATTGGTGCATCCTAATTTAGTTGGCCCTATGTAAACCACTTCCATTTTGGGGGAGTACTTATTTCATGATATTCATAGATGATTTTAGACACAGGACATAGGTGTATTTCTTGAAAATTAAATCTGAAGCATTTGATAAATTTGTTGAATTTAAAGCCCTAATTGAAATGGAATGTGGAAACTAAGTAAAGGTCCTTTGGTTGGATAGAGGAGGAGAGTGTTCTTCCAATTTGTTTGTAAAAATTTGTAGGAAGAATGGATTAAAAAAGAAGCTTACAACCAATTATACTTCATAGTAAAATAAAGTGTCTAAGAGGAAGAAGAGGATCATTGTTGAACTGGAAAGAAGCGTGATGAAAGAAAATGGACTCCCAGCTAAATATTGAAGAGAGGCTTTAGCAACAACAATATACTTGATAAATATGTGTCCTACAAAGGTAGTCCATGACAAGATTCCTTTTTAAGCATAGTCAAGAAATAGATGGACAATTGAGCACTTGAGAGTGTTTTGATGTGTAGCATATGCACATGTGCCAAAGGAACATATGAAAAGCTGGATGAAAAGGTGTAAAGTTCATCTTCATAGGTTATAGCTTAGAATCAAAGGTGTATAGGTTGTATGATCCAATCAACAAGAAGATCATCATTTCAAGAAATATTGATTTTCTTGAAAATCAGTCATGGGATGGCTTGGTTATCTTCAAGGACTTCCAGTAAAGTGTTGACAATGGATGAAGAAGATGAAATTTGTGATCAACAAGATGATGGATCAAAAAACATAAATAGTTGCAGACAAAGGAAAAAAGGCAAGCAACCTAAAACATGTAGAGTTTCAGGTCGTAGTGGCTCAAGGTAGTCCCAAGCTAGCATGCAAAATAGTAGCAACAACAACATTGAAAATTCAAATCCCACTCTCACCTCCCTATTGTTGAGAAAAAATAAGAGTCTAAGGGATATATACCAAGAGGAAAGGTATGATTTTGCATTATTTTCTCATAGTGACCCAATCTATTTTCAAGAAGCTATAAAAGAAGAAAAATGGTGTAATGTCATGGATGAGGAAATAGATTCTATAAAAAGAAATGAGATATGGGAGTTAACTACTTTGCCTCACAAGAAACATGTAATTGGAGTTAAATGGGTTTACAAGATCAAGTGCAATGTTGAGGGAAAAATAGATAGGCATAAGGCATGACTATTGGTCAAGAGGTACAAGTAGCAGTATGGCAAAGATTAGGATGAGACATATGCCCCAATTGAAAGAATGGAAACTATGTGTGTTGTCATAGAAATTGCAGCCCAACACAAATGGAAGGTATACCTAATGGATGTGAATTTCACCTTCTTGAATAGTGTATTGAAAGAAGAGGTAAATGTGGAGTAGCCACCTATTTATGAAGTTGTAGGTGAAGAACACAACGTGTATAGGTTGAAGACATATATGCATGGGATCAAGCAAGCTCCACGGGCTTGGTATAGAAGGATTGACTCATATTTCATGAGCAATGATTTTAGCAAAAGCAATGGTGAGCCCACTCTCTACATGAAGGTAGAAAATAGTAAGGTTTTGATTGTTTCCTTGTATGGAGATGACTTAATCTTCACTAGAAATGATAATTTCTTAATTGGTGAGCTCAAAGAGGCCATTAAGAATGAATTTGAAATGACAAACCTAGGTCTCTTGAAGTACTTTCTAGGCATAGAAGTAACACAAATGTACAATGGCATTTTCATCTCTCAAGAAAAATATGCAAATCAGATCTTGGAGAGATTTAAAATGTAGAACAATTAGGAAACCCCAAAACCAACAATAGTAAGTCTAAATTTGAGCAAGGAAGATTGTAGAAAAAGTGTGAATCCAACATTACACAAGAGTCTAGTTGGAAGTTTAATGTATTTGACAACAACTCAACCTGACATGATGTATGTAGTAAGTTTGATTTCCATATTTGTGGAAACACCCAAGGATTCCCATTGGCAAGTGGGAAAGAGCATCCTAAGGTATGTGAATCATACCAAGGGATTTGGAATTTTGTACACTATAGCTAATGATCTCAAGTTGGTTGGGTACATTGGCAATGATTGGGTTGGAAACCTAGATGATAGGAAGAGCACTTTTGGATACATGTTTCGTATGGGCTTGGGTGCAATTTCATGGGTATCCAAGAAAAAATCCATTGTTGCTCAATCTACAACAAAAGTTGAATACATAGCAACAACTATAGTAGCATGTCAAGTTATTTAATAAAGGAGAATCTTGATAGATTTGAATGAAAAGAAAGAAGATGGTACCAAAATCTTTTGTGATAGTATTTCTCAACTGCACTATCAAAGAATCTAGTCTTTCATGTGAAAATAAAGCACATTGAGATTAGATATCACTTCATTAGAGAGCTAGTGGAGATTGGTGAAATTAAGATGGAATTTTGCAAGTCTGAGCAGTAGCTAGCAAACATATTTACCAAGCCATTGGGCATAGAAACTTATGTGTGTCTAAGAAGCAGTCTTAGTGTAACTAATTTGGGTTAGGAGTGATCCTTGCATTGTTGGCTTGGGACAAAGGGGTAGACAGAAGAATATTAGAGTAGAAGGTTCAGGAAGTTAGGAAGTCAAAGGTTGCAATAGCACATGTCTTGATCTTCTTGTTCTCTGTATCTTCATTTTGTTTATCCTATAAAGAAGTGATTGCTCTAAGTGTTATTGTATGCAACCTTTTAGTTCTATAAGTTTATATTGCAAATATAAGTTGTAGTTTAAAATATTTTGTTTTTGGTTGAAGCCCTATGCTCCCAGATTCATAATAGTTGAAACAATTTATGAATAGAAAGCAAGCAAGTAGGCATATTAGTAAATCTCCAAATATTTGGCTTTTTGTTTTCTTCACTTCTATCTATTCCATATTGGGTTTAGTATATGTGCAACTCTCTGTTATTACCTTTGTGTTTTAATAGTGGAAAAGACTAGACAATACGTTTATTTCTAACTCACTCAGTTCCCTTGTTAACTGATTTCTCCTTGTGCTAACTCAGTCAATATATGTTTGTTTTGTGTTTTTTGAGTTATACCTAATTCCATCAAGTTCTCTTCCCTATTCTTATCGAGCTCACTCATTTTTTGCTCCTAGCGAGCTCACTCGGTCCCTTCCCTATAGAGTTGATTGAGCTCACTCAGTTCTTGTGTCGACTAATTTCACTCATTATAGTATTGATCGAGCATTGATGTTGAGATCCATCTCTCCTCTAGTTACCAAGTAACTCAAAACCCATTGTTGCACCCATTACTACCAAATAACTCAACATTTCTATCACTCAGCTCCTTCAGGTGCCAAGAAACTCAACACTCACTGTGTTGTGCCAAGAATGTTTTTTGTGAAGTTGTCATTTTCCACAAGACAATCCCATCACTTTCTAAATAAGGAATACCAACTATTTGGTATTTTTGAACTATCTTGAATCATTAATTTATAGTGAGCTAAATTATCACACCTGACTTGCAAGGTTCACCACATTACTTTGTCAGCATACTTGGATCCTTCAAAAACATTTGACTAGACAAAGCTACAATTATAAAATATTATTTTTTCCTAAACTCATTATAGACTAGAAAAATAATAGTGGCTCCACATATTTCAATGATTATAATCTCTATCTATGTGTCCAATAGCATACAAACTTTTCATGATGCTAAATTTTTTTCTATTTTTCCATTACCCATTACTTATCACGAGAATATATATCCAAGTTGTGAGTCGCTTGGAACATGAGATTTGAATAGAATTATATTTTGGAAAATATGATCACTAGTATATAAAGAAACTGTAGAAATATAAATGCTTAGAAAAATATATATAATTCTCACAACATTGGGTATTAATATTGATGCACTTCTTTAGAGATTTTTCCAAGGTATAATATTTTTGAATTAGAAAAAAAATCAACTTTGAATAAAAACCTTCTTCCAAAAAGTTTTTATAGAAACTCTCCAAATTAATCCTTATGTGATTAAATTTTAAAATATAGAATTGTAAATAACTTATCTATTGATTTGTATTTAATAACACAAATAACAGGTAGTTGTTGGGATTGTGCATGTATAGTAATTTCCAAATCTTTTTTGTGCACTCACTACCTTGCTTAGCACTGGTTCCCCTTATTCATGCTCTGGCAAATGGATCAAACCCTACTATTGTTGATGTGGTCATTGAAGCTATTGGGACTATTTCTTATGTACTAGGGTCCATCTTTATTGGTGCCAATCCTCTAGTGGTTATTGATTCCATTTTCCTGGTCCCTCCTCTTTCTATGACTAGGGAAGTTGGTAAGGTCGTATCCCCTACCACTCCTCTAGTTTTTAGGCTTGAGATTTCTCTAGTGGAAGGGAATTTGATCAGGTCTCCATTGGCTCAATCTATTGTTGATGAAGTGATTTTTCAAGAATCTATGGCTTGTAAGTAGACTATTGTAGGGGGCTTTGGGGGCATGAAGAGGCCTTCTTATGACCAATCTATATGTAAAGGTGTGGGTTTGGGGGATGGTACTAAGTTGTTAGTTTCTATACATTTTACTTCCAATAAATATATTGTAGTTGATTTGGATAAAGATACAATTTCAGAGATTAAGCAAAGAACTACAACCCTTGAGGTGGATGCAATTATTTTTTGATTTAGGGGCTTTTGGCCCTTTCTTAAGGATCCTCGTGCTTGGACTGTTAAGCACTGAAAACCATATCTTACTAAATATGTCCAGATCTTTCCTTTGGTGAAAGGTTTTTTATTGCCCAATTTTCTTATGTGGATGATAGGATAACATCCTATGTGACCATTTATCCACATGGGAAAACTTCTTTCCTCTGATGATCAAGCCTTGGCATAAGGACTTCAATCTTTCTAAAAATTGCTTATTTGGGTATGACTCCCCAACCTCCTTCTTTATCTATACCATTATTATGTTCTTGAGGAGATTAGTGAGGATTTAGGAAATTTCTTAATGGTGAACTTAGATTCCCCCTAAAATTTTGATTTCTACCTATGGTTAGAATCTTTTTAATATTGATGATTCTAAAGGACTTTCGATGAAGATTAAATTACATTCTCCTATTGGTTTTTGGATACAGTCCCTAAATTATGATAGTCTGTCATTTAGATGCACAAAATGCTTCAATATTGGAAATATTGCAGTGAAGTGTGATGCTAAAAAAGCCAAATCCAACCCTCCTCATGGTGGAAGGGTGCTTTGCAATAACATTATACAATGGTCAAGAAGCCTTCATCAAAAGTGGTAGTCCCCTTAGATGCTATTGTTTCTTCTTAGTGTTAGGATGGTGATACTCTCCCTTCTCTTGATAATTTATTGGAAGCTAGTATTGGTCAGAAGGATGTTGTTGATGTGGTCCTTCCTCTAATTGATTGTGTGTGTGCATAGCCCCTATTGGTTATTAGAATAATGTTGATGGCTCATTCTAGCATGGTTATGTCATGCATGTCATTATGGGAAGTGATAATGTTGTGGCTTTTATGGGAAAGACTAATGTTTTCTTTGATGTCCTTAATGGCCATGTGATATCTGGATCTAGTGTTGTTGGATATGCTTCTATTGGCCCTTTCATTAGTGGTGTTAAATGACTACTTTAGAATTTTCTACTAATTTGTTGGCATGGCAATCTGTGGTAGATAAAATTGAGGAGGGATGGATATTAGTTAAAGGTAAACATTCATAGAGGTTTCCTTTTCATTCTTCTCCTAAATCCCACAAGGTGGGGGCTAAGTGCAAACCTGAATTCTATAATCTTTTGATTTTTGTTGGGTGGTCAGTTTATTAAGGGCATATTCTTTCCTTGACCACTAGTTCATGTAGGTGGGAGTTATGAGGTGTTTGAGACCCCTCTTTTCTATTTTTTTTATTATATCTCTACCCTATTTCTCTTTGACTAGCATATTGTATATATCTTGATTTGGTTTATTGGCTAGTTAGTTTGGCACCTACTTTGTATTTGGGTTTCAAGGCCCATTCAAAACCTATTTTACTTAATAAAAAACTTTATAATTCATGCAACCTCTTATTAGATCCAAGAGAATGGTAGGGTTAATTTCTCTAACACCATTATAATATCCTAATGCAATGGATCCTAGTGGGATTGATCATAAGGTGATTAACTGGTCCAAAAACCCTCTTCATTGAAGTCCTTCAACCAAATCTCTTGGTAAATATGATCAAATGTGCAAGCACCAATCACAAGTGCTACAAGGATGATACCAGATTATCACAACCTTGCACCCAAACAAGGAAAGCCCTAATCACTATGGAACCTTATGAACAAGACAAGTTATCACAAGTTGCTTACAATGCACAAATTGACCAATTTTGTGAAAATAACCTTAAACTTATTCAAATGATCAAGGAAGACTCCAACACATGGGAATAGTCTATTTAGGTCACCAATTACATGAAACTATGGTTAAAACCAAAATATGTAAGTTTTTCCACATAGTTTCTTTGTTAAGCCATCCAAAAAGGCTAGTAGCCCTTTTTGATGAAAATCAGACTTTAAAAGATATCTCTCCACACAACCTAGAGGAAAAAATTCAGTTTTGGACACCCTTTTGGGACTTACAAAACATACTTAGGCACCAACGTTTGATGACACAAACAAATGGGATTTTGTTCACTTTCTCACTTAGGCAACTAGGGCAATTTGGCCTCCATTTACAAAGGAAGTACATGTTCTAGGACTCTAACCTGAAAATCAATGATGGAAAAATGAGGAAAACCCTAGACAAGTTACAAACTTGATTTCAAGCCTTGATGCCAAGTCTAGTTGGAGTTGTGGAAGACATTGCATCCTTTTCCTAGCATGCACATGGGACTTGCATGCCTAGGGCATCCAATTTTTCAAGGATCCCTACAAATAAAAACTTAAAACCACTTGCATTTAAAGTGCATATCCAATACTAGGATTTCATCAGATGCCACTAAGTTCTCATGGTGAAATGCTCCTCTATGCTTGAAAATGCTTCAAAACCCTAAGTTAGCAAGGAATCCAGACCTACTTACACAAAAATGTGAATATCTTGAGTTAGGGAACAGATAAAGACTTAAAAATAAAATAATTGGAAAGATACTTCACTCACCCATCCAAAAATGTAAGTGCTAGCACCAGATGAATCCGTACATATGTGTATAACATAGGACAACAGGTTGTTTATAGTAAAAATAAGGTATTTTTATTGATTGAAAGTTAAAAGTACATAATCTCTACCTATCACCTACCTGAAAGAGCTTATTATAGGCCTTCCAATGGTCATAAAAAAATTTCAAACTTTTTATGGCTGTTGGGGAAGTTTTTGCTTTGATTTGCAAAAGTTGCTTGACAACTTTTCAAGCAATTTGCACTTTTTACACTGTATAAGAAAATGTTAGGAAAACTTAAATCTAATGACCCAAATAGGTCCCAAACATGATAAGACATGAAATAATAAAAAATCCTAAGATTCTAGGCCCTTTGACCATCTTTGACCATAGTTGACCAAGGGCTTATAATAGTGCCAATCTTGGAACTAGGTCATACGATTTGGTCTGGATGCCTAAGTGATTAATCTAGCCTAATCTAGGAGTTCTTTGGTCCTTTTTTATTCATCATTAATTATGGATGCTCTTGTGCCATATCCCTAATACGATATTTTCTTTGAAACAATTAATGGAAACTCGATAATATTTAAACAAATATATTTTGCAATACATTTTAGATTTTACCAGCAAAACTTCAATAAAAAACTAGATAAAGAAGTCCCCAAAATATTATTACATTAATTCTTTAGGAGAAATACATTTTAGAATTAACATTTCATTGAAGCTCTTTATTAAAATAAACTAGAAATTGAATAGTAGATACAAAAAGTAAAAAAAAATTGGATCATGGAAAAGATGAACTTGAAATACAATGTGAAACACCTTCAGAATGTCTCCGACCAAAAATGGGGTTTAATCCATTGTCAAAGCTTGAGGGAATCCATTCTCTCACCTACTGAAACATGGACCTTCCAAAAATAACTGGCTAAAAGAGAAAGTGAAATCCAACTCACGAAACCAAGCATTCCCAAAATGAGTCCCCCTCCCTTCTTATAATGCATCAAGTTGTGACTCTTCAGTTTCCACTTCTCTATCTTTCATCCTCCTCTTCTTTTGTCACCTTATAATCCCCCTTGTAATATTAAGTTGACCCATTTTATAAATTTTATTAAATTCTCATAATCCAAATTTAATATTATATGAATTTATGTTTAGACTTCTTGATATCACAAAAAGAGGACATTACATATTTTGATGTATTAAGTAGTACAATTATATTACTCCTCTAAGTTTTATTGTTTATATTTCCTCACTACTAGGATGTGTGTCTTTTATGTTAGGAAATACTATGAGTAAGCTTAACAAATTCGTAGTAGGGTGAAAAAGAAGCCCTAAAATATTCTTGCACCATTATATATCAAGAATATGTTATTTTATCTTCTATCTTTACACTTGTATATTTTTCTTTTGAATAAATAGAAATTATAATTGTTAACTTGCCAATATTCAAACTAACCTTGACTCTTGTAGAATTTTTTGTATTTTGTGGAAATTATTGATGTGGCACTAGTTTTGTAGGTGTATTCTTTTCATATAGTATCAGAGCTCTTAATTCCACACTAGGACCTATGCTTAGTCTTAACCGTAGGTCACATAGTGGCAAGTCAACTACCTTAGTGTGTGTATGTATGTGTTGGTTCCTTGGGTTGATTGTCAAGTTTCCATGTTATGGTTACTCTTGATATAAAGGGATAATATGTTCCTTTTTTGAATTATAGAAGTCAAAGTGGTCACTTCTAAGACCATACACCTAACGTGTGTCATGCTTCATGGTTGATCTTTCTTGCTCTTAAAATTGTAAAGATGGGGATATTAATAAATTGGTTGCTAATTTTTTATTGTAGATCAATACAATTATATTTTCTCAAACTTCAAATTTTGAATATATCATGTGGACGATATACTTCAAGTTAAATGCCTAACTTTTTTGCATGTATAAAGTATGAAAGAAGATAAATTTCTATGATTTTTGGAATAGTTAATCAAGGATTGACTTTCGTACTAGTTTATGAGTTCCTATAAATTTTTTGAAATCGCTAGTGATAATGATGGAAATATGTATTATATTGTTCATGATGTATGTTGCAAGTGTGGTGCAATAATTTTGATATTCACTTTAATGATATTCTTGGAAAATAACCTAGCACGGTATGTAGGAAAAATAATAGATTTTTTGAAAAAGAAAAACCATGAAATTTTCAAAATCAATGCATGTTACATATTGCTTTTAGGAATGCATATGACTCTAAAAGGAAAAATGATATGAGTATCAATTTATATTACATGAGATGTATGTTTCCTATAATTTTGGTCATGTTATTTAGCACAACTTGGATGCAAGATGTTGTGTAACATGTACTCCCTTCTTTTTAACTAGTGTTAGTGATTTTGTATATGTGTGCTTTGAGTTTCAATTTGTTGTTTTATTTTAGCTTTGATGAATTTTTAAGTGATGAAGGGATTGTTGTTGCAAGAATGAATGATGATGATATTCCTATGGGGGAGTATTGTAGAAATATGATTAGATCATTATCATGATGATATGCTATATTCATGACTATGTTTGTCATTGATGTCAACATAGTAGTTTTATGTGGTATCTAGCAGAAGAACAATGGAAAGATCAAGTTGGTATGGATAGATCATTGAGTACTTTCAATTTTGAGGCTAAAGGGAGATACTACTAAGTGTCTAGTGTATGTAGCTAATCTCAGAAGCATAATATATTAAGTCTAGAAGAAGTTATACAAGTTTCAATGAAGACTATTCTGAGATAGAGTTTATAGAGGCATGTTCTGGTAAACTTGTTATATCTCTTAGCAGAGCTTTCATTCTAAGAAATTGAAGTTAAAGATGTGAAGAAGACATTCTAGAGATGATGTAGCTAAGCTCATCCATTATAATGATATGTGATGGAAAGATATTCAACTTGCAATGCGAAATATTAATTTTATCACTAAGTGTAACATGTTCTTAATGTGGTCCTATAATAATTAATTAAGAATGTGTAATAGCCGACTTAGGGAATTGTTGTATGGATTTGGTATAAAAGAAAGACATTTTCCTTTATCATGAATGGAAGTAGATAATGATTGTAAGTAGCACAAAGAGTGGAATGAAAAGCTAATAAAAGAAAAGAGAAGGTGAAGGAAACTTCATTGCCAAAGTTTTATTGTGTGATCTGAAGTTTGATACTTGGATCTAAGGTTCATTACCTAGTCTACAAGGTTAGATAGTGATTTCTCTAATTTAAAGGATAGAGGAAAGAAGTTAAAGTTTAGTACATAAAATTATTCTACAAGGAATAGTTTAGAGATTAGTTGGATAGTGAGTTCGGTGATCTTGCCCTAGAAATTGTTTGGACATGGGTCCTTCTATCTTCTAGAACTCCTAATAGGGTTCAGAGAACTCCTAACATGGTTGGAATCTTCTAACATGGATTCAAAGTCTCCTATTAGGGACTCATATGTACTAAATGTTGTAATAGACTCCTAACAAAGGTACATCCTCTAACAAGGAATATTTACATTAGTACATCATCTTGTCGGCATCATTCCCACTGCAGGTTTCTCTCTGATTAAGGGTTTCCCTAGTTAACATATCTAGTGCAATTGTGTATGTGCACCTTTGTATGGTTATTGTTTACTTTGGTTAAATGGTTAAGTTTATTTAAGGTGGATAAATGTTTTAATTATTGGATAACTAATTCACCCCCTTCTCTCAGTTATCTTTTGCTGGACTATTGTTTCTAATAATTGGTATCAGAGCTTTAGGTCCTTGAAGATAAAGTTTAACAATTTTGGGAGAACCATGGTGAAAATTTTCAGAAAAGATGGTCCTACATATAAAAAAGGAAATTTTGACACTTAGATGATGGAAATTCTTGGTGAGTTATCAGATCTGTGTAAAGAGCATAGCATTGAGTTTTCAGATCCAAAATCCTTCTATTGTATATAAGAAAATAGAAGCACAAGAAAAGATAGATCCAAATCCAAAGAAGACATAAAGGTAAAGGAAGGTATTGATCTACTTATGAAGAGAGAACTAGAAGGTATGAAAAATTTTGTTTGTTGGACATGTAAAGAATTTGGTCATTTTTCAACTAGATGTCCTAAGAGATTAAGAAAAACTAGAAAGAGTTTACCTTCTGATAAAGTTGAAGAATTTAGAGCAAGTATGAAAAGATCCTTGAAAGACTATGATAATAAGTCTAGATTGGTTAATGAAGAGTAAGTAATAGAAGAAATAGCTTTGGAGACTATTATGGAAAGTACAAATGTGAGAGTTGATGAGAAATTCAGGATATAAGAAAGAATAGTTGATTACAACTCAAATGATGAGAATGTTATTACTAAACCAAGGAATGATGAATTATTCTTTAAGACTAACAATAATTTGTAGAATGAAGGAGAGCTAATGAATGAACAAATCTTGAAACCTTCAATAAAGCCAAGAGTTGAGATAATAACTCCTACTTTAGGTAAGAGTATGGCAAAGAATCATCCACTTGAGAAGAGCATCAAAAGTAGAGATAAAGGTGTGATGACAAGAAGAAAAATTAATGAAGAACTATGTTTGATATCCCAAGTTGAACCAAAGAATGTAGATGATTTTGGAAATAATCAAGACTAACTAGGTTATTGAGAGGGGAGGGGTGAATTAGTAACCTCAAAAACTTCAAATCAATTCAACACTTAACCATATAAATCATTCACCATTCATTCTTCTAATCTACTGCATGCATGAGAAAAGATAAACATTCATAACACATGAACATCATATTTTGGTGACCCAAAAACCTTCCAAATAGAAAGTAAAACTGGGGTGGGGATGATACCAACAAAACTTCACTACTATAGTATAAATTTGGCCTATTAGGGATTGCATTGATCACTTCTGATGATCTACCCTGTTAAGAGCAATTTGGACTACTAGGTCCACCTTGTTAGAGGTTTTACAAACATACAATGAAGTATGTACTCTGCAAGGAGATTTATACAAAGACTGTTAAGTCTACCGTATTAAAAGATTTGGAAAACTAATTCACCTGTCAGGATGAAATAGTAGATATGACTTACAACTTGATTACTAAATAGATCTTGAAGTATAAATCACCTCTTGAGACTAATATGTCTTTGTTGCTCCTTAATGACCTTGTTGAATACTCTGTTCTGTTGCTGACTCGCATTCACTCTTCTCAAACATACATATTCATTCCTTGACATACTCATTATCATCATACTATAAATGATACAATAAATTACATATATATAATTTCAATAATTACAATTGCAAGGTTGGCTAAAACACAAGTAAACAAAATATTACTGAGTCTGCCAAATAGTAGAAAACTCGAGCTCTTCAAGATGACTTGGTGACCTTCTGATACACGGTGTCCACTACATTACTCAGCATCATCATGCACTTCATAGAAGTAGAAACTTGGTCCATACTAATAAAACAACGTAGCTTGGAACTTGGTAACCATTGGAGACTTGGTAGATATAGTGTCACTCGGTAAATACTAAAACTTTTGTTTACCTTATTGTCACTTGGTAAACACTACACATCCATCACTCAATAGAAACTGACTTCATATCACGCAAGCTGATAACTTGGTAGACACTATGAAGCTCGGTAACCACTATCTATTTGGTGAACACTGTAAGCTTGGTATACACTACTGAACAACCCATTCACTTGTTAGCTTTAGGAATACTCGGTGAGAACTACTTAACTACTAAAAATAAACTATAGACTGAGTGATGAGCTCAGTAGCCATTCAGAATCAAATAAGTGTTGCCACTAATGAAAAATACAATATAATGCCAACAATCTCCCCCTTTGGAATTAGTGACAAAAACACTTATGAGCCAAAATTTATGTACACTGACATACTAATTTTTGATTTTTCAAAATTGATCTTTGTAAAGCTATTGTATATACAAATATTACATATCTCCCCCATACATATGGCATAATGTATACATAGCTTTTATCAATACATATATCAATTTATTTTCTTCCTTGATTTCTCCACAAGTCTCTCTCTTTATTATCTCATACTCTCCCTTTTTGATAATAATGCCAAAGAGATATGCAAAATATTCAAATAAAAACATCAAAATGTGAGAGAAATTTGGAGTGTACCTTAAGAATAAGAGCCAGTGTCTTATCCCAATTATCTTGCAAAATTTTGCAAGTAGAGAGGGCTAGTTGAACTTCTGCAGAAAGTTTAATCATATGATTTGCTACTGAAAAATTGTTATCTTGGACCAAAGTTTTTGAATATGCAATATGTTTCTACACTAGGTCCATAACTAGAAGGATCATACTTTGGATATCAATTAGTGTAGACCTGATCCTGGCTTCCTCTCTAAGTAACTCTACTTGCATTTCTGACAAAAAATTCACCTTTGTGTGATGTGATGAGCTTGAACTCGAGTCAAGCTATTGTAACCTTTGAGCACTAACCTTTGAAATCTTATTCAATTTCTCCTTTATATCCCTGGTATACTTGGTAACATCACAAAGCTTGCCAAAAAGTGATGTTACATTTGTGAAGGATTGATCAAGGTTGCTCAAAATTGAGGATAACTCTACCTAATTTATTGCAATGTGCTGAGCAATGTGCTCAAGCACCTTATTGTCAAATTTCTTCTCTGCCTTCTCAATGAGCTTCTCTTGGCCAGAAGTGTCCTCATTAAACTTATTCATAGCCTCTTCTAATTGTAACAAAATGTGTTGAGATGAATCAACATCAACACCTATAGCCTTAGTAATTATATTTTTGGCATTCTCAATTATTGTGAATTCTCTGTCTCTCTCATCTCTAAGCTATTTTTTCCTTTCCTTTTTCTCTAAAAGCTAACTGACCAATATCATTTCATTTGTTGTGGCATTATCCAATTCTATCTTAGGAATAAAAATTTCTTTGTCCAACTCTATGTCTTCATCAATTTCTTTCCTAAGTTTTAGAGGAGTCTTTAGTTTTACTTCTATACTTAATTCCTTGGACTTAGAAATAGAAACAATAGTTGAAGTAGCTGGACTAGTAGAAAAAACTTGAACTAGTCCAATTAAAGGAAAACTAAGAGAAGTACTAGCTATATCCAAAATTGATGCGCTTCCCAAAAATGTAGTACCAATAGGTAATGTACAAACTAGAATATTTACAACTAAAGAAATGACTAGATCAAAAACTGGTGCAAATAAAGCTGTAGAAAACAAAATTGTGGAACAAACTGGCAAACTTACTAAATAACCTATAGTAGAAGTTGACATAATTTGAGAACTAGTAAATGTGCATACTGCTGAAGTAGATTGCTTGAGTGCTGATGAAGAGGGTTGCAGCTTAGTAGATGAAGTGACTGACACTTCCATTGTAGATTCCTAGAGCTATGAGGTAGCAAGTGCTGCTGATATTTTTGATGTAGTTGTAATCATTCCTACTAAAGCTAACTCCAACCCTAATGATGTTGTTAGCTTAGGTAGAGAGTGAGGAAGGGAAGCAATGACTTCTGCTACAATTTTCATTGGATCATCTGCTTCATCTTCCTCCTTGTCTTCCTCATCATCTTCTTCCTCTTTCTCTTCATCATCAACCCTTAGTGCTTGATAGTCTTCAACATCAATAGTAAAACATGGAGTGTTATCATCTTCTTCATCATCACTATCACCATCATCATCCTTAATCTCAACTAGATCATCACTTGGCTTATGCAGATGATAAATGTTTCTCCATATGTTTGTTGCATCTCTTACAACATGCTCAATATCCTTGATTAAAATTAAACATGTGTGGAATCTGATCATCATTTTACCTTCATTATTTTTCATGGTTTATTGTTCATAAATATCTTTGGCTATTTGTGTAGTTGACTCTCACCTTGGCTAATCTTACTAACAATTCTTTTGAGATCTGGGGAGCAATCTGGTCTGGGAATACTTCCACTTTCCCATTTTGGTGAGTACCAGCTCCTCAATTTGCATCTTCTCAGCATCAGTCCTTGTTTGAAACTTTAGGGCCTTGAAGTTTGTGATGCCAACTCCTTCTTCTATCTGTTTTAGTCTTTCCTAGAAGGTAAGTGGGGGTTTTCTAAGAACAACTTCACCTTTGCCTTTGCCTTTGCCTCTCCTAGCGAAAACAACTATGGAGGCCTTTGGAGGTTTTGTAATGATAACCCTCCCTTTCTTCTTAGCTAGCTCTACCTCCTTCTTTGATTCTTTCTCTTCACCTTCTTCTTCTTCTTCTTCATCATCCTCTCCTTTTCCCTCGATAAGCATTAGAGGGTCAGTGGCAGTTTTCATCTTTGCAATTTTCCTCTTGTCTTTGTTGACTGCTTGAGGTAGCTTGATTTCCAGTTCAATTCTGGCTTTTGCCTCATCATAAGTGCCAAGAATTATTTTCTTAGGGTTTGCAAGCTCATTTACTAATGCTTCAATGATGTCCCTAATTTCATTAATATTGACCTCATAAGGAAGAGGTTTTACCCACGCAACTCAGAGCCTGACTACCTGAATGTATACTCTATCAAAGTCAACCATGAAACACACATCATCTTTATAATCCTCAAAAAGTTTAGGAGGAATCTTGAACCTATTGTTCATCCTTTCCTTAAAATATTCAAAATAATTGTCCATTATGCTATCAAAGTTTACACCCATTTCTGCAATAAACTCATTTATTTGATATAAAATGGGAACATCCTTTGTCCACACAATAGAACCTTTAGATGGAAAGAATTTTTGCACATAGAAGAAAAGACATGTCACCAAAGAACCAAATTTGCAAGGGTTGCAACTTCTTTGATGTTCAGATGTTGTCCATATTTTTGTTTAATTGTTTGAGTAGTAACTTTGATAGGTCAAATTTCATGTTTTTCTTCACAACTTTAAATGCTAAGTCCACTACCTCACATGGCATGCTGTTCAAATGACTAGAACTATAAATCTTGTGGGCAGTTACATGAATACCAAACCTTAACTCTACATCAAAAACATTGCTAATTTTCAAACCTCTACCATCCCACTCAACTAGGGTTTTCTTCTAGAGTTCATCCTGACCTAAGATTTTGGTATATTTTTCTTTTCTTAGCATGGGAAGGCTAGTAATCTTATGAATCATATTTTTGGTTATCAGCACAAGCTTCTCTAACCATAATTGACCATTGTGCACTCGAGTAAGAATATACCTAATCCATTTTATCTAAAAACTCCTTGGCAGGTGCGAGATATGGGTCAATCCTTTTGTTTCTAAGTGCTTGTGCTTGGGTTTCAATGAACCATCAACACTCATTTTCTCTAAAGCACTATCCATTTCTAGGGTTCTTATTTCTTGAATAGAACACTTAAAATGAGTGTGGATATCATTAATTAACAGTACATTTGGTGGAATTTGAGATTGCACACCATTAGGGTCAAGTGCCTCTACAACTGCTGGAACTAGCTTGAAATTTGGTGCTTTCCACTCTACACCCTTAACCAACATCTCTGAACCCATCTTTGCCTTATTACTACTAGTGCTTCTAGATGCCATCGCTGCTCAATAAGTGAAAGAAATTTTTGAACAAATTCTTCATTGGAAATTCTTTCAAAATTGCTTGGAATCGCTTGAGTGCACTTGGAAATCTCTTAGTTATGTGAATACTGAAGATGTGGTGAAAAATGGAGTCAAATTCTGCCCTTTTTGATGAAAATTTTCCATTAATTCTAGGTGTCATACTGATATAGTGCATGATAGACTATCATCCACTCACTAGCTCGGTAAAAACTTGTGACTTGGTGATCAAACAAAACTTTACTTCTCTTGACCTAGCTCAATTCAGTCTATGGCTAACCTTGCTTGGTATGAACTAAACTCATGTGATCCTTTTGTATCTAATATACTAATTTGGATCTTCTACTTTATTCCATTTGGAACTGCTTGAGATTTAGCTTGAAGATGTAGTTCTAGTTTCTCCTTGAAGAATCTAACTTGAAATGGTGGAGTCACCCACTTCTTGAGTGACGTTGCCATCATTTGAATTTTTTTTCTCGATAGATTTAGGAATCCACTACTCTCTCATTTGCTTCCTAATATTATTAGCTTTAGCTTTCTTTTCATTTTCAACTCTTCCAATATTCATGCATTTTTTAGCTATGTGACTAATTTCAGTGCATCTATAACATTTTACTATTGAATCTCTCTTTCTCAAGTGATGCCTTGTGTAGTCTATGCCAATGTGTCCATATTCTCCACAATAGTGACATCTGCACCAAGTATTGTAATCCCAACCAAATATTGCTTTGACAATTTGTTTAGCTGGATTGAATGGTTTGGATTTGCATTTAGATGCCTTGTAGCATTTTTCTTGCATTTGTGGCATTTACCTTCAAATTTTGGTTTCTCCTCACTCATTAGCTTTATGACCATGTTTACTGCAATTATAGCATTTTCCATTGAATTTTTCTTTTCCATTGCTCCAACATTTGTTTGATGTATGACCTAACTTACCATAGTGATTGCAAGTAGGTCTTTTATTCCTTTGGGCACCTTATTTAGAAGATTCACCTTCTTCTTTGTAACCAAGTCCTACTTTACCTTTTTACCTATGAAGATTTTGCTCATTTTATTAAGTCAATTGATCAATGTCTACTTGGAATTTCATCATCCTTTCATTGGGTTGATTCTCAGAGATTAGATCAGCTTTACATCTTTCATTGATCTATCTTTCAGTGATTAGATCATTCCTTAAGCTTTCATTTTCAGATCTCAGATTCATGATTTCCTCATTTACATTGGAGAGTTGATTGATAAGACTTTCTTGCTGAAGGGATTGGTTTTGATTTGCATTGTTTCTTGCCTCTAAGTCTTTACTTGCCTTGTTCATTTGTTCCAATATTTCACACATTCTTATCGACTAAACTTCTTATTCTCTTTTCAATTTTCTTACCTCTTCTTGCAGAGAGCCATTCTTTGCTAAGAGTTCTTTGATTGCCTTATTAGCTTCATCTAAACTACTTGATGGGAAAAAGTCTTCAATTTTTTCTTCAACATACTGATGGTCATTCATTTTTCTTGCAAGTTCTTTCCTTCTTTTCAGGGATTGGGAGAGATGCTCTTTTGCTTCCTTGAGTTGAGCTATGGCCATTTCAAGATCTAGCTTCTCATACTCAATAGCTTTGTCAAGTTTGAATATCTCTATTTTCCTTAATCTTTGCTCAAGCTGTCAAACTTTATCTTAAGAACCACAAAGCTCTAATACTAATTGTTGGAAATAATCAAGACTAACTAGGTTAATGAGAGGGGAGGGATGAATCAGTAACCTCAAAATTTTTAAATCAATTCAGCACTTAACCATATAAATCATTCACCATTCATTCTTCTAATCTACTGTGTGCATGAGAAAAGATAAACATTCATAACACATGAACACAGTATTTTGGTGACCCAAAAACCTTCCAAATAGAAAGTAAAATTAGGGTGGGGATGATACCCACAAAACTACACTATTGCAATATAAAGTTGGCCTGTTAGGGCTTACATTGATAACTTCTAATGATCTACCTTGTTAAGACCAATTTGGACTGCTAGGTCCACCTTGATAGAGGTTTTACAAACATAAAATGAAGTATGCACTCTGTAAGGAGATTTATACAAAGACTGTTAAGTCTACCTTGTTAAAGGATTTGGAAAACTAATTCACTTGTCAGGATGAAAAAGTAGATCTGACTTACAACTTGATTGCTAAATAGATCTCGAAGTACAAATCACCTCTTGTGACTGATATGTCTTTGTTGCTCCTTAATGAACTTGTTGAATACTCTGTTCTTCTATTGACTCACATTCACTCTTCTCAAACATTACATATTCATTCCTTGACATACTCATTATCATCATATTGCAAATGATACAATACATTACATATATACCATTTCAATAATTACAATTGCAAGATCGACTAAAACACAAGTAAACAAAATATTACTAAGTCGACCAAACCGTAGAAAACTCAGGCTCTTCAAGCTGATTTGGTGACCTTCTGATACACTATGTCCACTACATTACTCAGCATCATCATGCACTTAGTAGAAGTAGAAGCTTGGTCCATACTAATCACACAATGTAGCTTGGAACTCAGTAACCATTGGAGACTTGATAGATATAGTGTCACTTAGTAAATACTGAAACCTTTGTTTACCTTATTGTCACTCGGTAAACACTACACATCCATCACTTGGTAGAAACTAACTTCATATCATGCAAACTAATAACTCAGTAGACACTATGAAGCTCGATAACCACTATCTATTCGGTGAACATTGTAAGCTCAATTTACACTATTGAACTACCCATTCACTCATTAGCTTTAGGAATACTCAATGAGAACTACTTAACTGCTAAACTTACAAGGTAACCACTGAATGCTCAGTATAAATTGTAGACTAAGTGATGAGCTTGGTAGCCATTTAGAATAAAATAAGTGTTGTCACTAATGACAAATAAAATATAATTCCAACAGATGAAGCATTTAAAGATGACTATTGGAAGCAAGCAATGGAAGAGGAATTGGATCAGATAGTAAAGAATGGGGCATGGGAATTTGTCCCCAAAATTGTAGAAAAGAATGTGATAGGAACAAATTGGGTATTTAGGAACAAGATGAATAAACAAGGTGAAGTTTTAAGGAACAAAGAAAGAATGGTATGTAAAGGTTACTCATAGCAAGAAGGAATAGACTATGATGAGACCTATGCTCTTATGGAAAGAATAGAAGTAGTAAGGTTACTCTTAGCATATGCATCATATAAGAAATTCAAAGTATATCAGATGGATGTCAAGTCAACATTTCTTAATAGAGAACTTGAAGAACAGGTATAGATAGAAAAACTCAAAGGTTATCCTTTCACAGATGACAAGGATATAGTATGTATACTAAAGAAAGCATTATATAACTTTAAGCAAGCACCCAAAACCTAGTATGCAAGGTTGGACAAGCATCTGACAAAGCTTGGATATAACAAAGGTATGGTAGATAGTAATCTATATTGGAAAGAAATTGATGATGGATTAATGATCTTGGTAATATTTGTTGATGATATAATATTTGGAGTAAATGATGATGAAAGTGACAATTTTGTAGAAGAAACAAAGAAGGAATTTGAAATGAGGATGATAGGAGAAATGAAATATTTTCTAGTATTACAAATTGTGTAGGACAAACAAGGAATCTTTATTTCTCAGACCAAGTATTTGAAAGATTTACTAAAAAGGTTTGGTTTGAAAATATGTAAACCCATTAGAACACCTATAATAACTAGACACAAGTTATCTACAAATGATGAGACACCTGCTATTGAACAAAAGAAGTATAGATCTATGATCGAAGGATTGCAATATCTAACTCGCACAAGGCTGGATATAGCAAATGTAGTTGAAATTGTTAAAAGGTTTCAAGCTAACCCTAAAGAAGCACATTTTGCAGCAATCAAAAGGGTATTTATATATCTAAAAGGAAAACTAGAGTTTGGATTGTGGTATGATAGATATAATGATTTCACTCTATATGCTCATATTGTTGTTGATTGGGTAGGTAGTATGGATGATAGAAAGAGCACTAGTGGTGGAACCTTCTTTCTTGGATGAAGATTGGTTTCTTGGCTAAGCAAGAAGTAGAATTATGCCTCACAAAGTATCACAAAAGTAGAATATATTGCAAGAAAAAAAATTTGTAATCAAGTTATTTAGATGAAGCAGATGCTAAAGGATATAACAATAGAATTTAGTGAACCTGTTGTCATAAATTGTGACAACACAAGCACAATAAATATGTCTAAGAATCTAGTGTTACATTCTAAGACTAAGCACATTTCTATCAAGTATCACATGTTGAGAGAAAAAGTTCTAGAAAAAGAAATTAGATTAGAGTATGTAAGAACTAAAGAGCAGATTGCAGATATTTTCACTAAGCCTCTTCTCAAAAACACTTTTGAGTACTTGTGAGGTATGTTAGGGGTTATGCCCGTTCCTACATCAAAGTAGATGATGCAAGAGTATGTATGTCTAGTTTAATAGAGCATTATTGTTTGTTTGGACTGAATGTTGATGCTTCTTGTATAGGGGAGTATCTATGATGGACAGAGTCATCTAGGACTCTTGTTGATGTTGTTTAACAGTGTCTTTGGACACTTCAGCAAGTTAGAAACAATTGTTGTAGAGATTTTTGGTTGTTGAAACCTTTGACATTGATGTCAATGGGGACAAAATTTGGCATGAAAAATAGTTTGGAAAAGTATAGCATGGAAGAATGATTGATGAAGAGGATTTGAAAAGAAAGGTTAACAGTCTTTTACAATTGGTATTCTTGGAACTAGATGTTTCTCATCTATGTTGCCATCAATGCTAAAGGGAGAGATTTTTGGAAGCATGAATAATGATGATATTCCTATGGAGGAGTATTGAAGAAACATGATTAGATCATTATCATGATGATATGTTACATTCATGACTATGTTTTTTATTGATGTCAACATAATAGTTTTCTATGGTATCTGATAGAAGAATAGTAGAAAGATCAAGTTGGTACAGACACATCATTGAGTACTTTCAGTAGCGAGGTTAAAGAGAGATACTAATAAATGTCCAGTATATATAGCTAACCTTGACAACATAAGATATTAAGTTTGGAAGAAGTTATGCAAGTTTTGGCGAAGACTACTCTGAGATAGAGTTTATAGAGGCATTTTTTGGTAAACTTGTTATATCTTTTAACATATTTGTTATTCTAAGAAGCCAAAGTTAAAGATCTGAAGAAGACATTTTGTAGATGACATAGCTAAGCTTTTTTGTCATAATGATACATGTACAAAAAGATATTCAAGTTACAATGTAGAAGATTAATGTTATCACTAAGTGCAACATGTTCTCAATGTGGTCTTATAATAATTAATTGAGAAGGTGTAATAGCCAACTCTAGGAATTTTTGTATGGATTCAGTATAAAGGAAGGACATTTTCCTTTATCATGAATGGAAGTAGAGAATGATTGTAAGTAGCACAAAGAGTGGAGTGTGAAGTTAAGAAGAGCAAAGAAAAGGTGAAAGAAACTTTGTTGCCAAGGTTTTATTGTGTGATCTGAAGTTTGATACTTGGATAAAATGTTTGTGACTTGTTCTACAAGATTAGATAGTGATTGGCCCAGTTGGCAGGATAGAGGAAAGAAGTTAAAGTTTAGTTCATATAATTATTCTGCAAGGAATATTTGAGCTATTAGTTGGATAGTGATGCAGGAGCATCCAGAGGTATAAGGGCAATCCTGTGTCACCCAAAAAAATGTACTTAGACTTAGTTTCTATTTCATGTGTTTTCATTTTTGGATACCCTTTTGGGCCAAATAAAGGTTCCAACTCTCACAGTTCCACTATCAGTGTGTTAGAAAATCTTGAAAAAATAGGAGCATGCAATTTGGCCATAATTTTGGTGACCTAGAAGGTTTGAATTGGCAAGATGAATGTAATTGTGATTTAGAGCATCCCAAAAAAAGAATCAGGTCAAAAGGCCCCACGGTTTGAAAGTTATTACAGTTTTTCAGGTTTTGGAGACCTCCTAAGAATGCTTCAAAGTCAAGTTAGGGGCATTAAATGACCTCAAAAGGGGTCAAAAAATGGGAGACCAGTGACGCTAGTTCATAGGGCTATAGAGCGCTTTGAGAGCTTTTCGAAAATGTAAACGATTCGTCAATCAGAGCTACGGTTCAAAAGTTATGCCTCCCAGAAGTTCGGTTACCGTTTCCGGATTCTTCTAGATTTGCGCCGAGTTCTACTGCAGCTTTTGGAACCTTCTATTTGGTTAGTGGGTGCCTACTAGCACTTTCTAGAATGTAATCCTAGTCCTTAACCCTCTGGGGTCTATTTAAGGAGATTTTTGGCATTGTAAAAGGCAGTTCGGAGTGGAGTTTGAGAGGAGGACTGAAAGGAGAAATTATCTCCAGATTTATGCTATTGTAAGCCCTTAGGGCATGTTTTGAAGTTTATTTTCTCAGTTAATATAATTTTCCCTTTCTGTTGTGTCCATTTTGGTTCTTGGGTTGTGTCCCCATCAAGTGGTATCAGAGCTGATTTTCCTAAGTGTGTAGATAGAGCGTCGACCGAGAGGCAGTTTGCACCAGGACTGTGTAGTTGTGGTATCGAGTTAGAAGATGCCTCCGCAAAGAGAGTGTGGTGTAAGGGCCAGAGCTATTAATCCTGAGGAGGTTAGAGCCCTCCAAAGGTAGGTGCAGGCATTGCAAGAGGAGCTCCGTAGAGGAGCAAATGTTGCTGCAAGTGATGACAGTGAGGATGACAATGAAGAAGAAGTAATGGAACTAGAAGGGGAATTTGACAGGGAAGTTTTGAATCATGCAGAGGAAAGGCTTTTTAGGTCCATTACTAAGTTTGGGAAAAGACCTACAATTGAAGTGGGTGCATTTTTAGGAAATCTGAAACCAGATGAGTTGATCGATTGGATCGATGAACTGGAAGAATACTTTGAGTATGAGGATATCAGGGACCCAGATAGGGTTAAGTTTGCACAGGAAAAACTGAAAGGCCATGCCAAAATCTGGTGGCAAGAGGTCCAATTGAAAAGAAATAGAAGAGGAAAGGAGAAGATCACAAGATGGGATCGCATGGTGGACAAATTGAAGAAGCAGTTCATTCCTGTGGACTACGAGCTTGATTTGTTTAAGAAGATGCATGGGTTAAAGCAAGCAGGAAGATCAGTCCAAGAATATACAGAGGAATTTTACTAACTCTTGATTAGAGCGAGACATGTAGAAGCAAATAAGGAGAAGATTGCTCATTATATCAGTGGGTTGCGACCTAGCATCCACGAGGAATTAAGTCTGGTAATAATGACCAGCGTTGAAGAGGCATACCAATTTTCCCTACGAGTTGAAGAGAAGCTGAATAAAAGGTTTGAAGGAACACAAAGAGGGCACGGTCAAGGAGGAAGGGGAAGCGGTAGGTCATTTGGAGGCCGCAATGAAACCCAAAAGAAAAATGAAGATGGGGGTACTAGCAGGAACCAAAGGAATGAAGGTTTCAACCGCTCCCATGACCAAAACTTTGGAAATCAAAGAGGAAGAGGTAGAGGACATGGACAAGGAAGAGGAGGCTTTTGTGGTACCTATTTACATTGCAATGAAGAAGGTCATCGTGTCTTTGAATGCCCTCAACGACAAGGAAGGATAGATAGGAGAGCTGAGGGCCAAGCTAGGGTTGCTCATGTGGATGAGGATGCACAATCATCACATTTAGAGGATGTAGAAAGAGGAGAGACCTTGGTAAATGAAAGAGTCCTACTAAGTGGTGAGATTGAACCAGGACAATGGAGGAGTCTATTCCATACCAGATGCAAGTGTGAGGATAAATGTTGTGACGTGATCATTGATGGTGGTAGCACTGATAACTTGGTATCAGAAGAGATGGTCTCTAAGCTGAAGCTCAAAAGGGAGAAACATCCCCAGCCCTATCAGATTGCTTGGGTAAAAGATGATCATAAGGTCCTAGTAAGTGAACAATGTTTGGTAAAATTCAAAATTGGAAGTTACCATGATGAAGTTCTCTGTGATGTTATTTTGATGGATGTTTGCCATTTATTGTTGGGTAGACCATGGCAGTTTGATAGACATGCAGTGCATGATGGACATGCAAACACATACTCTCTGACAAAGGATGGAGTTCGCCACAAATTGAAGCCCATGAAAAAGGAAGGTGAAAAGGTATGTAGCAGTGCTAGGATTTGTCTTATTGATGGAAGGAAGTTTTTAGATGGCATGAAACATTAGCATATGTGCTATGCTTTGATTCCTAGGAAAGATAAAGCAGGTAGTAGTGAAATACCACTTCAAGTTTCAGATTTACTAGGGGAGTTTGGAGATATTATCTCTAATAATGTTCTATATGGATTGCCACCAATAAGGCAAATCAGTCATCAGATAGATCTGATTCCAAGAGCAAGTTTGCCTAACAAAGCTACTCACAGGATGACTCCTACTGAAACAAAGGAGCTAAATAGACAGGTTCAGGAGCTATTGAGGAAGGGCTTGATTCGAGAGAGCCTAAGTCCATGTGCAGTACCTGCAGTACTTGTACCAAAGAAGGACGGAGAGTGGAGGATGTGTATAGATTCTTGAGCTATAAATAAGATAACCATCAAGTACTGATTTCCTTTGCCAAGGATGGATGACCTTATGGACTACTTGTGTGGAGTTCACTACTTCACAAAGATAGATCTGAAGAGTGGTTATCACCAGATACAGATTCAAGAAGGAGATGAGTGAAAAATAGCCTTCAAGACCAAGGAGGGTCTTTATGAGTGGTTGGTCATGCCCTTTGGATTGACGAACACCCCAAGCACCTTCATGCGGCTCATGAATGAGGTACTTAAGAAGTTCTTGGGAAAAAAAATTATTGTCTATTTGGATGATATTTTAATTTTCAACAAGATTTTGGAAGAACATTTATTGCATATTCATAGTGTCCTCGAAAGGCTAAGGGAAGAGAAACTATTAATTAATCTGAAGAAATGTATCTTTGCAAAAAGGGAGTTAGTCTATTTAGGGTTTGTTATATCACTCGAAGGTCTCAAAATGGATCCAGAGAAGGTAAAATCCATCTTGGAATGGCCTACTCCAAGGTTTGCTACTGAGGTAAGATCATTTCATGGTCTGGTTAGTTTTTATAGGAAGTTTATTAAGAATTTCAGTGGCATATGTGCACCCCTAACTGATACAATAAGAGGGGATAGAAAAGAGTTCAAATGGACTGTAGTAGCTGTGAGAAGTTTTGAATTGCTGAAAAAAAAGGTAATAGAACAGCCTATGTTGGTACTTCCAGATTTTAGAAAGGTTTTCCAGGTTGATTGTGATGCCAGTGGAAGTGCTATTGGGGCTGTATTAAGCCAAGAAGGTAAGCCTATTGCATATTTTAGTGAAAAATTGAACTATGCAAAGAAGAAGTATTCTATTTATGATCAAGAGTTCTATGCAATGGTTCAGGCCTTAAAGAAATAGAGGCATTATTTATTGCCAAAGGAATTTTTTTTGTATACTAATCATCAGGCATTACAGTACCTAAATAGCCAAGGTAAATTGAATCAGAGGCATATGAAGTGGGTAGAGTTCTTGCAGAGTTATACATTTGTGTTGAAGCATAGAAGTGGAAAATCTAACAGGGTTGCAGATGCACTAAGTAGGAGACAATTGTTGCTTATAGTAATGCAGGTTGAAGTAGTTGGGTTTGATGAACTCAAGAATTTGTACCCCGAGGATCTTGATTTTGCTGAAGCATGGAAAGCTTGTAAAGAACCTGTTGTTGTAGATAGAACCAAGTGGTTAGAGTATTTGATTCAGGATGGAATGTTGTTCAAGGGTAGTCAATTGTGCATTCCAAGGAGTTCCATGAGGGAAAATCTGATTAAGGAGAAACACAGTGGAGGGATGGCAGGACATTTTGGTCGAGATAAGACCATTGCCATTCTTAGAGAACATTATTTTTGGCCTCAAATTTCACAAGATGTGAAGAAGTTTGTACAGAGTTGCCAGGTTTGTCAAGTTGCCAAGGGGTTTAGTCACAATGCTGGCCTATATCAGCCATTGCCTGTTCCATCAAGGCCATGGGAGGACATAAGTATGGATTTTGTTCTTGGATTGCCAAGGAAACAGAGGGGTAATGACTCAGTATTTGTGGTGGTTGATAGGTTCTCCAAAATGACACATTTCATTCCATGCCACAAAACTCATGATGTTGTCCATATTGTAGACTTGTTTTTCGAAGAGGTGGTAAGACTACATGGTCTTCCAAGGAGTATAGTTTCTGACAGAGATACTAAATTTGTGGGGTATTTCTGGAGGACATTGTGGAAAAAGTTGAGAACAAACTTGAAATTCAGTTTCACACATCACCCACAAACTGACGGCCAAACAGAAGTGGTAAACAGAAGTTTGGGCAATTTGCTGAGATGTTTAGTTGGGGATAAGACCAAGGGATGGGATTTGATTCTACCACAAGTAGAGTTTTCTTACAATAACTCTATAAATAGGAGTACTATAAAATCACCATTCCAAATTGTATATGGGAATAGCCCAAGGACTGCACTAGAATTGAGGAAGATAGAGCAAGGGGAGAGGACAAGTGCTGAAGCGAAAGAATTTGCTGAACATATCAAGCATCTAAATGATGAGGTTCGGGCACACATTACCAAGATGAATCAAGAGTATAAAGCTAGGGCTGATCAAAGGAGAAGACATAAGGAATTCCAAGTAGGGGATCTAGTCATGGTGCACTTACGAAAAGAAAGATTTCCAGCCGGTACTTACAACAAGCTGAAAATAAAAAAATTTGGCCCCTACAAAATTTTGAAGAAACATGACTCAAGAAATGCATATGAGGTGGAGCTGCCAGATGGTATTCACATTTCTCCCATTTTCAACATTGCAGATTTAACAGAGTATCAAGATGATGGTGCAGATGAAGTGTTAGAGCCATGTCTGATTCCTTCTTCTAAGAAGGAGGAGATAGAAGACATTCTAGATCATCGTGTGGGTAGGAGTACTAGAAATAGGTAGTATGAAGAGTATTTGGTGAAGTGGAAAGGATGGCCGATCGAGGACTTAACTTGGATTTTAGCAGCTGAGGTTTCCCATTTAGGATTTCCTCTACCATTCATAAAGTGACAGGGTCACTTTTCAATCTACCCTGGGTGTCTGATGCAGGAGCATCCAGAGGTATAAGGGCAATCTTGTGTCACCCAAAAAAATGTACTTAGACTTAGTTTTTGTTTCATGTGTTTTCATTTTTGGATACCCTTTTGGGCCAAATAAAGGTTCCAACTCTCACAGTTCCACTATCAGTGTGTTAGAAAATCTCAAAAAAATAGGAGCATGCAATTTGGCCATCATTTTGGTGACCTAGAAGGTGTGAATTGGCCAGATGAATGTAATTGTGATTTAGAGCATTCCAAAAAAAGAATCAGGTCAAAAGGCCCCACGATTTGAAAGTTATTGCAATTTTTTGGGTTTTGGAGACCTCCTAAGAATGCTTCAAAGTCAAGTTAGGGGCATTAAATGACCTTGAAAAGGGTCAAAAAATGGGGGACAAGCAAAGCTTGTCCATAGGGCTATAGAGCACTTCAAGATCTTTTCAAAAATGTAAACGGTTCATCAATCGGAGCTACGGTTCAAAAGTTATGCCTCCCGAAAGTTTGGTTACCATTTCTGGATTCTTCTAGATTTGCACTGACTTCTACCGCAGCTTCTGGAACCTTCTATTTGGTCGGTGGGTGCCTACTAGCACTTTCTAGAATGTACTCCTAGTCCTTAACCCTCCAGGGTCTATTTAAGGAGATTTTTGGCATTGTAAAAGGCAGTTCAGAGTGGAGTTTGAGAGGAGGACTGAAAGGAGAAATTATCTCCAGATTTATGCTATTGTAAGCCCTTAGGGCATGTTTCAAAGTTTATTTTCCTGTACTATTTGTACTAGCTTATTTTCTCATTTAATATAATTTTCCCTTTTTGTTGTGTCCATTTTGGTTCTTGGGTTGTGTCCTCATCAGATAGTGAGTTTGGTGATCTTTCCCCATAAGCTATTTGGCCAATGGGTCCTTCTATCTTCTACAACTCCTAACAAGGTTAGCACAACTCTAATAGGGTTGGAATCTTATAACAAGGGTTCAAAGTCTCCTAATAGGGACTCATAAGTACTTGATGTTATAATAGACTCCTAATATGGTCCATCCTCTAACAAGGAATGTTTATATTAGTACATCATTTTGTGGGCATCATTCCCACCATGGTTTTCCCTTTGATCAAGGGTTTCCCTAGTTAATATATCTAGTGTAATTGTGTATGTGCATCATTGTATGGTTGTTGTTTACTTTGGTTGAATGGTTCATTTAATTATTGGATAATTGCTTCACCACCCCCCCCCCCCCCCACTAGTTATCTTGGTGGACTATTATTTCTAACGAGGATAACTTGATTCTTTTTCTAGTTTTCATATGACCATCTAGCCACCAAAATTTGTTGATTTTCTATAAAATGTGGTTCTTGTTCATATTTATTTCTATTGACTTTCTTAACTACCTTTGATTTTTTGAATTTAGTTTATAAACCTTCAACTTTAAGACTTCTTATGATCTTAAGGTGGCTAGGACGTATGTCTCATGTTGCTAGTTGTGTATGTGAAGTGACATTTCTTATTATGTTCAATGTGGATTATTGACCAAATGTATAAGGGAGTAGATTGAGGAGAGACTGCCATTCTTATTATTTCTTTAATACTTTTCTTATATGAGTTATTATGTATAAAATGGTCAAATACATTAACATAAATATGAATGTGGATATTGTTTATGCATTGCATGAGATAATACACATTAATTTTATGTATGTGATGTTATGGAATATTGCTTTTATATTTGATGAGTAATTTGAGATCTCTTGATGCTAATGAACTAGAATTATGCACTATTAGTATTCTTGGTAAATGGTCAACACCTCCTTCTTATATGATGTGTTATGAGATATGATATTTTTCATGTTTTTCTTAATTGCTTATGGATTATATGGCAAAAATTTCAACACAATATAATCTAGAAGAAATTACCAACAATTGTAATGGATTGTGGAAATATAATCTCTCTAATTTTCATGTTGTCAAGCATAGTACCTTTGATTAGTTGACTTCTTGTAATTTTACACTTTTTTTAACACATTATTGCATTAAAAAAATATGATATGTTTGATTTTAATCATTATACTATCTATGTGCATTGGAAAATATCACCTTCTAGTTAGGGTGTTAAATATGTAGATACCTAATGGAAATAGAGAGGGTGTTCCTCTTTCCTAGGATTCATTGCTATATTATTATCTTTGGCCAAGGTGACCCATTCATGAGGTTGATATGAATAAGCCTAGTAAGAATTATTGATATGATAATTATATAGTAATAAACTCTATTCCATATCCTTATTATAAGCATTGTATATTTATGGTAGGTATTGCATGTAAGTATATCAGGTTGCTCTAATATACCCCTACCTCTTGTTTATACTTTCCAATCTACTAGGCTGTTTGGGGTTGGGAATTATGTGAGTAGGTAGAATCTCAAAGAAGTGTGAGGCTTTATGGTTGGGTGAGAAATCACCTCAATTTTATTTTCATGTATTGTTGTTACCTACTAGTGAGGAATTCATGGTGAGAAGGCCATACATCACATCTTGCACTTTTTCCTATATTAAGCATAGTTACATAGATGGAATCATGAATTCTTATTTATATTAAGGTAAAATGTATGTTTGACTTAAAATCTATCCTTGAAATATTTTATGACAAGATGGGCATGAGGCCTCAGGTCACATAAATGGAAAAAGTGAATCTAGTAATCTTTATAGTTGATTGGTGAGAATGCCTAGATAATTTACTTATATATTAAGGACCAAATATTACATGGTATATATGACTAATTTAGTTTAGTTACTTATGATCAAGTTGTGATCTAAAGATCAATTGTTAAGAATTTGGGACCTTAAAAGATAATATTTTAGATTACGGTAAAAGCAAGCTTTGTAAGACCTAAAGATAAACACTAAAGCACTACTAGGTTTTATAAGGACCTAAAACCTAAAGTTGAAAAAGTATCCAAACAAGTTTTTACAGGGACTTGAAACCAAAATTTTAAACCATACGAAATGACTAGGTTTTACAAGGACTTGAAACTTAGAGTTTTAAACAAACTAGAAAGCAAAAATAAAAAACTAGCCAAACTACCCAGACCAGAAACTAGCACACCCGATCCACTGTAAGCACTTATAGTAGCTCATTGATAATGTTTTCCACCTCTTTACCTAATTTTGTGGTACTTTGAATGATGTTAGCTAGCAAAAGAATAGGAGCCCCAAGAGCATCAACAACCTTTTTCCTTATGCTCTACTTGGTTCTCTTACTAGGTGCACCAAGACTCCCCATTCTTACATTACCAAGAGACATAATCTCTTCATTACTTTTCTTTCCCAGACTAGTCATCACTGCACAAAGACTGGAAGTGCCCTGTTCCATATTTAGACTACTTTCCTTTATAAGGTGACAAAGCTCCTATTCATACTCTTTAATATTATCAAGTATGTTACCAATTTGCACTTCTATTTGGGTTCTCTTAGTGTGTTCAACATCTAAATATCTCTACATTATCCCCATTTTTTTCTTGAGAACCATTAATTCATTATAAAACCACAAATCACCCTAAAGAGAAGTCTCCACCTTAAGCTTAATAGTGTAAAGAAAGGAGAGCTTAGCATTATGGGAGTCATCCCTCCTATCAACCACATGCCTAGGCTTAGAGGAAGTCATAGTATTGATCTAGGTATTAGTATTAATGTCCATATTCTCTATCTTTTCCTCATTCATACCTTTACTCTAGCTATTATCCTTACCAATAGGGTCTTTGTTTTCATTCTTCTTTCCCATTTCCTCCTCCATTTTCTCCTCACTAGCATTATGAAAGGGGTGATCACTCTATTTATCATCCTCCTCCTCAAGGGCTTTCAACCCCACATTCATGTTTGTATTTCTATCTTGACTTCCCTCCACATTTTCTTTACTAGTAGATACCACTTTACTCCTATAGTAACCATCTAGGTTAGAACTAAAATCCCCCATTTCCATTTTGTCATCATTGTCCATTTCCATCTTCCCATTGTTGTTCTAGTTCTCAAACTTTGTAATTTCCTCAACATGTTTCTTAGTCCTTTCCTATTTTAAAACCTTCTTGTTAACACTAGCCCCTTCTTCCACCTTAATTCTCTTAGGGTGGGTCTCACTTCTAGTCCCTTTCCTTTTCACATGAACTAGAGAGGGCTTTATAGCCTTACTTTTACAATAGTTTTAGATAAGAAAAATTAAACCTTCATGAAGCATAGGACAAGACTCTTTCTTTCTATGTGCATAAAGGCTAAAAAGCAGAAAGTGTCTCAAAAAAAAAGGAGGGAAATCCTATCTTTGTGCCTAAAATGATTTAGGAAAAAAAAGTGAAATTTACAAACCCTTTTAGCCCTACCATCAAGAATAAAATACTCAAAGATACAAGATAGCTCATCCCTCTAGATAAATTTAATTTGTTTCAATTTGTGCAAATCTCCATTTTTCTTCTAATTCTTCTCTTCAACTTTTATCTTTGGAAATTTCTTAAAGGCCACATTAGAGATGCTAGTCTCCTTACTAAATTTTATCCCTTCTTTTGGAAGCCTCATAATCTCAGCAATAAAATCTTCAGTCAAATTCACTATGACCCCATGCAAAGTTACCCTATCTTCAAACCAATTTTTGAAGAACACTTCCATAATGTGAGGTTTATACCCATGGAGTCACTCCAAATAGGTTGTCACATTACCTTTTTGCAAAATTTTCCACATAGAAGCCTTAGTCTTCTATGCCCTATAATTTCTCGAGTCTTGCTTTCTAGGTCCCTGCACATCTTAAAAACCTAAAAATAGAAAATGTAATATAGTATTGAAGATTACCAAGGAGCTAATAACTATACTTATGTGCCAAATGCAAATCATAATAGCACAAAGATACTTCCTAGGGAATCTCAAATTGTCCTCTGTAAACCCACCACTCTTCTTCATAATTTTTCCAATCTTAGGAAATCTTTCCTTCTCTAGCATGTGTCCTATCTTTATTAACAATCACCATCATCTCCACATTCTTGCATAGGTCAACATGCCACCTCAACTTGCTTTCTCAATAGATAGATTGGTTGGCAATCCAATCAATAATAGAATTACCCTCTTGAAAAATATGGGAGAATATAACATTATCAAATTTATTAATAAGGTTTTTGATTTCTATTAAACTAGTTTCAATAGTCCAAGTGACCAAGTTCTTGTTATTGAGCATATTAAACCTTAAAAGATAATGTTGTCTCTTAATATTGATAAGTGAAATTTGTTCCCATTGCGCTATTGACAATACAAATTAAGTAAGAATATTGTGATGATGACAAGAAGTTGATTTAGGACAACCAATTTCAAGGTCAATTCCATGAGATTCCAAGGTATGGTAAGTGTAGGCATGCATTTTCTTTCTTGTGATTTTCTAGTAATATACAACTTAACTTTGAAATTCATTTGACTTGATATTTAATTTGATTTATGATATAATATGGACTAATATTTTGGTGTTATTCCTATGAATAAAATAGAGGGAATAACACATCATAATAAATGGGAAATATTGTCAAGGAAAGGTATGTTAGAATTCTTTAGAATAATAGAGAGTGGAGGGGTGAATCAGTTATCCAAGGTCTGAATGCCCTAATAGTACTTTTTCTCAAATTATAGTGAGCTCATTAAGCTATTCATCCATCCAAGCTTAAAATATCCATCTTAGCAAGTTACAACAAATCAACATGCAGGAATAAAACATGCAAGATTAACACATGACACAATGATTTACGTGGAAACCCAATTTGGGAAAAACCACCAATAACATGCTACTTAATTCTCACTCTTCTGAAGTGATGCCCTGTTAAAGGCCTACCCTATTAAAGGCTTACAACACACTATTAAATGTGACCTTATTAGAGGATTTTACCATACTATTAGGAATGGGCCTGGTCAAAGGACTTTGGAACATTCACTTGGAATGTCACCCTGTTAAAGGATTTATAACACGGCTATTCAACCAACCTAAGTCCATAGGATTTAGACTAACTGTTACAATTGCTAGAGAGTAACAATAATGACTTTTGATCTGATACAACTTACAACATGTCTTGTAGATTACAGATTGCACTTTAGTTCAATCCTTTGCTTGGCTTTAATCACTACGACTCTTGATAGCTTGTCTTCCTTTCAAGCTTTGTCTCCTTGAGTCTTCTTGCTCATTATACCAATGCAATCATCCTTGTGGTCATCTATCAAAACATAATTTTTGTGCTTTCTTCCTCCTTAGCACCTTCTTTAGCACTTCATGCTTTCATGCTTGACCAACTACTTGTTTTGTGACCTTATGACTCCTTAAATAGAAATCTGGAATACCTTTTCTACTTGATTCTCCCTCTCCAACTTTAGGGTTTCAATAGATTAGGTAGGATACAATGTATCTATCCCATATCTCATCTTCATCTAGAAAACATTTTACATAGAGTTCTGTGCCACCAGTTCATCATTCTTATCTTCTATTTGATTCACAGAATTCTAGATAACAACCTTGTCAGCTCAGATCTAGCGAATCTTTGACTCTCAAAATAATGCAGCACCTCAGCACTATTGGTTTACTGATGCTTGGCACCCTCTATATTACTTGGCTCCTATATTCTGCTTGGCATCTAATCTTTACTCGGCACCTAATCTTCACTCAACACCTAAAGATCACTCAGCACTTGATATTTACTCGACACTTTGATATTTACTCAGCACTTGAAGATCACTTGGCATTCTCTAAAGGTGAACTTGCTTAGCTTCAACTAAGAATCTATTTGGCACTAACTAGCTTGCTCGGCACTCTGTTATGAACTTAGTTAGGCTTTACAAATGACTTTGCTAAACCTTACATCTCTGATGTGTTTAAGTGTGTCCATTCTCTGTGTCTTAGAATATGTCATCAATACACTTATTTCATCAATGGCTTTAGCTGATCCTTGTACTTCATTACAAAATCATAACTTCAACCTTTCTTGTAGGTGTTCTAGTTACATCTTATTGATTCACACCTCCTTGTCAATCAACCAATTGATAGTATTTGGATCACTAAAGCGATTGTCATTCCTACAAGTAGCAAGTTTGACATCAATGACAAAATAATGATTGAAAACATTCTTTACCAGTTCCATTATTCTTCATTCATGATCTCTTCAATCATTTCCAAAATAATGAATTCACACACTCACATAGAAATTGGTCTTGAAAAGATTATTAAAAAATGGGCATGTTTTCTTCTTTTACTTTGTTTATATGTATTAATACCATCCTTGACAAGACTGTGTGTGCTAATTTTATTAGAATGCATTCAAATGATAATTAGGCTTGATTTAAGAAAATAAATTTCTATATTGTCAATTTTACGAAAGAGTATGAATGTGGATAAATGAATTATCATAACATTTGAATGATGGAAGTTAAATCATGAACTTGGTTAAATATGAATTACCTTACTTTTGTGGATATGATTGCAATTTTTATCTATACATTGGGATGATGCTTTGATTAAGAGTGGAAGGATATCACAACCCATTAATTGTCATCTAAATAAATTGACCATTTCACTGACATCTAGAGTTTAGCCAAAAAGAAATTTCCATATATAACCATCAAAATGGATAATATCATTTTCAAATTTTGATTAAAAATGTTTAATAAAAATATAATATTCTTACACCACTATTTGGTTTTTTAGTTGTTGAGAAAGCTTCACATGGAATGAAATGAATATTAATTTACATATAAAGAAAGGAAGATATAGGATGGGAGGGGGAGGGTTGGTGAAAATATCTCTTTGTAATAGGAAAAAAAAAGAGAAAAAAAAAGAGTTTCTGATTGGAATTGGGGGGAGGATTGGAAATTATTTTCTTTTGCCATTGGAGAGCAACAAGTGTGCATCTGGGAACCTTTCACCATTTCTTTTTGTCATGATGAAAAAGAAGCATGAGCTTAGAAGGGGGTACAATCATCAAGGTAACAAATTGTGAAAAGCAAGAAAGCATGCTTCGTATTCTTGGGCATTATTAGACTTCAAATTAAAAAGAGGGAAGACGCAAGTTAGTTAAAAGAGGGATCCTTAGGTCAAGCATGGGAATACTAGTATAACATTCTACATGACTTTCTTCTTTATCCCCATCGTCACTTTCATTCTTCAGAAGTTATTGGATGTGATTCATGTTTTTTAAAATCATATAATGCAATGCATACTCATATTCCATGCTTTATATTTTCCCTTGAATTTTTATTCCAATCCATGAGTAAGAATGTGGTTTTAGTTTGTACTTGTTGAGGTTGTGCATTTTGCTTTCCTCTAAATATGATCTTAGAATAATCTATTTTCTTTTGGCCATTGTATTGGTTTGCTACTCTTTAAAAATTATTTCCATTAGATGTATATCTAGTCTTGTGGTTGTGCAAGTATCTTTATAGCCAGTTATTAGAATCTTTACTTAAATTCTTAACAGTATAGGATACTAAATGGACTAACTTCTTTTATTAAGAGGAACTAATACTATTTTTTATTTCATCCATTTTGTTTTTGAGAATATAGAAATATATTCCATTTCAAGAAAGAATATATCTATACAAGGTTATAATATTTTAGAATAGGAACATTTTCTTTGGCTTGATATCCTTTATAAAAAAATGGAAATAGTTCCTAAAATTAAAATAGGAGGATTAACTAATAATTGTGATGTAGGAGCATCTTGGGTCAATAAGAAATCTTGCATCAACTAAAAATATTATTGTGTTTTCTATACTATTTTTTTTTTCATGGAGTAGTCATTGTTGCTTGTGGTTTCAAGTTATGTGTATCCTTAACCTAAGTGCATGGAATCTAATGTTCATAGTGATTGGAGCTTTGTGCTTCTTTCTCCACTTTTTTTTCACTACTTGTTTCATCCAACATATTGTGGAGTTTCTTTCTATACAATTGTATATGATGGCATGGTGTCTCATGCAATTAAGGGACAACTCTTGGATCATGTGTGGACCTATCCTTTAAAATGTGGATTCTCTTTTGGTCATTTGTTGGCTCTTTTGTTTTCTCCTCCAAGTAAGGAACTATTTTGTAATCAATTTCCTAATAGACCAACTTGTGGTTTTTTTAGCTATATAAGAACTTGGATTAGATCTAGAAAAGAAACCTATGAGGTAGATAAAAATAGATAAGTAGGATGAAATCTCAAGATTTCAAGCTTTGGGCTCTAATATTGTGATTCATTGTTTTGGCCATAACTTAGAAGGCCTTACAGTCAAGAATGTTGGATGTATATTTTATCATGTGAGTTGTCTAATCAATAAATATCTATTCATGAGTAATTTGGTTTGTTTTCTATTGAATATGTGTTTTCTTGTATGTCTACTCTTGGTAAAGTGTTAGGAGTCAGGAATTGGTTCCTTTCCGCTACTTAGATTGTGCTAGGTGGTATTAGAGAAAGTTTTTCTTTCCTTGTAAGTTGGGATCATATAGAACCTTAATTGGATTGGTTGTAGGGTGGAAGATTTGTATTCTCACTTGTAACTTGTAGAGGGTTATGATCTTGCAAGAACTATTATCAAGATGGTTTGAGGTAGAGAAAATGCATATAATGCTATTATGAATATGTTGAGACAAATTGTAGAAAAACTTGAAGCTGTTGAGATAGCCTAGAGAATAGGTGTACATCTTAAGGATGTTAGTGAAGATGAAGAAGTAGTACCTAATCCTAATCATGAATTTGAAGTGTAACAAGATGAGGAGAGGCTTTTGAGAGTCTTGTCTAGGGTAAAATCTAGACCTATTGTTGTAGTTACTTACTATGATGGAAGGGTTGAGACTAATGTTGTGTTGCATTCAATCTCTAAAACATGGATAAATACTTTGAATATGAAAGTACCCCTTAGAATAGAAAGGTAAAGATAGGAGGCACCAAGTTGAAGTGTTATGCTTCACTTTGGTGGGATTATTTGTAGATTGAAAGATAGGAAAGAGGAAAATAAAAGATTAAGACATAGGAAAAGATGATTAGAAAGATGAGGAAAAAAATCCTACATGCAAATTGCCAAGTTGATCTATTGAGGAGAATGAAACATTTGAGACAAAAGGATATTAATGTGAAAGAATCTACTGAGGAATTCTACTAATTGGATATTAGATTTGGACATGTGGATGATGAGGTTAAGAAAGTGGCTAGATACTTGAGTGATTTAAGGATATTAATTCAACATGTGATTAGCTTTGTTAAGTTTGATAGTGTGGAAGAAGTATAGTAGTATGCCTTGAAGGATAAGGGATTATTTTTGGTGAGGAAATGTGATCTAAGACAAAGAGGAAGAGGTGGAAATTCTAAAATAAGTAGAGGAAGAACCTATGGAGATAGTATAGCAGATCTAACAATACAATGTAAGACAAGGGTACAAAAGAATGGAAAGAGGAATCTGCTGGTAAGAGAGGTAATAACACTGGAGGTAGCTCTACTGATTACTTTAGGATTAATAATGACAAGAGAGAAGAGAGATCTTGGTTAAGGGAAAAATTTTAAAATGTGGAGAGAAAGGACATAAAGCCTTGAGTATACAAATTTTAGCAAGAAGATTAGAGGCGACAATAGAAAGATTTAGCATGTGAAGAAATTGTTGAATAACTTAATGAGCCTTAGCATGGTGAGAACCTGATGTCAAGGAGGAGCCTGTAGAATGAGGAAAATAATAAAGAACCTATTTTGAGGAAAATTTTATTCAATATTAGATGTATGATTTCAGGAAATGTTACAATGTGATCATTGATAGAGAAAATTCAGATAATTTGCTATCAGAGGAGTTGGTTAAAAAATTTCACTTGAAGAGGTTGAGACATCCTAAGCCTTATAATGTTTCTTAGATCTAGAAGGAGAATAAGTTACTAAGTGAATAATGCCTTGTTAAATTCAAGATTGAAAATTACTATGATGAATTTTTGTGTGATATTATGCCTATGGACTATTGTCATATTATGTTGGGTAGACCTTGGTAGTGTTATAGACAAGCTTTGCATGATGGTAGATTGAATCAATATACTATTTGGGTTGATGGGAAGAAAAAAGTATTGTTTCCTTTGGTAGAGAAACCTAATGAAAATTAGTGTAACATAGTAAGGGCATATTTTGTTGAAGGAAATCATTACTTTATGATGTCAAGTAGAATATTTGTTTTTCCTTGATTCCTCAAATGACTAAGAAACAAGATGAACTTGAGCATGTACCTAAGGTTGAATCTTTGTTAATTGAATTTCAAGATATTAATTTTGATAATATACGTGATGGTTTACCTCCTATAAGAAGTATTAATCATTGTATGAATTTGATACCTAGAGCTAGTTTTCCTAATAAAGCACTAGACAGGCTAACACATGCTGAAAATGAAGAATTAAATGGACAAGTGCAAGAATTTCTTGAGAAAGGCATGATCAAATCTATTAGCACCTAAAAAGAATAAAGAATGGATAATGTACATTGATTCTAGAGTTATAAACAAGATAACAATAAAGTATAGATTTCCATTTCTTAGGATGGATGACATAATAGATTATTTTAGTAGAGAAAGATATTTCACAAAGATTTATTTAAAAAGGGGATATCATCATATTAGAATTGGAGGAGGAGATGAATGGAAAGCTACTTTCAAGACAAATGAAGATTCACATGAATAATGTGTTATTCTTTTTGGTTTAACTAATGTACCTAGTACTTTCATGAGCATGATGAATGAGGTTTTAATGAAATTGTTGGATTGTATATATCTTGATGAAATTTTGAAATTTAGTAAGACTAAGGAAGAACAACTTGAGAGCATTAGACAAGTGTTATAGAGATTGAAATAAGAGAAGTTATTGATTAATTTGAAAAAAAAAATCATGAAGGAAGAAATTGTGTACCTTGGTTTAGTGATTTCAGATGATGGTTTGAAGATGGATCATAAAAATGAAAAATTTATTCTTGATTTTTCTACACTTGAAAATGTTAGGGAAGTTAGATCATCTCATGGATTGATAAGTTTCTATAGGAAGTTCATCATAAATTTTAGTTCAATATGTAATGCTACAACAGAGACTATGAGAGGGGATAAAAAAGATTTCAAATGGACATAATGCCACATAAGAATTTTGAAACATTGAAAAAAAAAGATGGCATAATTACCTACACTTTCTTTTTCTGATTTCACCAAGTTTAGGTTGATTACAATGCTAGTGGAAGTTCCATTGGAGCTATTTTAAGTCAAGAAGGAAGACCTATTTCTTTCTTTGGTGAATATTTGAATGATGCTAAGAAAAGAGATTCAATTTATGATTGATAATCCTTTGCTAGCTTTGAATAAATGGAGACATTATTTGATGCCTAAGGATTTTGTGTTATACACTGACCATAAATCTTTACTATATTTGAAAAGTCAAAATAAATTGAATCAAAGACACATGAAGTGGGTAGAGTATTTACAAAACTTTTCTTTTGTGTTGAAACATAAAAGTGGTTAGCCAAACAAAGTACTAGATTCTCTAAGCATAAGAAGTAATTTCTTAATACAAATGAGAGTTGAGATACTTGGTTTTGATGATTTGAAATATTTGCATGAAACCAATCCTAATTTTGTAGAACCTTTGAAGACTTGTAAGAATCACATGACAAATAAAAAAGATAAGTGGACTAATTACTTCATTAAAGAACCTTGGAAGGCTTCTAAGAATCACATGACAAATAAAAAGGACAAGTGAACTAATTATTTTATTAAGGAAGACATGTTATTTAATGGAATTTAGTTGTGCATACCTAAAGGATCTATGAGGGATAACATCATGAAAGAGAAACATAGTAGAAGACTTGCTAGACATTTTGGAATTGACAAAATAGTAAAGATAATCTTTGATAAATATTACTAGCCTTAGATATACAAATATGTTTAGAAGATGGTTAAGAGTTGTAGAATTTATCAAACAAAAAAAGGAACTAGTTAGAATTTGGGTTTGTATTCCCATTTCCTATTCTAAATAAACCTTAGGAAGATATCAGTATGGACTTTTTGCTTGGCTTTTCTAGAACTCAGAGAGATAATGATTCTATTATGGCAGTAGTTGACAAGTTTTCTAAGATGGCTCATTTCATTCCTTTAAGAAGACATCTAATGCAACACATGTGGCTGAATTTTTCTTTAAGAAAGTGGTAAGATTACATGGGTTTCAAAAGAATATAATTTTAGATAGGGGGTTATGTGCAAGATCATGATCAACCAAACTATGGCCTTAAGTTGCAGTGAAAACCAACAAATCAAGGTTATGTTCACTTGACACATAATTTTAAAGTAGTTATGGGCTTTATATCAAAACTTTTTAAGAAAAGATTTGTAGGAAATTGAATTTAGTTTCTAAATTGATAGGCCTTATCTAGAGAAAAAATTATTTAATTTGTCAAAATTTTGTATTTCAATGCAGTACTACAAAAATTTCAAGGCAAATAAAAGTAGGTATATGTCTGACTACCTTAATCAAAATCAAATGATAATATTTTTTAATATAATTATAGATATAAAAAGTAGACTCATGCTCAGATGTGATGCATATTTTTGGGTATTTTTATTCCAAATAAATAATTAAATATGAATTTTCCACTATAACTTTTTCAGAATAAAAAATCCCATGTTTGACCACCTTAACTAATTGAAAACTTTACAAAATTAATTTTTTCTTTTTTTTTTATACTAGACAAAGCATAGAATGTGATGCAACTTTTGGATTTCAAAAATGTTATACCATTTGAAAATTATAGCTATTTTCAATCAATATGTCAATCAGCACTTTACAAGCATCTTCTTCAAACATTAAATAATGAATACTTATCAAACTCATAACTTGATAGCAATTATATTGTCTATGGAATCCTAAGTGTTATGTAAAAACTATTTTCATTAGAAACAATATTGCCATATGGCTACTCAAGTCTAAATGTCATAGAAAAATGTCTCAGACACATTTTTTGAGTTGACCAAAGAGGTTTCATAAATACCAAGCCTAATTAGGTACTTAAAATGTGGTGGCAAATAATTAAAATTAAAAATTTGAGAAGGTGGGAACTAATTGCACAGTTTAAACAAAAAGCTATCAAACATTTTTTAATATGTTTTCATATTTAAGATATAAAGATATATTTGAATATTATTTTTATTTTATTTTTTATTTTTATATTATATAACAAATTTTATTGTTATAATATTAAATATGATTAGTTAGTACATTATGATCATGCTAATGTATACAAATATTATTATATAGTATTATAAATTATCTATAATATTATAAATATTATCTATATATCATTATTATTATATTAAATATATATTATTACATATACTACTATAATATATATTATTATATATTATTCTATAGTTTATTAAATTACAATATGATAAATTACCTTATGTCCCTAGGGGTCCTAGGACCCGCAGGGATACATGTCACAATGCAATGGGTCGAATGGGGTCAGAGGCTAGCCTGCAACCACATTCGACCCATTACATTGATTAACCTATGTACATTGGCATCCTACAACCCCAAGGGAAACATGTCGTGATACAAAGGGTCAAATGGGGTCATAGGCTAGCCTATGTTAGAATCACAATAATAATAAAACTAACTATATTATTCTCCCTCACAGTTAACCCCAATATTAAGAAGGTCTCCAGATTGGGCTTCTTAGCTCATAGCTACCTTGTCATTATCCCGAAAGTCCACCCCTTAGGATTCTTCTTGGACATGCATCCTCTATCCAAGGCTAATGACATATGCATATGTTTAACAACATCCGAATATTCTAGCAACATGGAGAATTCTCAGCCATGGTGATCGGTTCAAGGTGTTAATTTCTTGCTAACCGCCATGGTTTGAGTCTTATAATTCTCCTAATATATTAATGTATTATTACTCAATTATCAACCATGGTGGACAATGGAGATCTTAATATCTCACATGCTCCATGCTTCAAGTCTCATTAATATCCATGGTGTTAACCTTATGAGCTAACACAATATTACAAATATTATTCCTAAACATACCTTTCTTACCTTCTTCTTTTCCAATAGTCACACCCTTTCATAATACAAATCCTTTGAAAAATCACAACACTTCATAGTTATAATCCTTTCGAAAAGTCTTAACCCTTCATAACTAAAATCCTTTGGAAAAGTCCCAATACTTTATAATTAAAATATTTTTGAAGAGTCTCACAACTGTTCATAATTATGAACCTTTCCAAGGTTCACATCCTTTTAATATCATTGATAGCTTTTCAGAAAGTCACTTCCTTATTTTCTTCATATTACTTTCCTCTTCCATTTTTCCTTTTGAACTCCTCTCCTCTTCTCTTCCTTTTTTCTCCTCTTTAAAATAAACTCTCCTCCCTTTTATATCTTAATTTTAAGGAGGCATGCCTATTTATTGAACATCTCTTGAATTTTCGTTAGATTTAATTAATTTATATTATTCTATGTTATATTATTTATTTACTTACTTTTATGTGTTTATTTTATTTATTATTAAATTCTTTTTAGAAAGTTAACATACTTTCTACAATATTGTCTCTTGTATTTAATTTTATTTCTTTCTTTCTTTACTCATTGAAATTTTATTATTTTTTAAATATTAATTTATTAATAATATAGATTAAATATTTTTTATTTCTTTGGTTTATAGTTTAGTATTATTTTAATATAAATTTATCATTTATTTAATAACAATATATTATCTAATTATTATTAAAATTCTATCTTAAAATGGGGATATGACAAGGACCCCCAGGGACACGTGTCATGATGCATCGGGTTGAATGTGGTTGTAAGCTAGCCTACAACCCAATTCGACCCATTGCATCAATTACCCTATGTTTGTAGGGCTCCTAGGACCTCTAGGGACACATGTCACGATGCAATGGGTAAAATGGGTCGTTGACCCATTGGATCATGACATGTCTCCTTGGGGTTCATAGGACCCCTAGAGACATAGGGTAATTGAATTGCGACATGTGTCTCTAGGGGTCCTATGGAAGGCCCCTTCCCTAGCACCCTATTATAAATCCTAAATAACATAAATATGGTCATAACTAGGAAGTGTAAGGAGGGGAGAACTCATTTCTTTGCCTCTCATGTATAGAATGTGAACTATAGACTGTTACCTTACACCTTATGCTAGAACATCAATAAGAAGGTCTGAGATCTAAGTGTTTCATGGTTAGCATTTTCCTTATCAATAATGAACCTGAGACCTTATGAGACTTATCTATATATATATATATATATATATATATATATATATATATATATATATATATATATATATATATATATATATATATATATATATATATATATATATATATATATATATATATATATATATAAGTTATTGTAGTGCTAAGGAATACTATCTGAGAATTACATTAGGATGATAAGCTAAGACCCATGGAATAAAGGTTTGAAATGTCATAACGTATAAACTAGTTCAATGGATTTATGGTATTTTATGATCTATTAGGATGATGAGTTACTTAAGAAAGATGAAACAATAACACCCTTGTAAGAATTACCAATAGTATAGATGGAAATTGTTATAAAAAATTGATAAGGGTCTATATGGTAGAACTTAGTATGATGTAAACATAATAAGTCAATTATTGTGAAAGTAGTATTAGGTGGATATGTTGATATTCATGAGGGCATATTTTATGGCCCAATAAAATGTACTAGATTTATTCTATGATTGACCTTGAAAACTACATGACTATGCACACATCCTGATTACTGGACATAATTGATACACCTTATAATGTATTATCTCATAATTATAATGAGATTCTATTAGAAATCAAACTATATTTAATTAGAGTAGAGGATGCTAGTTCTGATGTTTACATCTAGGAGATTTTGATCTAAGACGTGTATTCAGAACTAATTTTCATGTTGGTTGATTTAACATTGTAGATTCAACATTTCATCAATATTATCAGAAATGGGTTATCATGTGGTTCAAAATGTAGTTAGGTCATTTGATTAGATAGTAATCTTGATAAGAAGATTGTGATATTTTAAAGTTTTAGATGCTTTCTATGAAAATGATTAGAAAGTAAAGTTGGTTAGGACAATTGAGTATGTTAATGTGAATTGTTCAAATGTGAAATTTTACCTATACTTGTATGCATACCTTTATATGATTTTCCATTAGGCTACTAATGTTTGATTTTAGTGTGTAGGTAATTGAACCATGGAATTTTATTGGGGAAACAATGTCCAAACTCATGTAAACATGGTTTAGCCAAGGAAAATCTTTCGAAGATTCAAAAAGCCTCATTGTGGTGTATTTTATTTCATAAATGTAAGCTTGCATGTGTGTGAAAAATTTAATCTCAAAGATGCATTAGGGGAATGTCATGGTGATGTGTAATGTGCTTTAATGTGTCATTGACACTTGTGGATTATTGTGTGTTAATAACATGTCACCTAGGGTTTTCGTCATGGTAGCATTTAAACCTCAAACTAATTACCTTTTTAAATATTAAGTAAACCCACTTGAACAGGGATATGATGAGTCAATATCAAAGAGAATTTTGAATTCAAACTTGACAAGGATGTTAGCATAACATGTTAGGGGCCTAAATTTGACCATTTTGGTGCTTAGCTAGCCTAGGGGGCCCCTTAACCAATGCATTCTCCCACCAACTCAAAAATTGAGTTATCCCATTAGTTCATCCACATTTTTCCTCTTAGTCAAAAGTAAAAAATTTGGTAGGGACAAAGTTGTAAGAGATAGTGGCTTCATGCTTTTTCCAAAAAGAGATAGTGGGGGAGTCTTTTTAGTGAACTTTGACAAACTAGTAGCGTGTTCACCCACTCTCTAAGTTTAGAGATAGTTAGGGTTTTTTGGAAAGGAGTCTAAGGAGAAGGGAGCTCTTCATCAACTATCATTGCCTTTAGCTTGGACCAAGGTTAGTGCTAAATGATTACCATCTTTTGAATTTGAATAATGATGCTAAAAACATGTATTGTTGTTGTAGGTTCATGTATTTTCATTGTGAATCTTTGTATTGTGTTGTGTTGGTGAGATTATGATTTGTGTTACATGCATTTTTCTTGGTTTCCTTCTTGTTCTCTTTACCTTTTTTTATGATGTTGAATTTTAAATGGGTGTGAAGGCTTCACTCACCATTGGGAGGGAAGAGATGCCTTGGTGAAGGGTTTAGTTGGGCTCAACATTGAAGTTGAGATATTTTCCTCTTGGAGAGGGTTTTGTTTTTCATGGAGTATGGGCTCCATTGAATCCATATGCCTTGTTATTTATTATGGGAGGTATAAGTGTATTGATGTGATGAGGAGATGTATTTTGATAGCCTTGAAGAGGAATTATGCAATTTTAAATGTATATGTGTATATGGATATGGCATTCTCCTCTTTAGAGAGCCCACCTTCACCCATTGTTTCATGATTCCAATGGTAGATCATTGTGTTAAATCCTGGAGGGTTGTAAATGTGTTGTGATATTGTGTTTGCATGCATTATGAAATGTTTGAGTACAACCCATTTGAGCCTTGTTTCCCCTACTCAATGGGTGGCTTCTTAGAAGCCTAGGATGGGAGGTGAGCCTCCATGGTTCTTATTTGAAATATTTTGTAGGTTTTCTTTGTGCTCTTGGAAACCAAAGGAGGAACTATAGTTGTTCTATGCATTAATGTATGAAGGAAGAAATGTTGTTGTATTTCATTGTAGAGTTGAAAACCTTCATCCATGTTGTCATGTATTATATTTGTAAAAGTCAAATCTCCATTTGATGTACATTGTTGTGAAGTGTATTTCTCTTTGTAAGATGATAAAATTGGGAGATAACCATTTGTATTTTCACCCTACTTTCATCAATATGCATTTATATGTATTGGAAAAAAATTAGTAAAATAACATTATAGTTATCATAAAATTATAAAAAAAGATGCATCTCAAATAATAACCTATTGTCCTTGACACTTATTGGATGGTTATGCCTATACTAAATTTTGTTCATTGTGTATCAAGAATTGCAAGAAAGTGCACTTCTAATATGTCCATTTAGAGAAATTTCAAAATATATTGGTTTAATAAGCAACTTCAGGAAAAGTCTAATTAAAGGTAGAGAGATATAGATCATTTAGCCTTCATATTTGATCTTGAAAAATGTAATATATGTGTCAAAAAATAAAAATAAATTTATTAGCAATGAGTATGTACACATCCTTAAGTTCAAGTTAATTTTCAATACTCTTCCCAAGGGATGGTCAATTTAATCTTTCCATTTGAATGCTCAAACCATTTTCTACTCAAATATCATAATAAAAAATTATATGTCCTGATGCAAAAGAGAGGGGAGTAAAGTAGATAGAAACCATAGCTGAAGAATACATTTAAAAAAAGAGAGAAGGAAAATTTGGAAGTGTACATTCCACTCTAGAATTTTTATAGAGAGTGGGAAAAATACCCATTGTCTAATACAAATCAATAAAATATTCAAGGGAGATATTCCTTAGCATCTTTTAAGAAAGAAATCAATAAAAGTAGGCACAAGAAGCAATAATACCAAAATCCACAATATATGAGTAAATCATAAGATCATGTGACTAGAACTAATGTAAGTCAGTTGCTTTCATAAAAAAAAGATAATGATACCTCATTTTTACTCATAAAATTTCCTAAATAACTAGTGGAAGATATAAACTAGCAATATTGTATAATATAATAATAGGACAATGGCCGCCTTGGGTTGGCCCCATGCTTACCATACCATGGGTTGAGTTCCAAGACTCATGAAAACCATTGCCCAACCAAATTTCCAAGTCACTACTCCTCTTTCCATAGGCCACCCCCCCCCCCCCCCCCCCCACCAAGTACATCAAGTTTTAAAATGGTTGGGTGTATCATGGTGTGGAGTTAAGAACTTAGGGCCCATTTTGCTATGGAATAAGAATAAGGGAATAGGATTAGCTATATTGGAATAGTTATTTTGGAATAAAAAATGGGGGTACATGTTCCTATTCTCTATTTGGTTCAGAAAGAATTTGATGGGGAATTACAGACCCAAAAATTATGTTTTCTAAAATAAAAAACTAGAATAGGAATACATATTCCAATTCCACCTATTTAGGTGGAATTGCAAAACCTCATTTTGGTCCAAAATTGGAACACGTATTCCTATTTTATTTCATATTCCAATTCCAATTTGGTGCATCCAAACAAAGAATTAAATTTTTTAAGAATTTGCATATGTCTATTCCACTTGTATTCCCACTATCAAATGAACCCTTAGAAAGGACAAAATAAAGGTGCCTTGGGAAGATAAGAGGAATGGGGAGGGAAAACTAGGTTAGAGAATAGTGCTAGGGTAGAGCACATGGAGAATAGTAGGCCATGTGGCTTAGTAGAAAGTGAGGTAAGGGAGTTAGGATTAAAGTAGATGTTTACCATTTGGGGTATAGAGATGTGCAAATAGGGAAATTTAATATCGATAAATGCAATAAAACTTAAGAGGAAGGAACCTTTCAAAAAAATAAAATGTCTTCCCTCTCTAAGACATTTTTACCTAGGTTCTCAAAAGGGCCACCCAAGGATGGAATGCCTCATCCCATCCTCCACCCATGTGCCAACCTAGGCACTTTATACTTTGACTAGTGATTTTGTGGATAGGAAGTGTGTGGGGAAAAAGAAAGAGAAAAAAATGGGAGAACCTAGGATAGTGTGAAGTACTTAGGAATAGAGAGTTAGTGGTAAGTGGGGATGGTTAGTAGAACCTTATGCTCTCTTTAGTGGTCAGCTATTAGATTTGTTTTATAGTGGAAGGTATTAGTTATAGAAGATTTATTTATGTGATATAAGTTAAGTTGAATTTTAGAAATCTAAATAATAAATGTCATAGTATAGAAATTTCATTAAAATTAATTAGTAAATAATGTCTTAGATGATTGGTATGTTTAGCATGGGAAATTTTCATAAGTAAATAGAATTAGTATTAAGATTTAATTTTCTATGTAAAAAAATAAGCCAAAATTTTTAATGAAGAATAAGTTAGTACTTTTTTTTAATGGTTGGCAACAAGTTGATAGATTGTTGGTGAATACATTTAAAAAGGAAACATAGTTGGTTAGTAATAGACTTTCAATTTGTAATTATTGATAGTTTGAAAATTTTTAGATTAGTTTGTGCTAGTTTGAGTAATTGGCTTAAGTATGGGTTAGTAATAAATTGCATTAACACAATTGTAAATTAGAAATACATATTCATTCTATGAAATTAAATCATTCTAAGATTGATAGTAAATCATGGAATATGATAAACATTGAATAGGGATAAAGTAAAATGTGATTATTAAAGGAGTACCATTAGGACATAATACTATTATGTAACCCCAATGAACTATTTTTAGCAGTGACATGGCCTATGAAAGTAAAGCCATCCATTGATGATGGTAATTAGACCAAGAAGTTTAGCTAGTATAATTTCAATTTAGTCTATTATAATATATATATATATATATATATATATATATATATATATATATATATATATATATATATATATATATATATATATATATATATATATTAGTGCTAGACCTTAGTACTGTAAGTGACACATCATCTAGGAAGTTAGAAATGTTAGTAATGAGACTAGCTAATTCATAACTTGAGGGAAGGTACGATTGTCGAGATCATTATATTGGTTTAGGGAATTAATTATGTCACTCATGGGTATAGTATGGATACATACATGCTTATAACAAGGATATCCTACATAGTAACCATACCACTGATGCAAAATCCTACTTGTACACCCTAACATGACACTTAGTAATCCCTAATGAAACCAAACACCGAGGACTTTAATGTTGAGTCCCTCTAGCCTAAAATCATGTTGTTGTACCCACTAGTCTCAAAGGCCAGTTAGGGTAGGTACTCCTACCAACAAAGTGAAGACCTATTCAATTAAGGTTTAAGAGTATGTTACAACTATATAGACACAATCATTGGATGTCTTGAACCCTTGACCATGTGTTAACTTGGCTAGCAATGTTTTGATCCTTCTCATGTGAATCCCTAAATTTTCTCTTTCAAAAAAAATATAATAATAATAACAAATATAAATAAATAAAATTTGTAGTTGTATTTTGCCCTAAAATTTTGGGCATGGCATCCCACAACTCCTAGGACATAGGGTAGTTGATGCAATGGGTCGAAATGGGTTGTAGGCTAGCCTACAACCCTATTCAAACCATTTCATTGCAACATGTGTCCTTGGGGGTCCTAGGACCCCATTGCATCGATTTACCTATGTCTCTAGGGGTTCTAGGACCCCCAAGGACACATGTTGAGATGCAATAGGTTGAATGGGATTGTAGGCTACCCTACGACCCCATTTGATCCATTGCATTGCGACATGTGTCCCTGGGGGTCCTAGGAGCCCTATAGACATAGGGTAATTGATGTAATGGGTTGAATGAGATTGTAGGCTAGCCTACAACCCCATTTAACTCATTTCTTTACAACATGTGTCCCTGGGGGCCCTAGGACCGCTTGGGACATAGGTCTTAGGACCCCTAGGGAAATAGGGTAATTGATGTAATGGTTCAAATTTGGTTGTAGGCTAGCCTATGACCCCATTTCACCTATTGTATTGTGAAATGTGTCCCTAGGGGTTCTAGCACCCCCAAGGGCATATGGTAATCAATCATATGGGTTGAATGGGGTCGTAGGCTAGTCTGCAACACAATTTGACCCCTTGCATCATGACATGTGTCCTTGGGGGTCTTAGGACCCCAAGGTACATAGGGTAATAGATCATATGGGTTGAATGGGGTTGTAGACTATTCTATGACCCATTTGACCCATTGCATCATGATATGTGTCCATGGGGGTCCTGGGGCCCTTAGGAACATAGAGTATTTGATGCAATGGATCAAATGGGGTCGTAGGCTAGCTTACGATGCCATCCAACCCATTACATCATGACATGTGTCCTTGGGGATCCTAAGAACACTAGAGAAATAGGGTAATCCATGAAATAGGTTGAATGAGGTTGTAGGCTAGCCTATGACCCATTCGACCCCTTGCATTGCAGCATGTGTCCTTAGGGGTTGTAGGACTGTAATTGATATCAGGTAATCGATGCAATGGTTCAAATGGGGTCCTAGGATAGCATACAACCCCATTTAATCCATAACATCGATTAACCTATGTCCCTAGGGATCCTAGGACCCCCAGGGAAACATGTTGCAATACAATGGGTTGAATGGGGTTGTAGGCTAGCCTACAACCCCATTTGACACATTGCATCGATTACCCTATGTCCCTAGGGTTCCTAGGACCATAGGGACACATGTCATGATGTAGTGGGTTGAATGGGGTCATACCCTAGCCTATGACCCCATTTGACCCATTACATCAATTACCCTATCTCCCTAAGAGTCGTAGGACCCCCAGGGACACATGTCATAATGCAATGAGTTGAATAGGGTCAAAGGCTAACCTATGACCCCATTCAACCCATTGCACTAATTACTCAATGTCTCTCATAGTCCTAAGACCCCCAGGGACACATGTTGTAATGCAATGGGTCTAATGGGTTGTAGGTTAGCCTACAACCCCATTCGACCCATTACATTGATTACCATATTTCTGTAGGGTTCCTAGTACCCCCATGGACAATTATCACAATGTAATGGGTTAAATGGGGTCATAGGCTAGCCTACAAAACCATTAAATCCATTTGATAGATTACCATATGTCCCTAGGTGTCCTAGGACCCCCAAGGATACATATCATGATGCAATGGGTTGAACAGGGTCATTGCCTAGCCTATGACTAAATTTGACCCATTACATCAATTACCCCATGTCCCTAGGGGTCCTAGGATCCTTAGGGATACATATTGTGATGCAATGGGTCAAATGGGGTCGTAGGCTAGCCTACAACCTAATTTGACCCATTTCATCCATTATGCCATGTCCCTAGGGGTCCTAGGATGCCTAGGGACACAAGGTGCAATGTAATGGGTCAATGAGGTCATAACCTAACCTATGACCCCATTAAACCCATTGCATCAATTATTCAATGTCCCTAGGGTTCTTAGGACCCCCAAGTGTAATGTCATGATGCAAAGGGTCAAATGAAATTTTAGGCTAGTATACAACCCATTGCATCAATTACCTTATATCCATAGGGGTCCTAGCCTACAACCCCATTCAATCCATTGCATTAATTACCCTATGTCTCTAAGGATCCTAGGACCTGCATGGACACATATCACTATGTAATGAGTCTAATGGAGTAGTATACTAGCCTATGACCCCATTCAACCCATCTAATCAATTACCTTATGTCCCTTAGGGTTCTAGGAACCCTAAAGACACATGTCAATGTAATAAGTTAAATGGGGTTGCAAGCTAGCCTATAACCAAATTTCAGCCACTTCATTGATTACCCTATCTCCCTAGGAGTCTTAGGGCTCCTAGAGACACATGTTTCAATTTAATTACCCTATGTCCCTAGGGGTCCTAAGACCCCCAAGAGCACATGTCATGATGCAATTGGTCAATGAGGTTGTAGGCTAGCCTAAAAACTAATTCCACTTATTACATTGGTTACCCTATGTCCCTAGCCATCTTATGACCCCTAGGGATAAATGTCATAATGCAATTTGTTAGATGGGGTTGTAGGCTAACCTAAGACTACATTCAACCCATTACATTGAATACCCTATGTCCCTAAGGGTCCTAGGGCCCCTATGGACACATGTCATGATACAATGGGTCAAATGGGATCATAGAATAGCCTACAACCCCATTGAACCCATTGAATTGATTTCCCTATGTCCTTAGGGGTCCTAGGACCCCCCAAAAATACATGTTGTGATCCAATTGGTGGAATGGGATCGTAGGCTAGCCTACAACCCCATTCAACCCATATGATTGATTACCCTATGTCTCTAGGGGACCTAGGACTCCCATGAACATATGTCACAATGCCATGGATTGAGTGGGGTTGTAGGCTAATCTACAACCCCACTCAACCCATTGTAGCAATTACCCTATGTCCCTAGGGGCCTTAGGACCCCCAAGGACACATGGCATAGTACAACGAGTCGAATGGGGTCGTAGGCTAGCCGACAACACCACTTGACCCACTACATTGATTATCCTATGTTCCTAGGGGTCCTAGGACCCCTAGGGACACATGTGGCAATGCAATGGGTCAAATAGGATCATAGGCTAGCCTACAACACCAATCAAACCATTGCATCCATTACCCTATGTACCTAGGAGTTCTAGGACCCCTAGTGACCCATTTCATCATGACATATGTTCGTAGGGCTCCTATGATCTAATGGGTTGAATGGGGTTGCTAGCTAGCCTACAAACCCATTCAACCCATTATATTGATCACCCTATGCCCTTAGGGGTCTTAGGAACCCTAGTGACACATGTCACGATGCAATGGATCAAATGGGATCGTAGGCCAACCCATGACCCCATTCGACCCATTACATGAATTACCCTATCCTTAGGAGTCTTAGGACCCCTAGGGACACATGTTGTGATGTAATGGGTCGAATGGGATCATAGGCTAATGTACGATCCCACTTGACCCATTGTAGCAATTACCCTATGTCCCTCAGGGCCCTAGGATCCCCAGGGACACATGTAGCGATATAATTACCCTATGTCTATTAGGGATCTAGGACCCCCAGGGACACATGTCAAAATGCAATCAGTCAAATGGGGTTTGTAGGCTAGCCTACAGGCCCATTTGACCCATTACATCAATTACCCTATGTTTCTAGGGGTCCTAGGACACCCAAGGATGCATGTCATAATGAAATGGGTTAAATGGGGTTATAGGCCAACCTATGACCCTAATCAACCCATTGCATTGATTATCCTATGTCCCTTGGGGTCATAGGACCCCTAGTGACACATGTTACAATGTAACAGGTTAAATGGGGTCGTAAGCTAGCTTGTAACACCATTCGAGCCATTGCATTAATTACCCTATGTCACTAGGAGTCCTAGGAGCCCAAGGGGAACATCTCATGATGCAATGGGTTGAATGGTGTCTTAGGCTAGCCTACGACACCATTTGACCTATTTCATCAATTTCCTTATGTCACTAGGGGTCCTAGGACCCCCAAGGACACATGTCATGATGTAATAGATCAAATGGGATTGTAGGCTAGCCTGTAACACCATTCGACCCATTGCATTAATTACCCTATGTCACTAGGAGTCCTAGGAGCCCAAGGGGAACATCTCATGATGCAATGGGTTGAATGGTGTCTTAGGCTAGCCTACGACACCATTTTACCTATTTCATCAATTTCCTTATGTCACTAGGGGTCCTAGGACCCCCAAGGACACATGTCATGATGTAATAGATCAAATGGGATTGTAGGCTAGCCTACAACTCCATTTGACCTATTTTATTGATTACCCTATGTCCCTAGTGGACCTAGGACCTAACATAGGCAAAGGGTGAATAACTAGGGCCAAAGGCTCACCCAGTTATCCAAACCACCTTGCAAGAGTTAACACAAAGGAAAAAAACACAAGGAACAACAACCAAAGGAGGAAGAAGAGTGAAATACTTTATTGATTCATTAAAATATCTTCATACATGCCCAGCTGTAAGTCCTTCTAGGTTATGGCCAATTATATATACATTCACATTCAAAAGATCCAACTACCAATTCACACTTTTAGTTTTTCTCTCCAATCTACTCCCCAAAAACTTACCTAACTCTAAGCCTAAACATTCTATATATACTTGCCAAAATGGTTTACAGAAGATTCTAGAAAAAGGAAAGCCACAAATCGGCCCATACATATATTAACTACCTATACCAAAATTAAATGAAGTCGACCCCAACTAGAACCAAACATAGATAACTCAGCAATGAAGATTAGCACTCAACACCAATAGGAACTTGACATCCAAAGGATCACTTGGTGCCAACAAGAATTTGACACCCAAAGGATCACTTGGCATGAACAGGAACTCAACACCGAAAGGATCAATTGGCACCAATAGGAACTTGGCATCCAAATGATCACTTAGCACCAATAGGAACTTGGCACCCAAAGGATCACTTGGCACCAATAAGTACTTGACACCCAAAGGATCACTTGGCACCAACAAGAACTCGACACCCAAAGGATCACTCGGCACCAATGGGAACTCAACACCTAAAGGATAACTCAACACCAATAGGAACTTGGCACCCAAGGATCACTCGGCACCCAAAGGATCACTTGGCACCAACAAACAGAAAGAACCAAAGTGTAGGATTGCAAGGAAACCTATGATTCTCTTGCATCAGACAACCGAGGTTGAAAGAATTGATTCTCTTGAATCATTGAGATGTCACAACTTGAGTTAAATCCAACTCAAATTTAAAAATCCATGAAACATCTTCAATAGGTCTATTCTTCCACTTCACCAAATACTCATAGTAATATTTTCCTCTTGTACTCTTGCCAACTCTCTAATCTAGTATCTATTTAACCTCTTCAATTTTCTTCTTAGGATAATCATTAGGTACAACAACTTCATCATCTGACTCATGATACTTATACAAATCAACAATATTGAATATAGGAGATATGTCCATGTCATTAGGTAACTCAACTTCATAAGCATTACCACTATCAAACTTTTTCAAGATCTTACAAGGTCCAAATTTTTTCATCTTCAGTTTACTATATGTTCCAACTGGGAATCTTTCTTTCTTTAGATGAACCATCACCTCTTCACCAACTTGAAAATCATGGTGTGTTCTAGACTGATCAACATTCTCCTTATACTTCTAATTACTTTGTTCCAGTCTCAACTTCACTTTCTTATGCAAAGACTCCATAAAATAAGAAAAATTTTCTCCTACAACACTTCTCTTTTCTTCACCAACAACATCTCTCAAATCTGATATACCTCTAGGATGCATTCTAGTAACAATCTCAAAAGGTGTCTTCTCTATACTCCTATTCATAGAATTATTATATGCAAATTTAGCTTGTACCAATACCATCTCCCAATTACTTGGCTTATTCTCAATTAAGCATCTCAAAAAATTACCAAATCTTCTATTCACAACCTCTATCTATCCATCTATCTGTCGATGGAATGTAGAACTAAACTTTAGCTCAGTACCCATCTTCTTCCACAAAGTCTTCCAAAAGTAGCAAACAAACTTATTATCTCTGTCAGAAATAATACTTCTTGGTAATCCATGCAATCTCACAATCTCTTTAAAGAAAATTTCAGCAACATGCTTAGCATCTAATGTCTTCTTACATGGTATAAAATAAGTCATCTTAGGAAATCTGTCTACTACAACAAATATGGAATCATACCCTTTCACCATCTTAGGCAATCCAAGAACAAAGTCCATACTGATGTCAGTCCAAGGTTTCTCAAGAACAGAAATAGGTGTATATAAACCAATATTTTGACTCATTCCTTATGTAACTTGAAAAAATCTACAACTCTTTACAAATTTTTGAACATCTATATACATTTGTGACCACTCATACTTCTCTTTTAGCAAACTCAATGTCTTATCAATTCCAAAATGTCCAGCCAATCCACCACTATGTTTTTCCTTAATTAGATTCAACCTCATAGAACTTCTAGGAATACACAACTAAATGCCTTTGAACATCATGCCTTCTTGAATGAAATATTCATAATACTTATTTATGTGATCTGTCAGATTCGGTGCTCTACACTCTCTCCACACCTCAAAAAAAATAGGATTAGTATCATACAACTCTTTCATTTCATCAAAACCAAGAACTTCAACCTTCATTTTAGTCAACAAAGAACATCTTCTATTAAATGCATTAGTAACTCTGTTATTAACTCCACTCTTATTCTTAATAACAAATATAAAACTCGGCAAGTACTCAATCCACATCATATGTCTTTGATTCAATTTATGTTGACTCACCAAGTATTGTCAAGCTTTATGATCAATATACAATAAAAACTCTTTAGGAATCAAATAATGTCTCCACTTCTTCAAGGCTTGAACAATAGCATACAAATCTTAATCATACACAGAATACTTTCTTTTAGCATCATTCAACTTTTCACTAAAGAAAGCAATAGGCTTACCTTCTTGACTTAATACAGCTCCTATTGCATTACCACTTGCATCACATTCAACTTGAAATGCTTTGTTAAAATCAAGTAAAGCCAATATAGGTAATTCAAAAACTTTTTGTTTCAAAGTTTCAAAACTCTTATCGGCTCCATGTGTCCACTTGAATTCCTTTTTATCTCCCCTCATTGTCTTAGTCATAGCATTACAAATAGCACTGAAATTCTTTATAAACTTTCTGTAAAAACTAGCCAAACCATGAAATGATTTTACTAGGCCATTCCAAAATTGCTTTAACTTTCTCAGGATCCATCTTGAATCCATCAGCTAAAATCAAAAATCTCAAATACACAATCTCCTTTTACATAAAAGAATACTTTTTTAGATTAATCGACAACTTTTCCTCTTTCAACCTCTACAATACTTGTCTAATATGCTCAAGATGTTCTTCCTTATTACTAAATATCAAAATATCATCCAAATAAACAATCACAAACTTATCCAAAAATCTTTTCAAAACTTCATTCATCAACCTCATGAAAGTGCTAGGTACATTAGTCAAACCAAAAGGTATAACCAACCATTCATACAAACCATCTTTTGTCTTGAAAGTAATCTTCCATTCACCACCTTCTCTAATTCTAATATGATGATAGCCACTCTTCAAATCAATCTTGGTAAAATACTTTGCTTCACTCAAACAATTCATTATGTCATCCATCCTTAGCATAAGAAACCTATATTTCATTGTTAGCTTGTTAATGGCTCTAGAATCAGTACACATTCTCCATTCTCCATTCTTTTTAGGTGCTAATATAGTAGGTACAACACATGAACTCAAATTTTCTCTAATCAAACCTTTCTATAACAACTCATGCACTTGTTTGTTAAGTTCTTCATTCTCTGTAGGTGTCAATCTATATGGTTCTTTGTTTGGCAAAGTAGCTCTAGGAATCAAATCCATACAATGACTTATACTTCTTACTAGAGGTAAACCATTAGGAATATCATCACCAATAATGTCTTTATACTCATTCAACAATTCTGTAATTTCTACTGGTACTTAACTGTCACTATTAGCTATCACTTGGTCATTACTAGCTCCTGTTGCTTGGACATTACTACCAACACTTGGTCCTCTAGGAACTATGGAAAAATAGACTTGATTCATTTTCATTTCCTTTTCAAATTGTTTCCCATTAACCATGAAAACTTTTACCGCAGTACAACTAACCTCATCTATACTTTCAATCAAAGGTAGCAATGTTTATTTCTTCCCATTTACCCAAAGACTATTTTGATTCAATCTTCCATCATGTACAACATATGTATCATATTGCCAAGGTCTACCCAACAAAATATGAAAACAATCCATGGGCATAATATCACACAAAACTTCATCAAAGTAATGTCTAATTTTGAACTTCACAAGGCATTGCTCACTTACCAATATCTTATGCTCATCTTTGATCCATGAAATATGATAAGGTTTGGGATGCTTCAACCTATACAACTACAACTTGGTAACCAACTCTTTTGATGCTAGATTTTTAGAACTTCCACTATCAATGATCACTTTGCAGCATTTTCTAGCCATCTTACATCTTGTCTTGAAAAGACTTCTCCTTAAAATAGGTTCCTCATCACTTCTCTTATTACATAATGTTCTTCTCACCATTAGATTTTCTCTAGCCTTAGGTCCACTTGGTGAACCCTCATCATCTTATTGAATCACAACATTTTTGATACCTTTCCTACTTTCAGAGGATCTACATTCAAAAGATCTATGTCCCTCTTTACCACATCTGAAATAGTTACCATGAAATCCACCTCTAGAATAGGAATTACCTCTTCCTTAGTAAGAATTAGTGCCTCCTCAATAAGAATTACCACTTTTCCATTCAATATTTCTTTTTTCATCATTCTTCCATTCAAAATTTCCTTTATCCTACATAGAACTGTCAGATCTACCATTTTCTCCATAAGATCTACCTCTGCCTCTCTGAAATCTACCACCTCTACCTCTTTGTCTTTGTTCATGCTTCTTTGTCCATATCTCCTCAGCTTTCAAGGCATATTGATATGCTTCTTCTACACTTTACAACTTCAAAAAAGTTATTTCCTCTTGTATTCTAGATCTCAATCCATTAATGTACCTTGTAATTTTATCAACATCATCATCCACATGTCCAGATCTGATGTCCAATCTATAGAATTCCTCGATATATTCTTTCACGGTCATGTCCTTTTATTTCAGATTTTGTATCTTTCTCAATAGGCTAACTTGGTAATCAATAGGAAGGAATTTTTTCTTTACCTTGTTCACCATCTTTGGCTAAGTTCTAATCTTCTCCTTTCCTCTCCTTTGTCTATCAGTTTGCAAATGTTTCCAGCATAGTGATGCATGACCTTTCAACCTAGTGACTGCAATCTTCACCTTTCTATTATCAGGAGTGTTTTCATACTCAAAGAAATTATCCATAGCAAATTTCCAATCCAACACAACATTGGTATCCAATTTTCCTTCATAAGGAACAACTTATACAATAGGCTTTGAATTTTCCCTAGACAACACTCATAACAATCTTTCCTCATCTCAATCTTCTTTAGGTTCTGGATTATGGTTTGGTGTTGCTACTTCATCATCACCTACATCATCAAGATGTGCTACTCTCCTTTGGACTATCTCTACAATATCTAATCTAGCTGCAATTTGTCTCAACTAATCCAATATGGCATCATTGACATTTCTTCTACCATGAACTATCTTTATAAATTAGGTTCTTTCAAGATCGTAACCCTTTGTGAGTTATAGGTCAAATCCATAGATCTGCCACCCCACAACCAAATTTGAATCAAGGTTCTACATAATCTGATCTCCATAAGGATGAATCTCAAGCTCTAATACCAACTGACCTAGGAAAAGGGTGAATAAATAGGGTCAAAGGTTCACCTAGCTATCTAAACCACCCTACAAGAGTTAACACAACAAAATCAAACACAAGGAACAACAACCAAAGGAAGAAGAAGAGTGAAATATTTTATTGATTCATCAAAATATCTTCATACATGCCCAACTATAAGGCCTTCTGGGTTATGGCCAATTACAAATACATTCACATTCAAAAGATCCAACTCCCAATTTGCACTTTTAGTTTTGATCTCTAATTTTTTCCCCAAAACTTACCTAACTCTAAGCCTAAACACTCTATATATACTTGCCAAAATGGCTTACAAAATATTCGAGAACAAAGAAAGCCACAATCAGCCCATACAGATATTAACTACCTATACCAAAATTAAATGCAAGAAAAGTCAGCCCAAACTAGAACTAGACATAGATAACTCAGTAATGAAGATTGGCACTCAATAGCAATAGGAACTTAGCACCCAAAGGATCACTCAACGCCAATAGGAACTTAGCACCCAAAGGATCACTTGGCACCAACAGGGACTCGACACCCAAAGGATCACTTGGCACCAACAGGAACTCAATACCTAATGGATCACTTGGCACCAACAAGAACTCAACACCCAAAGGATCACTTGGCACCAACAGGGACTCAGCACACAAAGGATCACTCGGCACCAATAGGAACTCAATACCCAAGGATCACTTGGCACCAATAGGAACTTGGCACCCAAAGGATCACTTAGCACCAACATGTAGAAAGAACAAAAGTGTAGGATTGAAAGGAAACCCAAGATGCTCCTACATCAGGATCCCCAAGAACACATGTCATGATGCAATTGTCATGTGTCCTTAAGGTTCCTAGAGAACCCAGAGACACATGTCATGATGTAATGGGTTGAATGTGGTCATAGCCTAGCCTATTATCCCATTCAATCCATTGCATTGATTACCCTATGCCTCTAAGGGTCCTAGGACCCCCAAGAACACATGTCATGATGAAATAGGTCAAATAGGATCATATACTATCATACAGCCCCATTCGAGCCATTGCATCAATTACCCTATGTCCCTTGGGGTCTTAGGACCTTGAGGGACACATGTAATGATTCAATGGGTTGAATGGGGTTGTAGGCTAGCTTATGATCCCATTCAACCCATTACATTGATTACCCTATGTTCCTAAGGTCCTAGGACCCCCTAGGACACATGTTGCAATGCAATAGGTCAAATAGGGTTATAAGCTATGACTCATTGCATTAATTACCCTATTTTCCTAGGGTCCTAGGACCCTCATGGACACATGCCTTGATGAAATGGATTGAATGGCCTATGACCCCACTTGACTCATTGCATAAATTACACTATGTCCCTAGAGGTCCTATGACCCCCAAGGACACATGTCATGATCCAATGGGTCGAATGTGGTTGTAGGCTAGCCTATGACCCCATTCGACCCATTGCATTGATTACCCTATGTCCCTAGGTGTCCTATGACCCCTAGGGATGCATGTCACAATACAATGGGTTGAATGGGGTCCTAGGCTATCATATGACCCCACTTGACCCATTGCATCTATTATTACATGTCCCTAGGGGTTCGACACATGTTACAATGCAATGGGTCAAATGGGGTCATCGGCTAGCCTACAACTCCATTTGACCCATTGCATCGATTACCATATGTCCTTAGGGGTCCTAGGATCCCAAGGGACACATGTTGTGATGCAATGGGTTGAATGGGTTTGTAGGCTAGCCTACAACCCCATTAGACATATTTCATCAATTACTTTATGTCCCTCAGGGTCCTAGTGTTAGTGTAGTTTTTTATTTTTCCTATTTTTCTAGGTTGTTCCTACATTTTTAATAATCTCTCTTAGGTTAATAAAGCATGTCTTATTAGGTGAATGGTTGTGAGGTGTCACCTTCCTACATGTGAGCATCCATTAGCTATCTTGGGAAGATACTTTGCTATCTTTAGTCCAATAGATGGTTGCTCCTCATTGGTTGGTGTTGCCACCTCCTCCCTCTTCCTAGCCTATATAAGCATGCTACCTGGCTTGTATTTGCATCTCTTGTTTTTGCATCCTCTTAATGCTATTTTGCTTCCAGCATTTGCATTACTCTCTTGGAGACTAACTCTATGATGCTATTTTGATTTTGTATCATTTGCATTCATAGTTTAGATATTTATTCTTTGCACTAGTTTTCTGAGTTATTAATCTTATCAGATTCTAACACCTGGGACACCCAGGGACACATGTCATGAGGAAATGGGTTGAATGGGGTTATAGACAAGCTTATGACCCCATTTGACCCATTGCATTGATTACCCTATGTCAAGATACAATGGGTCAAATGGGGTTGTAGGCTAGCCTACAACCCCATTTGACCCATTGCATTGATTGCCCTATGTCCCTAGGGGACCTAGGACCTCAATGGGTCAAACGGGGTCATAGGCTATCTTAGAACTCCATTCGTCCCATTGCATTGATTACCCTATTTCACTAGGGATCCTAGGACCCCAAGGGACACATGTCACAATGCAATTGGTCAAATGGGGTCGTAGGCTAGCTGGTGACCCCATTCAACCCATTGCATCAATTAGCCTATGTCCCTAGGGGTCCTAGGACCCCCAAGGACACATGTCATGATGAAATGGGTTGAAAGGGGTCATAGGCTAGCCTATGACCCCATTTGACCCATATGATCGATTACACTATGTCCCTAAGGGCCCTAGGACCCCCAAGGACACATGTCACAATGCAATGGGTCGAATACGTCACGATGCAATGGGTTGAATGGGGTTGTAAGCTAGCCTATGACCCCATTCAATCCATTGCATCAACTACATTACTATATAGTAATAATAATATTATTATTAATGATAATACTAATAATTATTATTAATATATTAATAATAATAATACATTACTATATTATATAATAACAAGAGCTCTGAAGAGCTTTAGTCTAGTCTCATGCAAAAGGATAGAATGCAAACATTTTAAGGTGAAATAGTTTCAAATTTTATATATATATATATATATATATATATGTATGTATGTATGTATGTATGTATGTATGTATGTATGTATGTATGTATGTATGTACATACATACATACATACATACATACATACATATATATAGTTATACTTTATAGTTTAGATCTACTTTACATTATCTAATGTAAAATCAAAATTAAATCTTTGATTTATATGTCAAAAAAAACTAAAATATGAAGCAAATAAATCAATGAAAGTTGACTCTTGAATTTGAAAATTGAATATAACTTTAATAAAATATTTAAATTATTTTGAGCACATAATTTTGTTGTTATCTTTCCTCAAATTTGATGATTTTAACATAAATAATTATTAAAATTGTTTAAAAATATTACTCATTGAAAATAATTTGTACTATAAATTATTGATAGTTGTCTAAAATAAGAAAATTATAAAATAAATATATTTAATTTTTAATTGAAACAAATATAATTATTTAATATATTTAATAATTAATAATTTTTATATAAATTATAAATTCATTTCTAAATTGATTCTAAAATATTATTTTATTAAAAAATTTAATATAATTTAAAATTACTATATAACAAAGACTAATATAAATAAAATATATATTTACATGCTTAAACATCCCATCCAAAATCTAATGTGATTTTGTATGCATACTGGGAGGTGATAATTTTTTTTCTATTTGCTCCTAACACTAACATTAAGATCAATAAATAATTTCCACCCTCATTTCTAATTGGCCAGTCCAAAAAGTCTTAGATTTAATAGAAAAATTAAAAAATGCCCGACAAAAATAGGGCTTACCAATTAGAAAAAAATCTTCATAAAAATTCTAAAATAACAAATTGAGTTGTATGAACTTTAGAAGCATTATAGTTTTTGGTTAATATTTGCACAGGCATGATCCCCAATGTGAATTAATTGGAAAGTGACGACACCAAAAACATTAGTCTCACCTATAAAAAGGTGGGACCAATAATAGTAATATATGACTATATATTATATAATAATAATTAATTTTATATACTAATATATAATATATACTATTTTATATTCCCCATACTAATTAATTTTATGTACTAATATATAAGAATATATAATAGTCATTGATTTCCCACCCTTGCTCAATTGATTTCCCTCCAAAATGTTGGCAATGATTTCGGGTACCCAATATCATATTAGGTATCCGATCTTGAATTGAATACCCAATATGAAATCAAATATATGATATGGGATTGGGTACTCGAATTGTTTTACTGGCAAACTTTTCCCAAAATATTCTCTGTCACTGCAGGCTTGACAATCACATTTTTTTTGCCATTTTAATGGGTTTGGAGAAAAAAAATTGTTTGGGGCCCATTTGATAAAAAAGGTTGCCGCAAGATTTGATTAGGTGTTTGGTATTGTTGTCTAAATGGGGAGTAGTAATAGTCAAAAGGCTAAACACAAAAGGAAGGTATCGAATGAAGACATTGCAACATATAGGGAAAGAGATAGGGTAAATCACCAAAGGAAGAGCCAAGGTATGTTAAATGTGAATCAAGTTGACTATGTATTGATTGAAGGTGAAATCATAGAGTCAAAAAATAAATATGTTTAATTGGGGAATGAAAATGTACCAATTGATAATGATAATGTCAGGATTGATCATGTCAAAAATGAAAATGCATAGGAACATTACATATCTCCCAATTATAACTAAAATGAAGGTCCTAGAACACCAAAATGGATAATTGAAATTGATGAAATGATTATTAGTAATTTGGAAGGAAAAAATCACAAAGAACCATTCAGTTATGGGCTTCAAAACTATATAAGATGTTTTTTAGCAACAAGATAGTGGTGGAGCAATGTGAACTTTTTATGCACTTATTAAAGATGTATAAGATGAGACCTATTCTTTCCAAATTGAAGATTTATATCGATAAGAAAATGGAAAGAAATGCTATTATTGTGTAGAATCTTTTCAATTCTCTCAATGGCATTGGGAAAAATAGCAAGGCGAAGGATAAGAGAATTTCTAAAAGGGTTATTACAACCTCTTTGGTAAATCATCATTTGAGAAAGGGTAGATATATGAGACAAACTTTTATTGATTTGAACCTTAATTGTACAACTTTAAGAAGATAACTTACTAGATGAGAGAGAATTGATGGTCCTCTTTAAAATGTTACATGAGCTTTTGCTGGGATATTTTGACATTTTGTTAAGAAGCTAATTGATGATGCAAAGAAAGAAATTACATAGTTTTGACACTCTAGATCAAGAGTATCACCCAATGCTAAAGATGTGTTGAATTTGAGAATTGGCATTAGAGACCGCACGCCACATCCTAAACATTATTTGGAAGTAAGTCAAACTATGTTGTTCAAAGAATTTAGAGAGCATCATCAAAGAATGCATAAATCACAGAGGGCTTTTGAATCCTTGAAGCCATTTTATTATGTGTCACTTAATATTTGAAATACATGTTGTTGCAAATATCATGTGGAGTTTTCTATGCACCATGAACTATTACACTCTTTCCATTCTACTTTGCATAGTAATGAAATGTTGGAGAATTGTGCTGCTAGTGAGCTTCCAAAATCATCAAGAGACTTGCTAGATCATTTTTTCTATCTTAGAGTTGATAGTTGTTTCTTTTATAGAGATGCTTGCTTAAATGAGAAGTGTTTATGATGTGGTGGCTTATCCAATTTTTTCACAAGTTTCCATGAGGGGTGCAAACAAGATATTGGGAGGACAATAGTAAAAAAATGGTATATGAAATGGTAAAATACACATTAAAGAGTGGAAATGAGGGCTCTACATGTGAATTGGTTGCAAAAGAAATCAATGTGGCTAGTTTTATTTTAGATTTCAAGACAAATATTTTCTACAAGTATGCAAGGCATAGTCACAGGTCTCAGTGGTTGGATCAACAATTTAGAATGTATAAGGAGACTTTTCCCATTGGTGCTATTATATTAGTTGTTGACTTTGCAAAGAACTACAAATTGCAACCCCAAAATGGTAGACACAATCTCAATATTACAACTCCATTCAAATTGCTATTTTTGTCCACATAACATGACATGCCCCTAATAGTGTGGAAGATAATCATAAGATTATTTTAGATAGTACCATTTTTACAGGAGCATGACATCGCTATGGATAGACATATCATTTGGTCAGATAATTGAATAGATCAATTCAAGAATGCTTGCATGTTTAATTGGTTGTGTAGGATACATGTAGAGAGTGGGGTGCCTCATATTTATATGTTTTTTGAGTTTGGCCATTGGGAAAGGGAACATGATTTATCAAGGATATGTGTGAAAAGAGCTCTAGTTAAGGAGCAATTGAATATTTCAAGAGCAGAGCTTCTTGATGCTCATAGCATTGTTGACTTGTGTAATTTAGTATTATCATAGGGGGGACTCTTGATTTAGTAGTAGGTAGGTTTTTTTGGTTGGTTGAGGAAGGGTCCATAGGTGATAGATCATATTGTGTTATTGTTAGATATTCATTAAAAATGCATTCATTATAGAGCTCTGATTCTAGTACATGGACCATTTGGACACAACAACTAGCTTGCTTTTGTCCTAGTTATTTTTAGTGTGATTGGGATCACTGTGATTTGAGTGAGTGGGTGGAAACAAAGGCTCCAAATTGTCTTAATCCATTGTTTATCATACCCTCTATCATAAATTATGACATGGAAAGTTTAGTTTAGCATAATCATCTATCGGATCTTCTTCAACCAGGACATGTCTTTGCATTGGTTTCACCATAAGGGAATGATGAAAAATCATATTAATGGTTAGTATATTGTGTAAAAGGTAAATGATAGATTGCAAAACCAATCACAAATGATGATGGATTCACATATCCTACTGGTTTAGTTTTTGTTGCTAAAAAATGGTTGCAAACATCCATGCTTAGAAGGAATGGAATTCCCGCATTCAAAGACTATCAGAAGCACAAAATAATTCTCATATATTCACATCTTATTTTAGAAACAAATGTGAAGTTGTTCAAGCATGAAGGAAGACCAAAAAGTAAAAGAAAATTTTACTATTATTAATGTTGATCACGAAGCCCTATTGGAGACCCTAAAATAGAGAAAGGACCCTACAAAAACACTCGACTATGTATATTTACTTCTTATATTATTTTATTCATAATGATTTCATGAACCAATGATTATCTTATTTAATACAATTTTTTATTGATATTGGAATGTAGGCACATCATGAAGAGTAGTCGTGCATGAAGATAAAAACTAAATAAGGAGCATAATGAAGAAAAATCTATTCTATTTTTCATACTATGATTTTTGACACTACAATTTTTGGTAGCTATGTATTGATGTAATAATGATGAAATGCTTGAGATATTCTAAATAGAAACTTTTTGATTTAATGTAAAAAACAAGGATGCTTTTACTTAATGTAATTAATGTGGAGGGACCTAAAAAATTATGATTTTAATTAATTCTAACATCAGACTTGCACTATGCCCAATGCCAAAAACTTGAGGGGGCTAAAAAATAATATTTTTACTCAATATTAACCATAGTGACACCCTTCTAGCCATGGAGAGAGCCTCCAACATTCATGGCCACCCCATACTAAAGAGTACCCAAGGTGTTCTAAGTGCATTTGGAGGTTGATCTTCTAAGGGTCATAACTTAGAGCTCATGGGGGCTATTAATGAAATGTCAAATGCTAAAAGATGGTTATGATGAGTTATATAATAACCTATCTCATTTTGGAGAGATCATATTCTGTTTGGATTCAACACAATAATCTTGCTTAATGCCAAAACTTGCAATGTCCCTCAGTTCATAGGTTCATCACTATGTAACTTTGAAATTGGTGATCTTGGCATTGAATTGTCAGTATCATTAGCTCCAGATGGATGGGTGAACCTTAGTGACACCCTTGTTCTAGCTATAGAGAGCCTCTAACATTCATAGCCACCCTGTACTGAAGAGTCTCCAAGGTTCTCTAAGTGCATCTGGAGGTCCATCTTCCAAGGGTCGAACTTAGAGCTCTTAGGGGATATAAGTTAAATGTCAAATGCTACAATATGGTCATGCTAAGGTATATAATAACCTATCTCATTTTAGAGAGATCACATTCCATTTTGATTTGACACAATGATCTCACTCAATGCCAAAACTTGTAGTGTGCCTCAATTCATTGGTGCATCACTATGTAACTTCGAAACTATTGATTTTGGCATTGAATCTTTAGCACCATTAGCTTTGTATGGGCATGTGAACCCTGGAGACACCCTTTTTCTATCCATGGAGAGCCTCCAACATTCACGGCCACCCCATATCGAAGAATCTCCAAGGTGCTCTAAATGTGTTTGGAGGTCAATTTTGAGGGTTGTAACTTAGAGCTCATGGGGGATATTAGTGAAACATCAAATTCTATAGGAGGGTCATGCCAAGGTCTAAATAACCTATCTCATTTTAGAAAGATCACATTCTATTTGGATTTGGCACAACGATCTTGATTGATGTCAAAACCTGTAGTGTGCCTCAATTCATTGGTGCATCATTGTGTAACTTTGAAACCATTGATCTTGGCATCAAATTTTTAGTTCCATTAGCTTAGAATGGGAAGGTGAACCCTATCTACACCCTTGTTTTAGCTATTGAGAGCCTCCAATATTCATGGACACCCTATATTGAAGAGTCTCCAAGGTGCTCTAAGTGTGTTTGGAGGTTGATCTTCCAAGGGTTGTAACTCAAATATCGTAGGGGCTATCAATGAAATGTTAATGCTAGATGATGAACATGCAAAGGTCTACAATTACCTATCTCATTTTAGAGAGATCACATTCTATTTAAATTTGGCATGATGATCTTGCTTGATCCAAAACTTGTAATGTGCCTCAGTTCATTGGTGCATCACTATGTAACTTTGAAATTGTTGATCTTGGCATTGAATCCTTAGCACCATTAGCTCCAAATTGTCAGTGAACCATAGTGACACCATTTTTCTTTACATGGAGAGCTTCTAATGTTCATGGCCACCCCGTATCAAAGAGTCTCCAAGGTGCTCTAAGTGCATTTGGAGGTCAATCTTTTGAGGGTTCTAAGTCAGAGCTTGTGGGGGCTATTAGTAAAATGTAAAATAATATAAGACATTCATGTTAAGGTATACAATAAACTATCTCATTTTAGAGAGATCACATTCTATTTGGATTTGGCATAGTGATCTCGCTCGATGCCAGTATGCCTCAGTTCATTGGTGCATCATTGAGTAACTTTGAAATTTTTGATCTTGGCATCAAAATGTCAACACCATTAGCTCTGAATGGGAGGGTGAACCATAGTGACACCCTTTTTCTAACCAAAAAGAATGTCCAACATTCACAGCCACCCCATACTAAAGAGTCTCCAAGGTTCTCTAAGTGCATTTGGAGGTTGATCTTTTGAGGGTTGTAACTTGGAGCTCGTGGGGGATATCAATGAAATGTCAAATTCTACATGACGATCATGCTAATGTCTACAATAAATTACCTCATTTTGGAGAGATCACATTTCATTTAGATTTGGCATAACAATCTCACTTGATGCAAAAACTTGCAATGTGCCTTAGTTCATTGGTTCATCACTATGTAACTTTGAAACCATTGATCTTGGCATCAAATCATCTGTGCCATTAGCTCTAGATGGGAGGGTGAAACATAGTGATACCCTTGTTCTAGCCACAAAGAGCCTCTAAATTTTGTAACCACCCCATATCAAAGAGTCTCCAAGGTTCTCTAAGTGTGTTTGGAGTCAATCTTTTGGGGGTCATAACTTGAAGCTTGTGGGGGCTACTGATGAAACATTGAATGCTATAGGAAAGTCATGTGGAGGTGTACAATAACCTATATTATTTTAGAGAGATCACATTCCATTTGGATTCTGCAGAATGATCTTGCTTGATACAAAAACTTCTAGTGTGCCTTAGTTCATTGGTGCATCACCGTGTAACTCGAAACCATTGATCTTGGCATCAAATCACCAGTGCCATTAGCTCTAAATGGGTTCGTAAACTATATTGATACCCTTTTTTTGGTCATGAAGAGCCTCCAACATTTGTGGTCACCCTATATCTAAGAGTCTCCAAGGTGCTCTAAGTTTTTTTGGAGATTGATCTTCTAAGGGTTGTAACTTGGAGCTCATGGGGCTATTGGTGAAATTTCAAATGTTATAGGATGGTCATGTCAAGGTCTACTATAACCTAGTGACACCCCTATTTTGACCATAGAGCCCTAAAAAAATTTATGACCAGTACATACCATTGTAGACATCTTAAGGGATTGCAAAGATCATTTCAAATTAAACATTGCATCAAAATTTGATAATAAAGGTTGTTAAAATGTTTGTCACAAATTATTGCATTTGAATCAAATATTAAAAACATGATCAAAATGAATGATATTCCATAAACATGAACAATACACATGGTCCATGATAAATTGGACAATATTATACTAAATTAATATGTATATCCTTGTGCACATAAATGACAAAATATATATATCAAAAACATGTATTAATAGATAAATTATGTAAATATATATCAAAGTTCATGTATCCATAGAAAAATTATGCAAATATATACCAAAATGCATAGATCCATTTACAAAATATAGTTGATCATGCCATCAAAATGTGTATAATATCAATATTTTTGTATACAATATGGTATACACCATCTCAAAACATCTCATGATGCATCCTATGAAAACTATACCATCCTATGCTATTGGTGGATGATCAAAATGTAGCCTCTTCCCTAAACTAGGTGGATCAGATACCTCCTACATAAACAAAAAAGGAAAGCCCAAAGTTAGACTACTAAATTTATATGATTCTATATATCTAACATTGAATTATTCAAATGCATAAAGATCCATTTTTTAATGAAGATTTATAGTGTTAAAATTTCATCATAAATACCTCTCTCATTGAGTGATGGTTAGGAGGCCTCTCATATGTCAAGATTTTTGGAATCTGGTTGGTTGTGGCATGTATATGTTCAAGTATGTTTGTCAAATGGATCTAAAACTTAAACTATAACATTATAATTCATAGCATACTAAATTTATAACATATAATCAAGAATTCAAACTAAAACTTACCTCTATCAAGTACTCCTTTGGATAAAATGACTGTGTGAGCAAAGATACAAAACTCTAATGTCTAGCTTCATGTTTAATATCACGGAAATTAGTTTAGAATTTGTTTATGAAAATAAGGAAAATAAAAAATAAACGATACATATACATATGATGGGGCTCTCACTATGAATGGAAATGCCAGAGGATCTAAGATGTTGATCTACCTAGACTCATCACTAGTAGCCATACCCTATACAATAAATAATGTAATTAAATTTCATTAGCACAAACATTTTACAAGAATGCATTGATATTTATTTACTTTAAAAGCACCTAATTACCTTTCCCTTCTTAATGGGTTGTCCGTCACCCCTCACACTCTACCCCCCACTAACAAGTGATACCTGCAAGAGAAAAGAACGATTCAAAACCATATATGTTCCAATATTAAATGGAAAAACAATGAGAATACAACATAATGTACTATAGATGTCTCAAGGCCAAATGAAATAGCTGAGAATGTGACATCATCAACCTTTCTGAGCTCCTCCTTAGTCATCAACTAAACATAAATGAAGATCACATACATGTATAAGTCAATATGGGTTAAAATTACTCTATTATAAAGATTAACTTTAAATCACATATGTCATAAAAAAAAATATATACATGTCCCAACACAAAAGGATCCCATGCATCTGCATGCCCCTCCTCTCTCACATCAAAGTGTGTAGTCTCTATATGCATGTCTATTGTATCATCCTCCTCAAATACAAACTGATACTCATAAAGATCACCTATGGGGCCCAAAAAAATATTCTTGCACATTATGCAGTATGGGGCACACAAACATGTAATGAGCTCACCTATGATGAAATTGCACCACCATCATCAACACGGGGAGGCAACATTGACCTTTCCTAGGATATCAATAGGATACTCAATCTAAAGATGTCTCTAACAATTTGAGAGCTAGCCTCTACAATTATATTAGGATGTTGTACTAGAGGAGGGGGGAGACATGAATAGGGGGACAAAAGTGCCATCTTTCTTCCATTGGGAAAAGTGTCTATCCTAAGGAGATCCTCCTATACCCATTTTGGGCCTCATACTCCAGTAGTTCACTTTGAGGCCCAACAGAAATTGGGCATACAATTTTCTAATGAAATATAATGGCACTTCTAAATTGTTGTGTAGAGGTTTGTCAAAAACCATCCACCAATAATCTCAAAAGTTCACACACATAGCCTCATTTGTTCACCATTCAATTGATAATTTAGGCTTTTTGTGATATATTATTTTAACAATTTTTAGGTCCAAAAAAAGGTTAACTATATCATCTTTACTTATGTTTAGGGCTACAACCTCATCATAGTCCAACCATCATCAAACATGGCATGCATTTTCTCACACCAATAAATAGAAACATTTTATTCATTGATAAGTGTTTGAATATTATCTGCTATGGTGTTTAACATGGATACCATGGGAGCTAATATAGGTATAGTGTTATATGTGGTTTGCAAACCCCTAGTTTGGTTAGATTTTCTCATAACAGATCTTCAATTCGAGGGGGGTTTTGAGGGGGTAGGAGATTATTTGGTGGATAGTTTTGAGGAGGTACTAGATCATTTGGTGGAGTGTTTTGAGGAACATTGTTTCGTGGCTTAGTGTCATCATTCGGGTCAACTATACCTATTAAATTGCAAAATAATATTTCTATTAAAAAAACCTAATTTTTAGTAATTTCTATTTAAAAGTACCCAATTTTAAATAAAATAAATTCAAAATCATAAAAAATATTAAAAAATTGTTACATGTATCGTGTACCCATTCTTGGATATGATACCCAAAATAGAGGCAATACATATCAAGTTGTAGCTGCAAATGACCAATTTGGTCTTTGGTTCTTTTTTTAAATTCCTAGTCATAGGTTTTGGGTATTTGATCTCATATCAGATATCCAATATGATATTGGGTACCTGATAATGGATTGGACACCCAATAAGATTTTGCCCAACCCTTTTTCCTTGGTATCAAGATGGGTGGAAAAAAGTTAGAGAGGATTTTGAAATGCTTTTAAACATTTTCAAACTCCACTTTTTTCACATTGCCACTTTTCGACACACCATAAACCTACACATACCCAAGGATACTAAGTTTTAATGATTATTTTTGGAGGAAACTTTGGAAATAGTTGGATATAGAGCTTAAATTTAGTTCCACTTTTTATCCATAGATAGATGGACAAATTAAAGTTGTGAATAATAGTTTGGATAACTTACTAAGATGTTTGGTTGGAGATAAGTCTATTAATTGGGACTTGATTTTGGCATAAGAAGAGTCTACATACAATAATTTAGTACATATGAGTACTAAGAAGAAACCTTTTGAGATAGTAAATAGAATTAATTCTAAAGGAACTACTGATTTGAGAGACTTGAGTACTAAGATAAAGAGGAGTATTCCAACAGGGGAATATGTTTCATGAATAATTTGTTATGGGAACACAACCCAAGAACAGAATGGACACAATAGAAAAGGGAAATTGTATTAACTAAAAAATAAGCTAGTACATTCAGTACAGAGAAAATAAACTTCAAAACATGTCCTAAGGGCTTACAATAGCATAAATGTGGAGATAATTTCTCCTTTCAATACTTTCTCTCAAACTCCACTCCGAACTATCTTTTACAATGCCAAAAATCTCCTTAAATAGACCTCGGAGGGTTAAGGACTAGGAGTACATTCTAGAAAGTGCTATTGGGCATCCACCGACCAAATAGAAGGTTCCAGAAGCTGCGTTAGAAGTTGATGCAAATCTAGAAGAATCCAGAAATGGTAATCAAACTTTTGGGAGGCATAACTTTTGAACCGTAGCTCTGATTGACGAACTGTTTACATTTTTGAAAAGCTCTCAAAGTGCTCTATAGCCCTATGGACAAGCTTTGCTCATCCCCCATTTTTTTTCCCTTTTTGAGGTCATTTAATGCCCCTAATCTAACTTTGAAGCATTCTTAGGAGGTCTCTACAACTCAAAAAACTGCAATAACTTTCAAACCGTGGGGCCTTTTGACCTGATTCTTTTTCTGGAATGCTCTAAATTATAATTACATTCATCTAGCCAATTTACACCTCCAAGTTCACCAAAATGATGGCTCAATTACATACTCCTATTTTTTTCAAGATTTACACGAACACTGATAGTGGAACTGTGAGAGTTGGAACCTTTATTTGACCCAAATGGGTATCCAAAAATGAAAACACATGAAACAGAAACTAAGTCTAAGTATATTTTTTTGGGTGACACAAGATTTCCCTTATACCTCTGGATGCTCCTACATTAGACACCCAGGGTAGATTGAAAAGTGACCCTGTCACTTTATGAATGGTAGAGGAAATCCCAAATGGGAGACCTCAGCTGCTAAAATCCAAGTTGAGTGCTTGATCGGTCATCCTTTCCAATTGACCAAATACTCTTCATATTGCCTGTTTCTGGTACTCCTACCCACACGATGATCTAGAATGTCTTCTATCTCCTCCTTCTTAGAAGCAGGAATTGGACATGGCTCTAACACTAGCTCCTCATCTGCACCATCATCATGATACTCTGTTAAATCTGCAATGTTGAAAATGGGAGAAATGTGAATACCATCTAGCAGCTCCACTTCATATGCATTTCCTAATTCATGTTTCTTCAAAATTTTGCAAGGGCCAAATTTGTTCATTTTCAGCTTGTTGTAAGTACCGGCTGGAAATCTTTCTTTTCATAAGTGCACCATGACTAGATCCCCTACTTGGAATTCCTTATGTCTTCTCCTTTGATTAGCCCTAGCTTTATACTCTTGATTCATCTTGGTAATGTGTTCTTGAACCTCCTCATGTAGACGCTTGATATGTTCAGCAAATTCCTCAACTTCAACACTTGTCCTCTCCCCTTGTTCTATCTTCCTCAATTCTAGTGCAGTCCTTGGGCTATTCCCATATACAATTTGGAATGGTGATTTTCCAGTACTCCTATTTATAGAATTATTGTAAGCAAACTCTGCTTGTGGTAGAATCAAATCCCATCCCTTGGGCTTATCCCCAACTAAACATCTCAGCAAATTGCCCAGACTTCTATTTACCACTTCTGTTTGGCCGTCAGTTTGTGGGTGATGCGTGGAACTGAATTTCAAGTCTGTTCTCAACTTTTTCCACAATGTCCTCCAAAAATACCCCACAAATTTAGTATCTCTATCAGAAACTATACTCCTTGGAAGACCATGTAGTCTTACCACCTCTTTGAAAAACAAGTCTGCAATATGGACATCATCATGAGTTTTGTGGCATGGAATGAAATGTGCCATTTTGGAGAACCTATCAACCACCACGAATACTGAGTCATTACCCCTTTGTGTCCTTGGCAATCCAAGAAAAAAATCCATACTTATGTCCTCCCATGGCCTTGAAGGAACAAGCATTGGCTGAAATATGCCAGTATTGTGACTAAACCCCTTGGCAACTTGACAAACCTGGCAAATCTGTACAAAATTCTTCATATCCTGTGAAATTTGAGGCCAAAAATAATGTTCTCTAAGAATGGAAATGGTCTTATCTCAACTAAAATGTCCTGCCATCCCTCCATTATGTTTCTCCTTAATTAGATTTTCCCTCATGGAACTCCTTGGAATGCACAATTGACTACCCTTGAACAACATGCCATCCTGAATCAAATAGTCTAACCACTTGGTTTTATCTATAGCAACAGGTTCTTTACAAGCTTTCCATGCTTCAGCAAAATCAGGATCCTCAGGGTACAAATTCTTAAGTTCATCAAACCCAACTACTTCAACCTACATTACTGTAAGCAACAACTGTCTCCTACTTAGTGCATCTGCAACCCTGTTAGATTTTCCACTTCTATGCTTCAACACAAATGTATAGCTTTGCAAAAACTCTACCCACTTCATATACCTCTGATTCAATTTACCTTGGCTATTTAGGTACTGTAATGCCTGATGATTAGTATACAAAACAAATTCCTTTGGCAATAAATAATGCCTCCATTTTCTTTAAGGCATGAACTATTGCATAGAACTCTTGATCATAAATAGAATACTTCTTCTTTGCATCATTCAATTTTTCACTAAAATATGCAATAGGCTTACCTTCTTGGCTTAATACAGCCCCAATAGTGCTGCCACTGACATCACAATCCACTTGGAAAACTTTTCTAAAATTTGGAAGTGCCAACACATGTTGTTCTGTTACCTTCTTCTTCAGCAATTCAAAACTTCTCACAGTTGCTGCAGTCCATTTGAACTCTTTTCTATCCCCTCTTATTGTATCAGTTAGGGGTGCACATATGCCACTGAAATTCTTAATAATTTTCCTATAAAAACTAACTAGACCATGAAATGATCTTACCTTAGTAGCAGACCTTGGAGTATGCCATTCTAAGATGGCTTTTACCTTCTCTGGATCTATTTTAAGACCTTCAGGTGATATAACAAACCCCAAATAGACTAACTCCCTTTTTGCAAAGATACACTTCTTCAGATTAATTAACAGTGTCTCTTCCCTTAGCCTTTCAAGGACACTATGAATATGCAATAAATGTTCCTCCAAAGTCTTGCTGAAAATTAAAATATCATCCAAATAAACAATAACAAATTTTTCCAACAACTTCTTAAGTACCTCATTCATGAGCTGCATGAAGGTGCTTGGGGTGTTTGCAAATCCAAAGGGCATGACTAACCACTCATAAAGACCCTCCTTGGTCTTGAAGGCTATTTTCCACTCATCTCCTTCTCGAATCTGTATTTGGTGATAACCACTCTTTAGATCTATCTTTGTGAAGTACTGAGCTCCACTCAAGCAGTCCATAAGATCATCCATCCTTGGCAAAGGAAACCAATACATGATGGGTATCCTATTTATAGCTCGAGAATCTATACACATCCTCCACTCTCCATCCTTCTTTGGTGCAAGTACTGTAGGTACTACACATGGACTCAGGCTCTCTCGAATCAAGCCCTTCCTCAATAGCTCTTGAACCTATCTATTTAGCTCCTTTGTTTCAGTAGGAGTCATCATGTGAGTAGCCTTGTTAGGTAAACTAGCTCCTGGAATCAGATCTATCTGATGACTGATTTGCCTTACTAGTGGCAATCCATCTAGAACATTATCAGAGATAATATCTCTAAACTCCCCTAGTAAATCTAAAACTTCAAGTGGTATTTCACTTCTACCTTCTTTATCTTTCCTAGGAATCAAAGCATAGCACATATGCTGATGTTTCATGCCATCTAAAAACTTCCTTCTATCAACAAGACAAATCCTAGCACTGCTACATACCTTTTCACCTTCCTTTTTCATGGGCTTCAATTTGTGGTTAACTCCATCCTTTGTCAGAGAGTATGTGTTTGCATGCCCATCATGTACTGCATGTCTATCAAACTGCCATGGTCTACCCAACAATAGATGGCAAAAATCCATCGGAATAACATCATAGAGAACTTCATCATGGTAACTCCCAATTTTGAATTTCACTAAACATTGTTCACTTACCAGGACTTTATGATCATCTTTTACCCAAGCAACCCGATAGGGCTGGGGATGTTTCTCGCTCTTGAGCTTCATCTTAGAGACCATCTCTTCTGATACCAAGTTATCAGTGCTACCACCATCAATGATCACGTCACAACATTTATCCTCACACTTGCATCTAGTACGGAACAAACTCCTCCGTTGTCCTAGTTCAATCTCACCACTTAGTAGGACTCTTTCATTTACCAAGGTCTCTCCTCTTTCTACATCCTCTAAATGTGATGATTATGCATCCTCGTCCACATGAGCAACCCTAGCTTGGCCCTCAACTCTCCTATCTGTCCTTCCTTGTCATTGAGGGCATTCAAAGGCATGATGACCTTCTTCATTGCAATGGAAATAGGTACCGCAAAAGCCTCCTCTTGCTTTTCCATGTCCTCTACCTCTTCCTCTCTAATTTCCAAAGTCTTGATCATGGAAGCGGTTGAAACCCTCATTCCTCTAGTTCTTGCTAGTACCCACATCTTCATTTTTCTTTTGGGTTTCATTGCGGCCTCTAGATGATATACCGCTTCCCCTTCCTCCTTGACCACGCCCTCTTTGTCTTCCTTCAAACCTTTTATTCAGCTTCTCTTCAACTCGTAGGGAAAACTAGTATGCCTCTTCAACGCTGGTCATTCTTACCAGACTTAATTCCTCCTGGATGCTAGGTCGCAACCCACTGATATAACGAGCAACCTTCTCCTTATTTGCTTCTGCATGCCCTACTCTAATCAAGAGTCGGTAAAATTCCTCTGTATATTCTTGGACCGATCTTCCTACTTGCTTTAACCCATGCGTCTTCTTAAACAAATCAAGCTCGTAGTCCACAGGAATGAACTGCTTCTTCAATTTGTCCACCATGCGATCCCATCTTGTGATCTTCTCCTTTCCTCTTCTATTTCTTTCCAATTGGACCTCTTGCCACCAAATTTTGGCATGGCCTTTCAGTTTGGCCTTTGCAAACTTAACCCTATCTGGGTCCTTGATATCCTCATACTCAAAGTATTCTTCCAGTTCATTGATCCAATCGATCAACTCATTTGGTTTCAGATTTCCTAAAAATACACCCACTTCAATTGTAGGTCTTTTCCCAAACTTAGTAATGGCCCTAAAAAACCTTTCCTCTGCATGATTTAAAACTTCCCCGTCAAATTCCCCTTTTGGTCCAATTTCATCTTCTTCATTGTCATCTTCACTTTCATCACCTGTAGCCACAGTTGCTCCTCTACGGAGCTCCTCCTATAATGCTTGTACCTACCTTTGGAGGGCTCTAACCTCCTTAGGATTAATAGCTCTGGCCCTTCTGCCACGCTCTCTTCATGGAGGCATCTTCTTAACTCAAACCCACAACCACATAGTCCTAGTGCAAACTGCTTCATAGTCAGCGCTCTGTCTACACACTCAGGAAAACCAGCTCTGATACCACTTGATGAGAACACAACCCAAGAACAGAATGGACACAATAGAAAAGAGAAATTGTATTAACTGAAAAATAAGCTAGTACATTTAGTACAAAGAAAATAAACTTCAAAACATGCCCTAAGGGCTTACAATAGCATAAATGTGGAGATAATTTCTCCTTTTAGTACCTCCTCTCAAACTCCACTCCAAACTGCCTTTTACAATGCTAGAAATCTCCTTAAATAGACCCTGGAGGGTTAAGAACTAGGAGTACATTCTAGAAAGTGCTAGTAGGCATCCACGGACCAAATAGAAGGTTCCAGAAGCTATGTTAGAAGTCAATGCAAATCTAGAAGAATCCAAAAATGGTAATTGAACTTTCGAGAGGCATAACTTTTGAATCGTAGCTCCGATTGATGAACCATTTACATTTTTGAAAAGCTCTCAAAGTGCTCTATAGCCCTGTGGACTAGCTTCACTCGTCTCCCATTTTTTGGCCCTTTTCAAGGTCATCTAATGCCCCTAACCTGACTTTGAAGCATTCTTAGGAGGTCTCTACAACCCAAAAAATTGTAATAACTTTCAAACCGTGGGGCCTTTTGACCTGATTCTTTTTATGGAATGCTCTAGATTACAATTACATTCATCTAGCCAATTTACACCTCCTAGTTCACCAAAATGATGGCTCAATTACATACTCCTATTTTTTTCAAGATTTACACGAACACTGATAGTGGAACTGTGAGAGTTGGAACCTTTATTTGACCCAAATGGGTATCCAAAAATGAAAACACATGAAACAGAAACTAAGTCTAAGTATTTTTTTTGGGTGACACAAGATTGCCCTTATACCTCTGGATGCTCCTACATCAATTTGTGTGAAGAAGTGAGGACAAATCTAGATAATAGTAATTAAAAGTATAAACAAAGGGAAGGCAAAAGAAGAAGACATAAATATTTTGAAGTTAGAAATGAATTTATGGTTCACTTGAAGAAGGAAAATTTTCCATTTGGTACCTATAGTAAGTTGAAGATGAAGAAGTTTGGTCCTTGTAATATCTCATGGAAATGCTTTTGAAGTTGAATTACTAGAGGACATGGATATTTCACCAATATTTAATATTACAAATATCTTTGAGTACTTTGAATTAGATGAGGAATCAAAAGATAACCTAGATTATCCCAAGAGAAAGAATGAAAGCATTGAGAATGTTTTTGATATTAAAGTAGGTAAGAGCACTAGAGAAAAAGACTACATGGAATGCATTGTGTAGTGGAAGAATAAACTAGTTGAAGAATATTCATGGATAACACAAGCTGAGTTGGATCTTATAATTCAATTTATAATTATTTATCTACCCTAGGTGTTTGATGCAAGAGTATCTTGGGTCAATGATAAATCTTGCATCAACCAAATATATTGTTGTATTTTTTGTACCAATTTTTTTATTCATGGAGTAGGCATTTTTCTCATGGTTTCAAGTTATGCGTGGTTGGCATAATGTGGACTCATTGTTGATCCTAACCCTAAGTGTGTGGAATCTAATATTTTTTGTGCTTGGAGTTTCATGTCTCTTTCTCCCTCACTTTTCACTAATGTTTTCATCCACTATGGGTAAAAGCGCAAACCTGTGTCACCTTTTATAAAGAAACGAGATATCAGAATACAACAATTCAACAATAATGACAACAAAAATGGTATTTTTTTTAATAATATGAAGGTGATGTAAACTGATGAAATGTGTAGAATTAGATAAATTTTATGCCTATAATTTTTATAATTTTTTTGTGTAAGAATTTATTCATTTTATTTTATTTTGAAGTCTCATTTTTAACTATAAAAAAATAGGGTGTAGTTCCCATCAAACAAGTATATGGAAATCATTTTTTTTTTTCTAGTTTGAAAATATCTTATAGATGACATGTATAGCTAGGTAAAAAAAAAAGAAATAATTATTTTTTATGTATATTTTCTTTGTTATGAATACTCAAAGTTCAACCTTAATAGAATCCAACAATTTTTTTCTCCCATCAAAATGTCCCTAATATTTGTGAAGAGGATTCTCTCCTCTAGAGATAAATATGATTTTTTAATTTTTTTGATATGATTTACTATTTTCTTTCCTTTTTTGAGGGAGCATCTTCTAAAATGTTGAAATATCAACTTATAATATTTTGAGATTATAACATATTATAACTAATAAAAACACTCAAAAATTTATATAATGATGATATTGAATCTAAGATCTATAAAAAGGTATTTTTAATTTTTGAAAAAAAATTAGTTTTGATAGAGAAATGGGATTTGACCAAAATAGGTTTTGGTATTGTAAACAATGACACAAATCTGTGCTTTTACCCCTATACCATGGAGCTATTAGCATGAACACTAATGATATTCCTTTGGGGGAGTATTTTAGCATTGTTGGAGAAGTGGAGAGATAGTAATCATGTATGTGTGTTGCATTCATGACTATGTTTATCATTGATGTCAAAATGCTTGAATATTGGTAGAATAGAAGACATAGAACAAGGTTGTATAGATTAAGTATTGATGATGAGGTCAGGCATAGTTGAGGATATATTCTATAGCATTTTTTAATAACATGGATAAGTGAATCGAAGACATGCAAAAGTTATTTGAGATTTATAGAAGATAGTGTGCAGATAGAGTACCTCAGAAGTGGTTTTTAGTGTTTGGATTTTACCTCCTAATACAAATAGAATCATGATGATCCCAGTTAGACAGTGATAGAAGACAACCTAATGATGACATGAGAAAGTGTGCAAATTCTAAGGTCGTACATGTAAGAATTTGTGAAGACTATGAGCCGATGGTATTTTGTAATAATGAAAAGATGTAATGAATTATATTATCTTAATGAGGTCCTATTGTAATTAATTAGGACATGGTATAAAGGAAAGTTATTTTTCTTTTGATGATAGATGCAAGTGAATTGTGAAAGTAATATGTAAAGTTGGTAAATGCGAGTAAGCAATCAAAGGGATCATTGTGATGTGAAGTTGAAGATTTGGTATTTAGTTCTAAGAAGTATTTGGTGCAATATTGGCACAGTTAGAGGACATAGAAAGAGTTCAAGTTGTTGAGGTCAGTTGCATTTCTATTATTCTAAAAGAAATAATATAGAGCCCAATTAGATAGTGAGTTTGGTGGTCTTGGCCCTAAAGTTATTTAGATAGTGAATCCATCTGCCTTCTACAACTCCTAATAGGGTTGACACAACTCTTAACAAGGTTTGAATCTCCTTATAGGGATTCAAAGTCTTCTAATAGTGACTAATATGTATTGAATGTATTGTATTAGCTTCTAATAGAGTCTATCCTCTTACAAAGAACTTTTATATTAATACATCATTTTGTGGGTACCATCCCCATTTGGGTTTTCCCTTTGATTAAGGGTTTCCCTAGTTAACATATTTGGTGTAATTATGTATGTGTATATTCTTATGGTTATTGTTTTGATTGATCGCATGTTTGAAATTTAATAAGGTTGATACAAGTCATATTAATGAGATAATTAATTCACCCCCCCTCTCACTATTTTGGTGGAATTTACTTTCTAACAAATGTTATCAAGGAATCAATCCCTTGAAGGAAAAGCTTAATAACTTAAATAGATTGATGGTGGGTCATTTTAGAAAGGATAGCCTAAAGTTTGATGGAGTTAACTATGACAATTGGAAAGAGAAGATGAAGAAATGTCTATTGTGCATGGGTTCAATATTGGTTGATTACAAGGAGTGGAAATATAGTAGTTGAAGAAAGAAATATTGAAGAGTGTAGTGAAGTTGAAAGAGATATGTTCATGTGTAATATGCTTTCCAAAGAAGCATTTTTTTTAGCTCTTCCTCAAAATGAGTATAGTAAGGTAAAATCTTTAAGATTATTCTCATGAAATTTGGACAGATTTTGAATCTAATTTTGAAGGTGATAAGCATGCTAAGAGAATCAAATTGCAAAACTACGTATGTTTATTTCAAGGGGCTCAAATGATGGAAGATGAATTTGTAACAAGTTGTATTGGTAGAATACTAGAAATTATTGTAGGAATCAAGTCTTGTAATAGAACTAAAGATGAAGATGAGATAATATGGAAGATCTTGAAGACTTTGACACCATCATTCAAGAAGACATAATAGATGATTGAGAAAGTGATACCTTTTAAAAGAAATTTTCCAGAGAGACTCTTCTTGGAAGATTGGAAGCAACATAAGTAAGCTTAAAATAGTCTAAAGATTTTCCTAGAGTGGAGATTATTTTCAATACATTAAGTGTTTGCCCTTCCTTATCAAGAAGTGAAAGAAGCAGTGGAGATTATGCTAGTAGCAACAGATCTAGATTTGAGGAAGATAGAAAGATTGAAGAATGAATTGCCTTTTTTGTGAGGAGAGAACAAAATGGTAAGAAAATCTTTAAATGTTGGACTTGTGATGAATTTGGTCATTATTCTTCTAAATGTCCTAAAAGAGTGAAAAAGAAAAAAAATGATTTTAAGCCTAGAAGGACTAGAGAATGTTTGTAAGTAAATGATGATGGGCTTGATGAGAGATTTTAGAGTGAAAGTAATGATGAGTTAGGATTTGTGGCTATAAAAGAAGAGAATCCTAAAAAAGAAGTAAGATAAGAAAAATCCCTAGTGCCATAGGTAGACAATAAAGTGGATTACATCATATATAATGGTTCTTCACATCATATGATTGGTGATATGAGTAAAAAAATTTAATTCAACATCCATGATAGAGGAATTGTCAAAGTTGCTAACAATGCGACTTGTCATATCAATGGAATATGATGTATTACTCTTGATGGGAAAACTAACACAGATGATGTTTACTTTGTTGATGGAATAGAGCATAACCTATTAAGTGTTGTAAAGTTGGTTGATAATGGATATCAATTACAATTGACAAAAAGGCATGCATTATTAAGGATAAGAATGGTAAGATGATTGACACTAGTACAAGATCTAGAGGTAACATTTTTCTACTGAACCCTATAAAGATGACATGTTTGGTTGCTAAAGTTTATAATAGTTGGTTGTGTCATAGAAGTTTTTTTCATATAATATATGATAACATTGTGAAAGAGAGTAATATATTTTTTGTTAGGGATTTACCGAAAATTGTGAAGCCTACTAATGTCTTGTGCAAGGAATGCATTGTGGCTAAGAAGAAGAATTTTTTTTTCCTAGCAAGAAGTTCACTACAATAGAAAAATTGGAGATTTCTCATATAGATCTAAGTGGCCCCATAAAAATAAGAGGATTCTATGGTGAAAGGTAATTCATGATTATGATTAATGACTTTACTAGGATGATGTGGGTAGCATTCCTTAAAGAAAACTCTAAAGCATTTGAGAAGTTTAACTTGTTTAAGAATAGAGTTGAGAATGAGTTTGGATTGAAGATTAAACTTTTAAGATTTGATAGAGGTGGATAATCTACCTCAAATGAGTTTAACACCTTTTGTAAAGTGAATTTCATCAAGAGGAAGCTATGAACCCCTAACAAAATGGAATTGTTGAGAGAAGAAATAGGTATGTAATAGAAGAAGCAAGATCTATGATTTTTGAGAATGATGTATCAAAGACATTTTGGAGAGAAGTAGTCAATACAATAGTATATACAATGAATAGAGTGTAAATCAAAAAACATATGAACAAGACACCTTATGAACTATGGTTTGGACATGCACATCCAGTGAAGTATTTCAAAATTTTTGGAAATAAATATTATATCAAAAGAGATGATGACATTGGTAAGTTTGATGCAAGAAGTAATGAAGGTATGTTCATTGGTTTTTATTGAAAAAAAGAAGCTTATAGATGTTTTAATTGAAGGACTAAGACCATTGTTGAGAGCGCAAATATAAAAGTGGATAAGAAGTTTGCAGTTAAAGAAAGAATTCTTGATTATAATTTTGATGAAGAAGAAGCTAATCCCAAGCCTATCCAAGAAAATATTAAGATTTTTTATGAGACTAACAATGATTTATAGAATGAGATCCAAGTTGCAAAATTGAGAGAAGAACCAAGATATGAACCTAGAGAAGAAATAAGAATTGAGTTAGTGACACCAATGCCAAATAAGAATTTGACAAAGAATCACCCTGCTGATCATATTATTGGAAGCAAAGACAAAGAACTTATGAAAATAAATAGAGTACATGAATAATTATGTTTGATTTCTCAAATTAAACCAAAGAGTGCAGATGAAGCATGTAAGGATGATCATTAGATTCAAGTAATGAAGGAAGAACTAGATCAGATTGTAAAGAATGAGACATGGGGATAAGTCCCTAGACCTAAAGATAAGAATGTTATAGGAACTAAGTGGGTTTTTCGAAAACAAAATGAATGAAAAACATGAGGTTGTGAGAAATAAAACAAGAGTGGTATTTAAAGTATATTCATCGCAAGAAGGTATAGACTATGAAGAGACTTTTTCACCTTTTGCTAGAATTAAAGGAGTAAGGATGTTCTTAGCTTATGTAAAAAATAAGAAGTTCAAAGTGTATCAGATGGATGTGAAGTCATCATTTTTGAATGGAGAACTTGAAGAAGAAGTCTACATTGAGGAGCCTAAGGATTTCTTTTGACCATATGGTATGCAAGTTGAAGCAAGTGTTTTATGGACTAAAGTAAATACCTAGAACCTAGTATGTGAGATTGGATAATCTTTGGAAAAATTGGGATTTACTAAAGGTAGTAACTTATATTTGAAACAAATTGAGAATGGTTTATTAATTATTGTAATATTTTTGGATGATATAAGCTTTGGAGGTAATGATGAAGTAATTGACAAGTTTGTAGATGAAATGAAGAATGAATTTGAGATGAGCATGATTGTTGAGATGAAATATCTCTTTGGTTTATAGATTGTGAAGAACAACGATAGAATTTTCCTATCACAAACTAAGTATTTGAAAGATTGTTCAAAAATATTTGGCTTGGAAAGTTGTAAGCCTATTGGTGCACCTATGATAATTGGTCACAAGGTATCTAGCAAAGATAAGACACCTACAATTGAGCTAGAAGAAGTAAAAATCTATGATTGGAACTTTGTAATATCTGACTCAACAGGGATAGATATAGAAAATGTGGTTGGTATAGTAGAAAGATTTCAAGATAATCCTAAGGAATCCCATTATGAAGTAGTAAAGAGAGTTGATAAGTAGGAGATATTTTCCATAGCAAGTCAAATTATGATATTTCTATTAGGATTTAACTGTGTATTTTTTGAGTCAAAATAATTGATCCATATATCATGAGGAACGATTCACACATGAATCCATATCTCATGAGAATAAATTCCATGTGTTAAGTGCACTTGAGATGGAGTAATATTGGGATGGGTGACCTCCTGGGAAGTCTCAATGCTTCACCTCTATGAGTATCACCTAGATCCAATGAGTCCCAAGTGTTCCATTTATTCTCATGAGAGATGGATTCATGTGTGAATCACTACTCATGATATATGGGTCAATGAGTTTGACTCAAAAAATACATAGTTAAATCCTAATAGCAATGTCACAGTAAAGAGAATATTCAAAAATTTGAAGGGTACACCTGATTTTGGGTTATGGCATGACATATCAAATGAGTTTACTCTAATTGCATATACTGATGTAGATTGGGCATGCAATATGGATGACATAAAAAGTACAAGTGGTGGAGAATTTTTCCTTAGAGGAAGATTAGTTTCTTGGCTAAGCAAGAAACAAGATTGTATTCATTGAGTACAACAAAAGTAGAGCATCTACAACAACAACAATTGAAATCAAATGACATGGATGAAACAAATGTTGAAGGATATTGGGATATAATTTTTAGAACCTATTATCATACATTGTGATAATATGCAAGTACAGTGAGTATGTCTAAGAATCTTATGTTACATTCTAAGAAAAAGCAGATATTAATTAAGTATCAGGTTCTAAGAGAGAAATTTTTAGAGAAATAAATTAGATTAGAGTATGTTAATACAAAGGAGCATATTGTAGATATTTTTATGAAGCCTTTGAGTATTTGTGAGGTATGCTTGGGGTCATGACCCTGCCTACTCTAGAGTGGACAATGTAGAGATTGCATCAATCTAGTTGTACAAAACATTATTTTTTATCTGAATTGAATTTTTTTGCTTCCTCTATGGGGGAATATGTGAGGCCCCACCATCACCCATCATAGCATAAATACTTTATTTGCATTGTAATACTCAAAACTTGATATTTTGGCATACATTTGAGATTTAGATGCACAATGACTTACATTACCTATTTGATTGTGGTAATTACCAACTTGACACTCAAATAAACCTTCACTAAGTCATCATAACACCTTCTAAATAGGAACTGATGGATCAAACTTATTTTCTCATTAAATGAAAAATAAAGAGAAAAGAAATATATAATGACATGATGCACTAATGTTTTCATTAGTTGGGAATTGCTAAAGCTATTTACAATAAATGAACAAAAAAAATTAAATGAGTAGGCTACAAATTATCTTTTTGTTTGAAGGAAGATTTTCAAGAGAATCATGTTTTCAAAATGATGATGGATGTGGAGTAAATAGGTCACTCTATAATAATCCAAAAGTAGATTTGAACTGTCTTTGGGGATGCAAACCAAAAATGGATAAGAAGCCTCTTATTTATTCATTATTTAAGTGCCTAGCCACAATAATAGAATAGATAACCAATGCACACACTAAAATTAATCAATCACATGGGCAATGATTAAAATAATTTGAAGAAAATCATTTCAAGTCTGAATAGGAAAATAACATGGTTGGATTTACGCTCTAGGTCTACATTTTGATTAAAAACCGTAGCATTCCCAATCCATATCACAGGGGAGGAAAGAATGTCTTATAATTTTAAAAATTGATGCTTTAAAATTTTCTTTTAGGGAATATATTTATGTCTGTTTCAATACAACACCTCTTGTAACAAGTTAAGCCTTTACATAGGATTCATACTTGAAAACAAGGATGATTTCTATCAAGTGGCTTAACCAACACACTTGAACTGTTGAATAATAGTTGTTAAGAGTGGGCCCAACCACTCTTAACTAATACCCTAAGACTAATGCATAACAATGGCCCCGAGCTATTGGCTAAGAGTGGTTGGGCCCACTCCTAGCCACTGTTAGTCAATGGTTGTAGTGTTCTAGTTAAGTCTAGCTAAATTCTACAACATATGATTGTATAACTAGGGTAGCATGACTTTAATGGGGATTTAAATTGAAGAGTCAAAAAATAGGAGTGGCTTATAATCTCTCTTTTTTGGCAAGTCACTCTTTCTATGTTTGAAAAATAGTTTTATAGAGGTACAAAACCTCTCTTAAAGATTGACATCTTTTTTTCTATTTCTTTAGAAGCACTATATGTAGATAATGCTCTATATCTTACTTGTTTTGTCAAATCCAATCTAGACTAATTAGAAGCAACATGTTTCTCTAGTTGAATATAATGTGTAACGAGTAATTTGAAGCTTTCTCCAACAGCGGGGAGCTAGAGTTTAAAGATAATACATTGCTTTTGATAAATTCAAGTGTCATCTAAATTCTTTAATCTTTCTTCATTCTAAATCTTAGTTTCATAGCTTCCACTCTTGTCATGTTGGAAAATAACATAGAAGCATTATAATGTAAAAGAACTAGAAAATGCTTTAAATCATAAAAAATTAATTTCTTTGTTTTGTAGTTATGAATTGATATTTGAGTTCTAGGACAAGAACTTCAATTCATTTTTGTAGGAATAGATTTTTGTTTTGTTGGCTATCCAATAATGGACATAGGTACCAGTGTAGATGGCTATGGAGCATAAAGCTCCAATGCCAGTGGCTTCAAAATCAACAATAATTTAAGAAAATGATGATTCAAAGCTAGGCAATGATGTAGATGAATTAGATCCTTGGACATATAGGCCTCATACCATCTTCTTATTTCTTGTAGGTGCAATTCTTCTAATGTGAGTCCAAAATCATATTTTTTGCAGGCAATTTCTTTCTTTATTGGTGTAACTAATTTCTTTGTAATAGAGATTTGATAGTGGAGAAAAAGTTCCAATTTTTTTCTTTTGATGTACCAGTTGAACATGCAGATGTGAGTGATGTGTGTTTTGAATATAGGTGAATGGTTTGTTGCAGGAAATGAGAGTTATTTTTTACACTTAAGATGTTAGTGAACACTTACTCTTCATTGACTTTGTTAACCAGAGAAAGTAAAAAAAGAGGAAGTTAGAAAAAACAAAGTTATCAAACAAAATGTTGAAGTTCTACTAATTTTAAGAAAATATGTAACAATTTGTGCTTTCTCTGCATGAAATTAAACTAGTCCCCAACATTATCTACTTGAAGGCTTGACACTTATTTGGAATTTTTAGTTCACAATGTCCCTCTAAAAAATGTTTTTACTGATAAGAAAATAATGTTAATATTAGTATCGATTTTGTATGCTTTTCCTTTTATGGTTACTTCAAAATAAGATGTCAAGTATACATGTAATTAAACTGATACCCAATACAAGACACCATAAGATGTGCTTGTATAGTCTATTTTAAAGCTTCACTTATTTTGTAGGTGGAAATGGTTTGTGTCATTTAGGTTATGTTTGCACAAAACTAATGATCCATTTGTTTGTGCTTCAAAATTTTAAGATAAAAGTAATTGTGCAACTTTTATATTTTATAATGAATACAAGATCTAATGTTCTACTCTTGTTGAACTCCATAAAATGGTATTTAATTGTGAGCTAATTTTAGATGGGCTTGTGGAGAACTAGCTTGTACAAAACAATAGACCCTGATTGAGTATATTATGTTAAGAGGTAACTGCCTACAATACTTTAAAAGCATTTTAGTTATAACTTTTTTTTTTATCATTTAATTATTGTCTCTTATAGGCATTATTTCATTATTTTAGATGGAGATGATTTAACTTTGAATTCTTCAATACAGTTAGATCACTTTTGTAAAATGACAAGGATTGATCACTCTCCCCATAAAGACATTGAAAGTACCGTCATTGTATGTAATCATGTCTTTGATTGATATATCAAAGAATGTGTGGTGAGTCATGTGTTTCTTCTAAGAATTTTTGTTTCACTTACTATTTCATGGAAGTCTTAGTTTTCTTTGGTAAAAATAAATTATCTTGCAATATGTGCAACATTTTATAAAAATAATAGGGTGCAGATACTTGCTTACTAACAAGGGCTAGGTTGGAAGAAGCTACCAGAAGATGTTATTTCAAGAAGATGTTTATTCATCTTGATTCTTATAAAGTATCATTTCATTAAAATTAAATATGATTAGTAATTAAGTCTAATCATGTGCTTGATTCTAATTCTAAGTCTAATTTTCCATTGAAAACTCTTTCAAAAAATAAACAAAAAGGTGTTTTTTGACCAAATTCATGCAATTTTATTTTAATTAAGAGTCGTCTATGTTCTAACATGCATTTGAAGGTATTTAGATTGGGAATCAATAAAAAATTCAAAATTGACAAAAAAAGTTTTCATACAACAATTTTTAGTGTTGAGCAACTTTTGCCTTCCCAAAAAAATTACAAAAGTTGCTCAACAACAAAAATTGTTGCATGGCAAATTTTTTTGTCAATTTTGCAACTTTTAATGATTCTCACTCTAAATGCCTACAAATACCTACAAATGCATGTCAAAACATAGAAGAATCCTAATAAACATAAAAATGCATAATTTTCATCAAACCCTAGCATTGACCAATGTTGATTGATCTAGATCTTGACTAATAGTTATGATTGAGACATCTTATCTATTTAATGCTATGTATTAGTTAGGCAGATTGATGCAGAGTGCATACAGTAGAAACTTCTATAAACTTGGTCAATCATTTAACATGCACAAATGTACCATTGAGTGGAACAATGATCACTGAATATGCAACTCCAATATTAATTCAAACTTTCACTTTTCCTTTCCTATGTTGCCCTTTTATTCCTAGGATTTGCCTTCCATGATAGTCACAACAATACTCAAATTGATGACTCAAGTCCTAGGGCACTGTATAAATGATGGATTTATCACAAATACCAACAATCAAAACTCCTTGCAAAGTTTGGACACACAAATTGCAATTCTATGGCTTTTAGTCTTCTTTCCAACTAGGTCTCTCCTAGCAACTTTTCCTCTAAAACAAGGGTAAGGTTGTGGACTAAGAAACTTTTCTAGTGGATTCAACCTACTCAAGTGCAATAATTTTACTTCCCCAAATACCAAGAACCAATCTCACTCCTACAACACAAACACTTACAAACAACATTGTAGCCTAATTGATAATGCAATTCAGGCTAATGGTTTTACAAATTGGGTCATTATTACATATCACTTGTTCCTAAATATGTGTTTTGGTTTAATTTATTTTAACTATCTTGGTTTTAGGCAATGTTGAAGGAGGACCTAGTTCAATATAAAATCACTATTGATATGCATAGGACATTAAGGTAGAGCTAAAAAATACAACATGTTTGCATTTTTGATATAGGTCATTAATGTAAACATGTTACATTTTTTCAGCTCCACCTATTGTCCATGCACATGGAATGTTGTTGCATGCACATTCTCAATTTAGAGTGGTTGAATCTTATTTTGGAAGGGAGGAAAAGAAACTAAATATGTATGGATGCTTAAGTGGCCACAGACAATGATTCTTCACTATTTACATTCTATTGTTGAGTTTCTTTAAAAAAAAAGTAATGGCAGAGATATTATTAAAAGTAATGTTTTGTTTCCTTTGTTGAAATGTGTCATAGCTTCATTCACTAAAATTTATCTCTTCTAATTGCAACTACATTGGTAACATGCTAATCTTAGTCTTCTTAAAGTTGTTATAATACTAATTGATCATAATTTTTTTATATTTGGTTGTAGGATACTGAGCAACATAACTGATAAACTTAAGCTAGAGTGCCTAAGTTTGACAATAGTGATACTTGAGGTTGTTACTACAATAAAAATCTCTTTTATTAATTTATGATCTAGTTAAAAAATTTGTGGTTTTATATTTCCCTATTAGAAGCATTTTAGCTATAACTTATTTTGGTATCATGTCATTATTGTATCTCACATGCATTATTGTCATTATTGTAGATGGGGATGCTCAAAATTTGAATTTTGCAACATGATTGGATCACTTTTGTAAAATGATAGGGATTGATCACTCTCCCCATAAAAATGTTGAAAGCACCATCATTGCACGTAATCCTTTCTTTAATTGATATATCAAAGAATGTGTGGTGAGTCATGTATTGCTTCTTAGAATATTTTTTCCACTTATTCTTTCATAGAAACCTTAGTTTTCTAATTGATTCCTAGGGGGTGAAGGATGTCACTCAAACCAAGACTAATATAGTGGACTATTCATTCTTATCTAAATAGTTGAATCTTGATAGAAATATCTACTTATTCAAAGTAAGATTCTTTAGTAGAACACTTTGCTAGATCATAATTTAATTACTCATAAATAGTTCACTGTATTTGACAATAGACTTTCATAAACACTCATTTAGTTTTACTCATGGTCAACCTTTGTTAAACCCTTGTAAGAAATAGACAATGTGGATATGCTTGTGAGTGATCATTTTTGGTACAAACAGATAAGTTAAAAAGGGTTGTACATTCAATATTACAATAATGTAGAGGTAATTCCTTTTGGTTCCTCTTTTGGACATTCCTAGAGAATTATAACTCATTCATCTAGATGTTTCATTGAAATATTAATTAAACTCATAAATGTAGCATTATGGTATAAAATAACTATGAATTTCTTGATGATAAAATAATTGGATGTAAATGATGAAAGAGAGAAGATCGATAAGGAGAGAGGTTGAGCCAAAAGGCTAAACAAAAGATAGTAGGTTGTGTTGAGGTTGATAGAAGAGAGACTAAACAAGATGAACACAACTAAAGAAGTGGAAATGGACTTAGAGATAGATGGAAGCCATAACCCATGATTGAAGGGTTTGTGGATTATTGATAATGAAGCAAATAGAGGAAGCACAAAAAGACATAGTTCAACTTCATTGTTGTAGTCTTATCTATTCATCTTGACTATTCTGGATGAAACACGACACAATATGCATATGTTAATTTCCTTAACCAAATAGTATTATTGATGACTATAAACCAAATAGTATTATTGATGAGTATGATATGCCATTAACATATGTAACAGTAATATAATTGCAGACTCAGTAGGAGCCAAGGGTTGACACTCATATTGTAGACACCTAAATTTGATTACACTATTTTAGTAATCCTATTTAGTTATCTAAAAAGGCATTATTTATTAAATTTTTATTTAATTAATCCTTTGTCATCCCCTAGTTGATTAATTTAATTAATCATCTATAGTCCTAATTGATAAATCAAATAATCTATTATTTATCAATTAAATCCTATTCTTCTATCTAATTCCAAAAATCCCCATTTATTAAATAAATCTATTTGATAAATGAAATCCTCAAATTCAAAAACCCCTAACCTATTTCTAATCCTCCATTTAGCCTAATCCACCCCATCCACCCATACTAACCAAGCTTAGCCACTAACTCACCCACCCTCATTAATGCCATCCACTTGCACATCTCTAACATCCCTAATCTAATCCTAAACCCAAGCCTAATCCACCCCCTAATGTTGTCACATTCCTTAAACAAGTTTAAGACTTTCCTAATCCAAACCAAAGTCTCCCCTCAAAAAAAACCCAACCACTAAGTCATGAGTGCTCTTACAAAACATAAAGACTCTTACAAGCCCACTCATGACTCTTACATCCATCTTACACACTCTTCCCTCTTCCACACTCATTCCTCTTACATCCCTCTTACATACTCAACCCCACTCATCATGACTTTAACCAACCCTTAACCCTACCCTCTCACACTCCTCCTCCTTGTGACAAGTGTCACCTTCCCATTGGTGCTAAACAAGCACAATCCATGTGCTCCCCTTTGAGTGCATCTTAGCCCTCCTTAAGCCTTCATCCATCCTTGCATCTAAGCCCTCCATCCCTCTACCCCTTAGCCTATAAATTGAATCCCATCCCAAGTCATTTCATCAACAATCTTTGAGCTAAAGTTACCATGCTATTTTGAGAACCAAAGCCATCAACCATACCCTTATAATGCCAAATTGAGAGCTCACAAAGCTACCAATTTGCCATTACCCATCTCCATTGAAGCAACTTTTGAGCATCTTGAGCATACATCCACAGCAAAAGGACACATCTACAGAATCAAGAAAGCATGGAGTGTTTTCTCTTGTGAGGTTTGCACTTCTTATTTTCTTTCTTAGTCTAAGCATATATGTGAATTTAGTTTTTGGTTTGTGAATGTTTACTTCATTTGTTAATGTTCTTTGCATACTGATTCTGGTTCTACACATATGACTATTATTAACTTGATACAATGAGCCCAATTAGTGGAAATATTATAGTCATCCACGCTCAATAAAATGATAAGCAATCACAAAATATTTGGTGAATATACAATTCGATCTAACCACAAACTATTTGATTTTTTTAAAAACTATTGTTGTCGTCAAAATTTTGACACCTAATAGTCACTTTTTTTATGATGCCTATCATCGATGGCATGACAAACTTGTTGATAAAAATCTCAATGCCATTGACATTTTGACATGGCCTCTCATAGAGGGTATGGCAAGCTCATTGGTAACAATTTCCTAAATGTTGATCTTTCAACCAGAATGGTTGTCAATAAAATTTTGTAATTGTCAAACTTTTGACATTTCATACTAGTGGTCTGATGCCATCTTATGACAAATATTGGGATGATTTCAATGAAGTGGTCCATCAATATATTGATAGCTCTAGATTATGTCAAAATTTTGATGAAATTGTAGCAACGATATTTTATGACCTTTTAGTGTAAAAAATTTGACCAATGCTCATCAAAAAATAGGTCCAAATTTACTAGTGACATTGAACAGATTACTACATTATGATGTTTTTGTTAGAAACAATAGTTCACCAAGATAACTAAGAGAGTGGACGGGGTGAATCATTTATCAAAAAATTAAAACAATTATCTTCTTTAAATAGACTTAACCATTCAACCAAAGTAAACAACAACCACAAAAAAATGCACATAGACAATTACAGTAGATATGTTAACTAGGGAAACCCTTAATCAGAGGGAAAACCCCAATGGGAATGATGCCCACAAGATGATTTACTAATATAAATGTTCCTTGTTAGAGGATGGACCCTATTAGGAGTCTATTACAACATTTATTACATATTAGTCCCTATTAGGAGACTTTGAATCCCTATTAGGAGATTCCAACCCTATTAGGAGTTGTAGTACAATGTATGCAAGATGAACCCACTACCCAAACATGCAGTTTCAACTACAAGAAGAGCTCATGACTCAAACATTAAATTTACTATTATGTTCTTCTTTCCTTTATTCTATCAACCAAACCAATCACTATCAAACCTTGTAAACTAGGTCACAAACCTTGGATCACAAAATAAAACCTTGGCAATGAAGTTTCCTTCACTTCCACTCTACTTTGCTCAACTTCACATTCTACTCTCTCTGATGCTTACAATAACTTCTTCATGTCAATATGTCATGATAAAGTAAAATGTCCTTCCTTTATACCAAGTCCATAAAATAATTCCCTAAGTTGGCTATTGTACCTTCTTAATTAATCATTATAGGACCATATTAAGAACATGTTACACTTAGCGATAACATTAATCTTTCATCTTACAACTTGAATATCTTTCTATACATGTAATATTATGATGAGAAAACTTAGCTACATCATCACCAACATGTCTTCTTCACATCCTCAACCTCAATTCTCAGAATAACAATTCTTCTAAGAGATATAACAAGTTTACCAAAACATGCCTTTGTAAACTCTATCTTAGAATAGACATCACCAAAACTTACATAACTTCTTCCAAACTTCTCATTTCTTCATTTGACATTAACTGCATATACTAGATACTCATACATATCTCCCATAACCTCAGATAGTGAGAATACTCAACTGGCCTTCTACACCAACTTGATCTTTCTATTGTTCTTCTATTAGATACCATAGAAAATTGCTATGTTGACATCAATGACAAACTCATTCATGAATGTAACATATTGTCATAGTAACATATCTACAATGCTACCCCCTAGAAATATCATTAGCATTCATGCTTCCAACAATCTCTTCCTTTGGCATTGATGGCAACATAGATGAAAAACATCTAGTTCCAAGAATACCAACAAGACTGTTGATCTTTCTTTTCAAATCCTCTTCATCAATCATTCTCTCCCATTGATATACCTTAATGTACTTTCCATCAAACTATCATTCCATGTTGTATTTCTTCTTTCTATTTTTGCTTCTCCTCATGATGTTCTTTCTCATAATCTTCTACTTATGATATTTTTCATGCTTTACTTCTCCCCATTGACATCAATGTCAAAGGTTTCAACAACCATCAAACTCTACACCAACTAATTTTTACTAGACGAAGTGTCTAAAGACCCTATTCAAAACAACATCCAACAAGAGTCCTAGATGACTCTGTCCATCATAGATACTCTTTGATATAGGAAGCATCAACATTCAGTCAAGAGAAATAATGGTGCTCTGTTACACTAGACTGATGCACTTCTTGCATCTTCTACTCTGATGTAGGAAGGGGCATAACCCCTACCATACCTCACAAATACTCAAAAGTCTTTTTGGGAAGAGACTTAGTGAATATATCTGCAATCTACTCTTTAGTGCTCACATATTCCAATCTAATTTCTTTTCTACAACTTTCTCTCTCAACATGAGATACTTAATAGAAATGTGCTTGGTCTTCAAATGCAAAACTAGATTCTTAGACATATTTATTGTGCTTTTATTGTCACAATATATGACAACAGGTTCACTAATTTCTATCTTTATATCCTTCAATATCTGCTTCATCCAAACAACTTGATTACAATTTTTTATTGCTACAACATATTTTGTTTCTATAGTACTTTGTGATGTACAATCCTACTTCTTGGTTAGCCAGGAAACCAATCTCCCTCCAAGAAAGAAGGCTCCACTACTGGTGCTCTCTCTATCATCCATACTGCCTACCCATTCAGCATCAATATAGGCACATAAAGTCAAATCATTAGATATGTTATACTACAATCTGAACTCAAATGTTCCTTTCAAATATCTAAATATCCCTTTGACTTCTACATAATGTGCTACTCTAGGATCAACTTAAATCTTGCAACAATTCCAACTGCATTTGCTATATCTGGCCTTCTGTGAGTTAGATATTGCAATCCTCCAATCATAGATATATACTTCTTCTACTTAATAGTAGGCATCTCATTCTATGTGGATAACTTGTGTCTAGTTACCATAGGTGTTCAAATGGGCTTGCATGTTTCCAATCCAAACTTTTATAGTAAATCCTTTAAATACTTAGTCTAAGAAATAAAGATTTCTTCTTTATTCTACACAATTTATAATCCTAGAAAATATTTCATTTTTCCTATCATACTCATCTCAAACTCTTTCTTCATCTCTTCAACAAATTTGTCACTTTCATCATCATTTTCTCTAAATATGATATCATCAAAAAATATTACCAAAATTATCAAATCATCATCAATTTCTTTCCAATAGAGATTACTATCTTCCATACCTTTTCTATATCCAAGCTTTGTCAAATGCTTGTCCAACCTTGCATACTAGGTTCTGGGTGCTTGCTTCAAGCCATACAATACTTTCTTTAGTTTGCATACTATTTCCTTATCATCTATGAAAGGAAAACCTTTAGGTTATTTTATGTACACTTCTTCTTCAAGTTCTCCATTCAGAAATGCTGACTTGACATCCATCTGATACACTTTGAATTTTTTTTGTGCTACATAGGCTAAGAATAATCTTACTACTTATACTTTAGTCACTAGAGCATAGGTCTCATCATAGTCTATTCCTTCTTATTTTGAGTAACCTTTACATATGAACTTTTCTTTGTTCCTTACAAAAAAAATTTCTCATTCATCTTGTTCTTGAATACCCATTTAGTTCCTATGACATTCTTGTTTGCTGGTCTAGGGACCAATTCCCATGTCTTATTCTTAACTATTTGATCCAATTCCTCCTTCATATCTTGTTTCCAATAGTCATCTTTACATGATTCATCTACATTCTTAGGTTCAACTTGAGATATCAAACATAGTTCTCCATTGACTTTGCTTCTTGTCATCACACCTTTATCTTTTCTTCCAATGATTTGCTTTGATGGGTGATTCTTTATCATATTCTTTCCTAAAGTAGGAGGTGCTATCTCAACTCTTGGCTCTACTGAAGGTTTCAAGCTTTGTTCCTATCTTAGCTCTCCTTCATTTTGCAAATAATTGTTAGTCTTAATAAATACCTCATTATTCCTTGGCTTAGTAACAACATCATCATCTAAATTATAATCAACTATTCTCTCTTGTATCTTGAATTTCTCATCAATTCTCACATTTGTACTTTCTATAATAGTCACCAAGTTGTTTCTTCTAATACTTTTTCTTCATTAATCAATCTAGATTCATTAATACATTCTTTCAAGGATCTTTCCATACTTGCTCTAAATTCTTCAACTTTGCTAGAAAGTAGATTCTTTCTAGCTTTTCTTAATCTCTTAGGACATCTACTCAAAAAATGACCAAATTTTTTAAATGTCTGGCAAACAGAAAATTCCATACCTTCTGGTTCTCTCTTTTTAATACCTTCCTTTATCTTTATATCTTCTTCTAATCTAGATCTATCTTTGCTGGTGCTACTATTCTTTTGTATACAACAGAATGATTCTGGATCTGAAAACTCAATACTCTACTCTTTACACAAATCTGATAACTAACCAAGAATTTCCACCATTTGAGTGTCAAAATTTATTATGTCAGATGTAAGAATATCTTTCCTAAACATTCTCTCCATAGATTTTCCAAAGTTGTTAAAATTTACCTTCAAGGACCTGATGCTTTGATAGCAATTGTTAGAAACAATAGTCAACCAAGATAATTGAGAGGAGTAGGGGATGAATTATTTATCCAACAATTAAAACATTTATCTTCTTTAAAAAAACTTAACCATTCAATCAAATTAAACAATAACCACAATAAGATGCACATAGACAATTACACCAAATATATTAACTAGGAAAACCCATGATCAAAGGGAAAACCCCAGTGGGAATGATGCCCACAAGATGATGTACTAATATAAGTATTCCTTGTTAGAGGATGGACCCTATTAGGAGCCTATTACAACATTTAGTACATATGAGTCCTTGTTAGGAGATTCCAACCCTATTAGGAGTTGTGCCAATCCTATTAGGGGTTGTGGTACAATGTATGCAGATGAGCCCGCTTCCCAAGCATGTAATTTCAACTACAAGAAGAGCTCACTATTCAAACATGCAATTTACTATTATGTTCTTCTTTCCTTTTTTCTATCAATCAAACCAATCACTATCAGACTTTGTAGACTAGGTCATGAATCTAGAATCCATATATCAAACCTCGAATCACATAATAAAACATCAATAATGAAGTTTCCTTCACTTCCGCTTTGCTTTGCTCAACTTTAGATTCCACTCTCTGTTGCTTACAATCATTTCTTCATGTCATTATTCCATTCCACATGATAAAGGAAAATGTCCTTCCTTTATATTGAGTCCATAAAACAATTCCCTAAGTTGATTGTTAGACCTTCTCAATTAATCACTATAGGGCCACATTAAGAGCATATTACACTTAGCAATAACATTAATCTTTCATATTAAAACTTGAATATCTTTCTATAAATGTAATAATATGATGAGAAAACTTAGCCACGTCATCATCAACATGTCATCTTCACATCTTCAACCTTGATTCTTAGAATAACAATTCTACTAAGAAATATAACAAATTTACTAGAATACGCTTCTATAAACTCTATCTTAGAATAGACATCACCAAAAATTAAATAACTTCTTCCAGACTTATTTCATCATTTGACATTAACTGCATATACCAAATACTCAGACATATCTCCCATAACCTTGGATAGTGAGAATACTCAACTAGCCATCCGTACCAACTTGATCTTTCTGTTGTTCTTCTATTAGATACCATAGAAAACTACTATGTTGACATCAATGACAAACTCAGTCATGAATGTAACATATCATCATAGTAACATATCTACAATACCCCGCCATAGGAATATCATTAGCATTCATGCTTCCAATAGTTTTTCATACTAAATTGAGCTTTAAATCTTATCAATTTTATGCTTGATTAAGAAAGGAAATAGTGTTGATTTCTCTAAAAGATACTTCTAGAAACAAAATAACCAATTACATACACCAAGAAAATTCTAGCCTCCAATAATCATGAGCAAGAAAACTATCCTTCTAGAAATAGATCTAAAAAATAATTTAAAAACAAGTCTTATGAGGCTTCTTCCTAGCATCTAAAATCCATGAGGCTTATCCCTTATAAATTAAGCTTCTAAAATCAATATCATAGCTTTAATATGATTAACAATAATAGTTCTACCTTTATGCCTAGTCTAGTATTATAAGTTTATAACTACCATAATAATAAACCACAACATTAATAGCATGTAGACTCTAATGTCAAGACAAAACTAACAGTAAGATATAATATAACTATAACTCATGAGCTTATATCATATTCTACTATACCTCCTCTAAAATTTGCATAAAATATAATGAAGGGTGCTCCCTTTTATAACAAAAACACATAACAAAAATGTGAAAATAACTTGATAATTTATGAGAATAAAATATGGGCTTTTTATTATTTCCACAAATTAAGAATTACAAATTTTTTAATACAATGTGCAAACACACGTGGGCACCATCGTTATAATAATTTTCAAGATAGAGTTGCAAACACCACCCAAAGTTGTCCTAGACAATCTATAAGCCTTCCTTTTTATAGCTCATTTTACACCACCTGGGAAGGTTCTCAACATTAGACCCTAACCCTTGAGGCCAACCATTAACCCTGAAATTACATATAAAATTATCTCAAAATAATTATGACATTAATTTTGGAATTTTTGGGTGGCCCAACTTTGGAAGACCATAACTTACAAACTATTGAGCTGACTGGCTATAATAACCCCATTCCAAAATCCTTATCTTCTAATCTATAGTGCTTGACTTGCATAATCTCTAGTCGGCCTCAATTTTGAGCCCATACGAAGCACCAAAGGCCTTCAAAACTAAGCATGAACATTTTATACCAAAATTTCACACCAAAAACCCACAATAACTTCATGAATACTCGTGATATGTTATGAACTATAATTTTATTTTTTGAAATGGCAACATTTAGGACATCACATATGGAAGTACTTTGCTATACAAGGCTATTGAAGAATTAATAGTTCAAGATATTTATTGATTTTTTTTATAGGGATGGAAACAAACTTTCATTTCCTTAATCAAATTGATCCTTATTTGAGTGGTGGAGGTTTTGTCTCATTTCTTGCATCTGAATAGTTTTTCCTATTTTCCTTAGAACATATTTCATTTGGAATATTGCATCGAATTCATTTACAATATAATAATTTTTGAACCATAATTATATAAACATTACAAGTAAACTCTCAATTACACCTAGCAATGGTTTATTATTTTACTAAACTATATCAACATTGAATTTGGTCTACTAAGTGTTAACTATCCTTAATCAATGGGGTTTTACAATACCTAACTCTACACTTTACTCACAAATCACCTACCCATTCTCACCATCATTTTGTAATGCATTCTATACATATGAAATTATATAATAAGAGTCATTGCATTATACTCTGGTTTGTGATGTGTTCTACTCATCTTATATTATGGCTTATTCCTTATTGCATTCTACAAAATATGTCTCAAATAATATTTGATATATGTAAATTACCTTATGAAATAATCCCTTAAATATACCATATATATGTATATTTCTTATTAATTTTTATCACATATGTTACATTATAAAATACTCATCTTTTATATAAAGTTATTTCAACACCTAAATTGGATTAGCTAACTAGTTAACTTGCTAACATAAATTTCTTGCTTAAACAATATAGTCAAACCTATGTACTAGAACCCTATAAATTTTATCCTTCCACTATTTTCCACTTTCATCACTATATTAGTCTATCTAAAATCCCCTAAATAAAACAATAATAATACTACCACTTAACAAATAACTACTATCTACTAATTCTAGTAATTAACTTTATTATTAGGTAAAGGATTGATTAACTTTACCCTAACCAAAATAATACTAAATTCTAAACCTCCCCTTTTCCTTAGCACCCTTCCCCACTTTCTCAAAAAATTCCATTTCAAATTCCAAATAATGGCCCTCTAAACTCATGTGTGACATGTGAGAGAGGAAGCCTCCTTCCAACTAGTCCCTTTTGGTGCCCATCCTCTTTCTCCAAGAAGGGTCTTGTCTCGATTTTACTTGGGGTTACCTTTTTCCCTCCAACCAAGGCTCCCATTTTTATTACTCCCAAAGTTATGTGTTTTGGGAAAAGTGTATGAGCTCCAAGTGGGGAAGTCCTTCCAATGTGTAATGTGAGGGTGATAGGTAATGTGAATATAGCTAGTTAGCCTTTTATAGATGTTACTAGGTTAATGATTTGTCTCTTTTTACTTTATTTTATGTGTTAGCTTGAGTAAGGTGGCTGCTCCCTAGGTTAGGGCATAGTTTTAAGACATTATTATTATTCTTTTTTCTAACATGTACTTGGCTCCTTTTGGTTTGATGGCCATCTTGGTGATGGTATAATACTATTATAATCGTGGTTCTTGTATCAAAATAGGTTTAGGATATTATTACTTTATTTTTTTGACTTGGTTTAGAGGTTTTACTTTATAGGGACTCTATAAGGAAGATTCAAAGGAATATCCCTAGGATTAAAATATTGGTTTGTAATTGGGAGGGGAATTATTTCCTCTCCCATACAAATTCTAGAGAGTAAAAGTACATCTACAACAAGGTTTCACTATGAGTCTTATTTATTTTCCTCCCTTCTCAATTAGGATCCCATGACCATGGATTTGATATTCTAGTTTGATTTGTGTTCTCTAATCCTCTTAATTACCTGTTTTTATATTATCCATTGCCTCTATCTAATCTTAAGATTTATTGGTACTTGAAAACTCAAAGTTTAATACAATAATTACATTGCGCAGGATCTAATATATATGTTCCAAAGATTAATAGCCTCATATATGGAATTGATTACTACTTAAAAAATATTGAACCATTTTCCATGCATACATATGAACTATTGCAATATAAGAACTTTTATTTCCACTGCATCAAAATACATAACATGGAGCCATACAAGGGAATCACTTAAGTTCTAAGTTGAATAACTATGACACATAAGAAATCTATAAAGTTTAACTATTGATTGATACATGAATCTACATGAGGAGAATTAACTCAATTACATAACTTCAACATGGACTTCACAACAATGGATGTTCCTTTACATGAAACTATTTCTTTCCTTCTTAAACAACTATGAAGATGATACCATCCTTTCTTACAATGCCAATTATGTGCATAATGTCAGATCTTAATTTCCACTTCATATTTTCATACAATAGGAGGTAAATACTTCTCACATTGCACAAAATAACAATGGGATGTTTCCATATCAACATATTGCAAATGAAATGGGAAGGACTGATTCCTTCAACTACATGATACATCAACACAACACTTGATTCTTCAAAAATGCTAGGGGGAAAACCCTAACTTCTTCAAAGATCCCATTCTCATGAACCTACAAAAAGAACATAAAACCAAGAACCATGGAGGCTCATCTCCCATCCTAGGCTTCTAAGAAGCCACCCACCGAGTTGGAAGAACAAGGCTCAAATGGGTTACACTCAAACACCAAAAATACATACAATATAACTTTACAACACATATAAACTCCCTTCGAAGGCTTAACATAATTGATTTTCCATTAGAAACATGAAAAATGGGTGAAGGCAGGCTCTCCAAAGAGTATATTCCATATCCCTACAAGTATACATATTTTTAATTACATCATGCCCTTTTGAGGCTATCAAATTCATCCTCCTCAGTACACCAAAATAATTATACCTCCCATATAACAATACAATGCATATGGCTTCAGTGGAGACCATACTCCATGAACAACTAAACCCTCACCAAGAGAAGAATTTATCAACTTCATTGTTGAGCCAAACTAACCTGTTCACCCAAGGCTTATCTTCCCTCCCAAGGGTGAGTGAAGCCTTTACACCCTTTAATATTTATACACAAAAAATCAAGGGAAAAAAATTCCAAAAGAAATCCATCACAAAAATCACACTAACCAAAAATCTCAACACAATCCAATACATGAGATTTAATGCAAAATAAAAAAGAGCAATATCATGAACCAAGTGCAATGAAAGTCATGGCATGCTCAAAAAAATTGGTCCAAAGTAAAGAAAAATGGAAGTTGTTGAAGAGATCTCTTCTCTTTAGTCCTTGTCCCTTTCCAAAACCTAATTGTCTCTGAACTTAGAGAGTGGGTTAACACCCCACTAGCTTGTCAAAGTTAACTAAGAAGGCTCTTCCACTAACTCCATTTGGTAAAAACATCAAGGTACTATCTCTTACAAATTTATCCCTACAAATTTTGATACTTTTGAATAAGTGGAAAGATGCAAATTGTTGACAATAGGCTAATAGAGATATGTAATTGTTGTCATTAATGGCAACACATGATGTACATGTTGATAGGAAATCTTAGAAATAAAGATACTTAGTGATTGATAATGAGAAAATTGTCTAAGTATAGAATTTGGTTTACAACAGTGTATTATTTTATTTAAAACATGTTGTAGATGTCATATTATGACAAGAAAAGTTACATGGAGATACTATACATGTTGGTGATGATGTGTATAACCTTGAAAAGTTTGTACGGATTGTACGGAACATACATAATCATGTTTTGATGAAGTAGGATAGAAGAATTAAAGGGAAAAATTATTTTGTTTGCAAAACAATTACTTGTCCAATTAGGGCCGAAATCTTAGATGTTTACTCTACCTTGGAAAAGTAATTTGTGGTCTTAGCTGACCCAATAGTATTTTATGTAAAGGCATGGTATTTATGCAAATGACATCTTGTGATAAGAAGTGTGCAATATTGGTGTATTGTGTAAGTAAAGTACTATTTTATAAGATTATGAAGTGAGCAAACTTTTGTGAAAGTAATACATGTGAAGTTTTATCTGATGATTGGAGATCAAGTTGAAGATTAGAGATTAGATAAGGAAGGAAAATAATAGTAAATTAATTTTTTGAGCAATGAGCTCTTCTTGTAGTTGAAATTGCATGTTTGGGTAGTGGGCTCTTCTTGCATACATTACAACTCCTAACAGGGACTGCTTATACTAAATTCGTTCATTGACTCCTAATAGGGTCCATCCTCTAACAAGGAACTTATATATCAGTATTATCTAGTGGGTATCATCCCCACCGGGATTTTCCCTTCACCAGAGTTTCCCTAGTTAGCAAAATATGTTGTTATGAGTTATCTTTGTGTATTATTACTATTACTATTCAGCATTACTTTATTACTTTGTTATGCATGGTTTAAAGAAGTAATAATATCCAGTTGGTGACTAAATTTTGTAGATTACTATTCACCCCCTCCCAGTAATCCCTATTTCTAACAATTGGTATCAGAGCATAATTACTTTGAAGAGGCTTAATAGCTTAAGTAATATCCCAATGAATATGGAACACTTGATGAAGAGCCTCGAAGAATCTTTTGAACAAATTGATCTAATTACTGAAGAAAGAAAGAAGCTGATGCAGGAGCATCCAAAGGTATAAGGGCAATACTGTATCACCCAAAAAAATATACTTAGAATTAGTTTCTATTTCATGTGTTTTCATTTTTGGATAACCATTTGGGTCAAATAAAGGTTCCAACTCTCACAGTTCCACTATCAGTGTTCGTGTAAATCTCAAAAAAATAGGAGTATGTAATTGAGCCATCATTTTGGTGAACTAGGAGGTGTAAATTGGCAAGATGAATGTAATTGTAATTTAGAGCATTCTAGAAAAAGAATCCAGTCAAAAGGCCCCACGGTTTGAAAGTTATTGCAATTTTTTGGGTTGTGGAGACCTCCTAAGAATGCTTCAAAGTCAGATTAGGGGTATTAAATGACTTCAAAAAGGGCTAAAAAATGGGGGACAAGAAAAGCTTATCCATAGGTCTATAGAGAACTTTGAGAGCTTTCCAAAATTGTAAACGGTTTGTCAATCAGAGCTACGGTTCAAAAGTTATGCCTCCCAAAAGTTCGATTACCGTTTCTGGATTCTTCTAGATTTGCGCCGACTTCTAACGCAGCTTCTAGAAACTTGTATTTGGTTGGTGGATGCCTACTAGCACTTTCTAGAATGTACTCCTAGTCCTTAACCCTTCGAGGTCTATTTAAGGAGATTTCTGGCATTGTAAAAGGTAGTTCAGAGTGGAGTTTGAGAGAAGGTACTGAAAGGAGAAATTATCTCCAGATTTATGCTATTGTAAGCCCTTAGGGCATGTTTTGAAGTTTATTTTCCTGTACTATTTGTACTAGCTTATTTTCTCAGTTAATATAATTTTCCCCTTTTTTGTTGTGTCTATTTTGTTCTTGGGTTGTGTCCCCATCAAGTGGTATCAGAGCCGATTTTCCTGAGTGTGTAGACAGAGCGCCGACTGTGAGGCAGTTTGCACCAAGACTGTGTGGTTGTTGGTTTGAGTTAAGAAGATGCCTCCACAAAGAGAGTGTAGTGGAAGGGCTAGAGCTATTAATCTTGAGGAGGTTAGAACCCTCCAAAGGAAGGTGCAGGCATTGCAAGAGGAGCTCCATAGAGGAGAAAATGTTGCTGCAGGTGATGACAGTGAGGATGACAATGAAGAAGAAGTAATGGAACCAGAAGGGGAATTTGATGGGGAAGTTCTGAATCATGTAGAGGAAAGGCTTTTTAGGGCCATTTATAAGTTTGGGAAAAGACCTACAATTGAAGTGGATGTATTTTCAGGAAATCTGAAACCAGATGAGTTGATCGATTGGATCAATGAACTGGAAGAATACTTTGAGTATGAGGATATCAGGGACCCAGATAGGGTTAAGTTTGCAAAGGTCAAACTAAAAGGCCATGCCAAAATCTAGTGGCAAGAGGTCCAATTGGAAAGAAATAGAAGAAGAAAGGAGAAGATCACAAGGTGGGATCACATGGTGGACAAATTGAAGAAGCAGTTCATTCCTGTGGACTATGAGCTTGATTTGTTTAAGAAGATGCATGCATTAAAGCAAGCAAGAAGATCAGTCCAAGAATATATAGAGGAGTTTTACCGACTCTTGATTAGAGCAGGGCATGCAGAAGCAAATAAGGCGAAGGTTTCTCATTATATCAATGGGTTGCGACCTAGCATCCAGGAGGAATTAAGTCTGGTAAGAATGACCAGCATTGAAGAGGCATTGGCCTATGAGTTAAAGAGAAGTTGAATAAAAGGTTTGAAGGAAGACAAAGAGGGTGTGGTCAAGGAGGAAGGGGAAGTGGTAGGTCATCTGGAGGCCACAATTAAACCTAAAAGAAAAATGAAGATGTGGGTACTAGCAGAAACCAGAGGAATGAGGGTTTCAACCGCTCCCATGATCAAGACTTTGGAAATCAAAGAGGAAGAGGTAGAGGACATGGACAAGGAAGAGGAGGCTTTTGTGGTACCTATTTCCATTGCAATGAAGAAGGTCATCGTGCCTTTGAATGCCCTCAATGACAAGGAAGGATAGATAGGAGAGCTGAGGGCCAAGCTAGGGTTGCTCATGTGGATGAGGATGCACAATCATCACATTCAGAGGATGTAGAAAGAGGAAAGACCTTGGTAAATGAAAGATTCCTACTAAGTGGTGAGATTGAACTAGGACAACAGAGGAGTTTGTTTCGTACCAGATGCAAGTGTGAGGACAAATGTTGTGACGTGATCATTGATGGTGGTAGCACTGATAACTTGGTATCAGAAGAGATGGTCTCTAAGCTGAAGCTCAAGAGGGAGAAACATCCCCAGCCCTATGAGATTACTTGGGTAAAAGATGATCATAAGGTCCTAGTAAGTGAACAATGTTTGGTAAATTCAAAATTGGGAGTTACCATGATGAAGTTCTCTATGATGTTATTTCGATGGATGTTTTCCATCTATTGTTGGGTAGACGATGGTAGTTTGATAAACATGCAGTACATGATGGACATGCAAACACATACTCTCTGACAAAGGATGGACTTCGCCACAAATTGAAGCCCATGAAAAAGGAAGGTGAAAAGGTATGTAGTAGTGCTAGGATTTTTCTTGTTGATGGAAGGAAGTTTTTAGATGGCATGAAACATCAGCATATGTGCTATGCTTTGATTCTTGGGAAAGATAAAGAAGGTAGTAGTGAAATACCACTTGAAGTTTCAGATTTACTAAGGGAGTTTGGAGATATTATCTCTGATAATGTTCCAGATGGATTACCACCAATAAGGCAAATCAGTCATCAGATAGATCTAATTCCAGGAGCTAGTTTTCCTCACAAGGCTACTCACAGGATGACTCTTACTGAAACAAAGGAGCTAAATAGATAGTTTTAGGAGTTGTTGAGGAAGGGCTTGATTCGAGAGAGCCTGAGTCCATGTGCAGTACCTGCAGTACTCACACCAAAGAAGGATGGAGAGTGGAGGATGTGTATAGATTCTCAAGCTATAAATAGGATAACCATCAAGTACCGGTTTCCTTTGCCAAGGATGGATGATCTTATGGACTGCTTGAGTGGAGCTCAGTACTTCACAAAGATAGATCTGAAGAGTGGTTATCACCAAATACAAATTCGAGAAGGAGATGAGTGGAAAACAACCTTCAAGACCAAGGAGGGTCTTTATGAGTGGTTAGTCATGCCCTTTGGATTGACAAATGCCCCAAGCACCTTCATGCAGCTCATGAATGAGGTACTTAAGAAGTTCTTGGGAAAATTTGTTATTGTCTATTTGGATGATATTTTAATTTTCAGCAAGATTTTGGAAGAACATTTACTGCATATTCGTAGTGTCCTTGAAAGGCTAAGGGAAGAGAAACTATTAATTAATCTGAAGAAGTGTATCTTTGCAAAAAGGGAGTTAGTCTATTGGGGTTTGTTATATCACCTGAAGGTCTCAAAATGGATCCAGAGAAGGTAAAAGCCATCTTGGAATGGTCTACTCCAAGGTCTGCTACTGAGGTAAGATCATTTCATGGTCTAGTTAGTTTTTACAGGAAGTTTATTAAGAATTTCAGTGGCATATGTGCACCCCTAACTGATACAACAAGAGGGGATAAAAAAGGGTTCAAATGGACTGCAGCAGCTATGAGAAGTTTTGAATTGCTGAAGAAGAAGGTAACAGAACAACCTGTGTTGGCACTACCAAATTTTAGAAAGGTTTTCCAGGTGGATTGTGATGCAAGTGGCAGCACTATTGGGGCTATATTAAGCCAAGAAGGGAAGCCTATTGCATATTTTAGTGAAAAATTGAATGATGCAAAGAAGAAGTATTCTGTTTATGATCAAGAGTTCTATGCAATAGTTCAGGCCTTAAAGAAATGGAGGCATTATTTATTGCCAAAGGAATTTGTTTTGTATACTGATCATCAGGCATTATAGTACCTAAATAGCCAAGGTAAATTGAATTAGAGGCATATGAAGTGGGTAGAGTTCTTGCAGAGCTATACATTTGTGTTGAAGCATAGAAGTGAAAAATCTAACAGGGTTGCAGATGCACTAAGAGACAGTTGTTGCTTACAGTAATGCAGGTTGAACTAGTTGGGTTTGATGAACTCAAGAATTTGTACCCTGAGGATCTTGATTTTGCTGAAGCATGGAAAGCTTGTAAAGAGCCTGTTGCTATAGATAGAACCAAGTGGTTAGACTATCTGATTTAGGATGGCATGTTGTTCAAGGGTAGTCAATTGTGCATTCCAAGTAGTTCCATGAGGGAAAATCTGATTAAGGAGAAACACAGTGGAGGGATGGTAGGAAATTTTGGTCGAGATAAGACCATTGCCATTCTTAGAGAACATTATTTTTGGCCTCAAATTTCACAGGATGTGAAGAAGTTTGTACAGAGTTGCTAGGTTTTTCAAGTTGCTAAGGGGTCTAGTTACAATACTGGCCTATATCAGCCATTTCCTGTTCCATCGAGGCCATGGGAGGACAGAAGTATGGATTTTGTTCTTGGATTGCCAAGGACACAAAGGGGTAATGACTCAGTATTCGTGGTGGTTGATAGGTTCTCCAAAATGGCACATTTCATTCCATGCTACAAAACTCATGATGTTGTCCATATTGCAGACTTGTTTTTCAAAGAGGTGGTAAGACTACATGGTCTTCCAAGGAGCATAGTTTCTAACAGAGTATCATGATGATGGTGCAGATGAGGAACTGGTGTTAGAGCCATGTCCAATTCCTGCTTCTAAGAAGGAGGAGATAGAAGACATTCTAGATCATCATGTGGGTAGGAGTACCAGAAATAGGTAGTATGAAGAGTATTTGGTGAAGTGGAAAGGACGGCCGATCAAGGACTCAACTTGGATTTCAGCAGCTGAGGTTTCCCATTTGGGATTTCCTCTACCATTCATAAAGTGACAAGGTCACTTTTCAATCTACCCTGGGTGTCTGATGCAAGAGCATCCAGAGGTATAAGGGCAATCCTATGTCACCCAAAAAAATATACTTAGAATTAGTTTTTGTTTCATGTGTTTTCATTTTTGGATACCCATTTGGGTCAAATAAAGGTTTCAACTCTCACAGTTCCACTATCAGTGTTCATGTAAATCTTGAAAAAATAGTAGTATGTAATTGAGCCATCATTTTGGTGAACTAGGAGGTGTAAATTGGCGAGATGAATGTAATTGTAATTTAGAGAATTCCAGAAAAAGAATCAAGTCAAAAGGCCCCACGGTTTGAAAGTTATTGCAATTTTTTGAGTTGTGGAGACCTCCTAAGAATGCTTCAAAGTCAGGGGGCATTAAATGACCTCAAAAAGGGCTGAAAAATGGGGGATGAGCAAAACTTGTCCATAGGGGTATAGAGCACTTCGAGAGCTTTTCGAAAATGTAAATGGTTCATCAATCAAAGCTATGGTTCAAAAGTTATGCCTCCCAAAAGTTTGGTTACCATTTCTGGATTCTTCTAGATTTGCGCCGACTTCTAACGTAGCTTCTGGAACCTTCTATTTGGTAGGTGGATGCCTACTAGAACTTTCTAGAATGTACTCCTAGTCCTTAACCCTCTAGGGTCTATTTAAGGAGATTTCTAGGATTGTAAAAGGCAGTTCGGAGTGGAGTTTGAGAGAAGGTACTGAAAGGAGAAATTATCTCTAGATTTATGCTATTGTAAGCCCTTAGGGCATGTTTTGAAGTTTATTTTCCTGTACTGTTTGTAGTAGCTTATTTTCTCTGTTAATATAATTTTTCCCTTTTCTGTTGTGTCCATTTTGTTCTTGGGTTGTGTCCCCATTAGAAGCTAAAGGACAAATATGAAGACTCCAAAGTTTACATTGGTCAATTAAAGGAAAAGATTGATCATCTAAAATCCAAGCCTGAATCTACTAAATCTTGAACTAGTGATGATGACTATTCAAAGTTGAAGACAGAGTACAAGATCTTGAAGCATGAGCTAAAGATTATAAATTTGAAGCTAACTTTGAGAAATGATTCTAGTAAAGTTGAATCTGATTTGAAGACTAAAAATTCAAATCTGAGAGTAAATCTAGAAAAGAAAACATCTAAGTTTGAAACACTAAAAGAAGATCATGAAGAACTCCATAAGTACAATACTATTGTGAAAGGTGAATTAACACAGTGAAAACTATTGGATACAATTGATTAATTGTGTTTTGTCCTTGATGTTACACAAATGTCATATTAGTTAACAATTAGTGCATGACAAGCTCACTTGGTCAGTGAAGATAGTTTTTCTAGTCTATCGAGCATTCCTGAGTTTACTATGAGCAAAAGGTAGTATCTACCAAGCTCACTTAGGCATTGAAGGAAGTTAAGTAGAAAAGAGAGTTAACTAAGCTCACTCAACTAACAAAGGGAAAGTTGAATAGAGTTAGTGTTAACCAAGTTCACTTGGTTACTAAAGGAATTTTGTAAGTTTTTTAGTGTTAACTGAGCATCTGTTGGTTAACATAGGAAATTGCTTCAGAATCAATTTCTACTGAGCTGGGTCAGCTACCAAAGGATTTTCTTATTTTTGGCATATAAAGCTTAATTATTTTACCTATTGATTCCATTCAACTAAGGTGATGAATATTGGTTATTCTAATTTGTACTTGACCCAACTTGACAATCTGAAAGGTATAAGGAAAAGGTCAAGTCATGATTTTAGTATCTAATGTGTGCAAGTTGAATGAGTTGAAAGAGATAAGAAGAGGAAGCGAACTTGAAGGATAAGCAGGTAGCCTTGTGGAGCAGAAAAGTGTTATTCAATCAAGAAGGATCAAGTATGAACTAGAACAAAGATCTGTAATCAATAATTTAGTTGGATCACAATTAGGTCATTTCATTGTTACCTTCTAAGCATGTAGTAGTGATCTAAAATCTCTTAACAAAGTTGGTTTAACAGCCATTTGTAAATCCTCTAACAAGGTGGCAATTCCATTGAATTGTCTCAAGACCTTTTGCAAGGCCACTCCTAACAAGGTGACTAAATCCTCTAACAAGGTCACACCTAACAGTGTGTTTTGTAACCTTTAACAAGGTTGGCTCCTAATAGGGCTCACTTCAAAAGAGTGAAAAATAGTAATGTAACTCTAACTAGTTACATTGGTAGTTTTTCCCAAATTGGGTTTCCACATTAAATCCTAGTGTCTCATGTGTTCATGTTACTTCCTTCATACCTGAAAATAATTACTTATAACATCTTAAGATCTACTAAATTAATTAACATTTTTCATTTATCGAGTTACAATAATTTTGTGTTTTTATTGAGCATTAGCAGTAATCATTTTTATCAGTTTGAATTTTATAATTGACATCTAAGGGATCTGGGATTTATTTTAGTGCTAAATGATTCAACCCCCCCCACCCCCTTAATTACTTCTCTTATATTTCTAACAATTGATATCAGAGCTTTTGGTGCTTTTAGAGAAGGTTTCGAGGACCCAAGCTAAAGATCAAGATGTCTTACAAGAGAGAGAGAGATTCCAAAGCTAAACAAAGACAACTTTGCAGCATGGCAAGGACTTATGAGGCTTCACCTGGCTACCATTAGTGATTCAAGATGCAAATATATTGATGAAGAATATAAAACTGCCACTGGAACATTATCAGTTGATGATATTGTTGAGAAGAAGAACCATAACATCATGATGATTAACATTGCATCTACTCTTAGTTATGCTAAATTTGATGAGGTCAAATATTGTAAAACTACTTTTGATATGTGGAACAAACTAAAATAAATCTATGGAGGTAATGACAATGTAAAAAGAGCCAAAGGAAAAATCCTTAGAGGATAATTTGATTAAATGAGGATGAGAGAAGATGAAAATGTTACAAAATATGTGGAAAGAATCAAGGCCAGTGTTACTGCAATCAAAGCATCTAGAGGAGAAATCAAAGAAGAGACTATTGTAAGTAAAGTACTCAAAACTTTTCTTCCCATCTATGCAATTAGATTATCTAGTATTCAAGAAAAGAGATGTGATCCAAATAACAAGATAGGTTTGGATGCCCTAGTAGGAAGATTGACAGCTTTTGAACTAGAGAACTTTGACAACTATGTTCTTGCTTCTAAGAATATTGAGTCTGTGTTTGAAGCTAAACTCTCACTTAAAGTAAAAGGCAAGAAAATAAAAGATAATCAATCAAAAAGTGAAGAAGAAACTAAAGAAAGTTCAGATAGTGATCTTGAAATTGTTGAAGCTTTACTTGCAAAGAAATATTCTAAGAACAGAGGAAAGTACAAAAGCAAAATCCCTCTAATATGTTTTTATTGTGAAGAAATTGGTCATATTGCTGCTAGGTCTCCAAACAAACAAGACAAGGAAGAGAAGAAAAGCCACAAGTGCAAAGGCAAGAAGGAATTCAAAGGTCACAAATCCTACAAAGACAAAGGTAAGAAAACTTGTTTTATGGCTTAAAATTTTGATAACAGTGAAGATGAAATAGTGGATATTGTTGTAAAAGATGAGTCTGATGATGAAGGAGATAAGATGACACTTGTCTCTCATGTTAGTAAAAATGATACATGGATCATAGATAGTGGATGTTCTCACCATATGACTAGAGACAAAACTAAATTTGAACATTTTAAACACTATGATGGAGGTAGTGTAAAGTTTGGAAACAATGAATCTTGTTGCATAAAAGGAAAAGGTAGAATCTCATTAACCAATGAACTTGTATGTGATAATGCCTATTGGGTTGAAGGACTAAAACATAATTTACTGAGTGTGGCACAACTGAACAACATTGGATTCAAGGTAGAATTCATGAATGGAAATGCAAGACTACTAGATAACTAAGGAAAAATAATTGGATCAAGTAGAAAAATAAAAGGTAACCTATTTTATCTTGATCTTGGTGATTTTTCATGTTTCATTACTCAAGTAGAAGAAAGCTAGTTATGGCACAGAAGGCTATGTCATGTAAATTTTGATAATATGGTCAAGGTTAGCAAACTCAGAAGAGTAAGAGGTCTTCCTAATTTGAAGAAACCTAATGTTGGGTTATGCAAAAATTGCCAAATTGGTAAAATGGGAAAGACTAGTTTTGAAAGTAAAAACTATCAGTCAGAAGATGTCTTGGAAATTATGCACACTGATTTGTGTGGAACCATTGGAATAGAAACCTATAATGGAAAAAAGTTTTTCATTCTTTTTGTTGATGATTATTCTAGAATGATTACTGTTATGTATCTAAAATAAAAATTAGAAGCTTTTGAGACATTCAAATGGTATCTAGCTAGAGTAAAAAAAAAAATAGGAAAAAGATTAAAATGCTTGAGATCAGATAGAGGTGGTGAACTTATCTCAAATGAATTCAACAATTTCTGCATTGAAAGAGGAATCAAAAGAAAAGTATCATCCCCTGGTACTCCTAAGCGGAATGGAATAGCTAAAAGAAAAAATTGATCCATCATGGATTGTGCAAGGACACTAATGATTGAGATGAATGCTGCTATCAAATACTAGAAGGAAGCTATCAGCATTGCAGTTCATACTTTAAACCAGGTTTAGTTGAAGAAGGACTCAAACAAAATTCCCTATGAACCAAGTTCAGTTCATAGTATGGTTACAAACCCAATGTAAGTTACTTGAAAGTATTTGGCAGAAAATGTTATACCTTAAATTAATCTAGAAAAGAAAATTTTGATGTAAAAGGTGATGAAGGTATATTTCTAGGATATTCCTACAAAAGTAAAGGATACAAATATCTGAATTTGTCTACTCATAAAATCATAGAAAGTGCACATGTGAGAATTGATGAGTTCACAGAAAAGACTGAAGAATAAAGAAAAAAGGAACCAGAAGACTACAAAATATTTGTCTACTATGAACCTGATACATTGCTAAACACATTTGACAAAAAGGTGACTTCATCTCCTGAGTTGTTTGAATCTCCATCAGTTATTGAGTTATAAAAAGTGCAAACTGAGTCACAGGGACCCAAGTCACATTCAAAGGCTACTGAGTTAATGCATACCAAGTTTGAAGGACCTGAGCCATAGATAGAAGGACCCAAACCACAGATAGAAGGACTTGAGCCAAAAGTTGAGATTCAAAATGAAGACAATACAATTTATTCAAAAGTCAAAGAACCTATATTGGCTAAATATGTTAGAAGGCATATGCACCTAATCATATCATTGGAGACAAGTCAGATGGAACAATGACAAGAAGCAAACTAAAATGTACATGTTTACTTGCTGAATTTGAACCTAAAAGTGTTAAAGGTCCATTGGAAAATGAAAGTTGGATTGAGGCTATGAATGAAGAAATGGAACAAATAGAAAAGAATAAAATTTGGACTCTTGTACCTTGGCCCAAAGATAAAAATGTAATTGATACAAAATGGTTATTTAGAAATAAGCTAAATGAAGATGGAAAAATGTCAAGAAACAAAGCAAGATCGGTATGTAAAGGTTATTCTCAAGAAGAAGGTATTGATTATGGTGAAACTTTTGCCCCTGTTGCAAGATTAGAAGGTGTTAGGACTTTATTAGCTTATGCAGCTCACAAAGGATTCAAAGTATATCAAATGGATATCAAATCTACATTCTTAAATGGAATTCTTGATGAGGAAGTCTACATACATTGAACAACCAGAAGGTTTTGTTGATCTAGACAAAAGGGACATGGTCTGCAAGTTACACAAAGCCCTATATGGTCTAAAACAAGCTCCTAGAGCTTGGTATGAAAGACTGCATAACTATTTGATACATATTGGTTTTCAAAGAACAAATGATAACAACAGCCTATACATCAAGGAAGGACCAGATAAGAAGATTGTGTTGGTAGAAATATTTTTGGATGATACCCTCTTCACATCAAATGATGACCTATGCAAAGAATTTTTAGAATGAATGAATAAAGAACTTGAAATAACCATGTTTGGTGAAATAAAATTCTTTGTTGGATTGCAAATACAATAGAATAGAAATGGTATCTATATCACTCAATCTGAGTATATCAAAGAGATACTCAAGAAATTTGGAATGAAGGATTCAAAACTAGTTGGAAACCCCATGTGTACTGGACTTGAGCTTACCAAAGATGATGACTCCAAAGAAGTAGATTAGACCTTATACAAATCAATGATTGAGAAATTATAGTATGTGGTACATACAAGGCCTGATATTGCCTTAGCAGTTGGGATAGTGGTAAAATTCTCAACTAAACCTAGAGAAAAACACATGATGGGAATAAAAAGAATCTTAAGATATTTGAAAGCTATTGAAGACTATGGCCTATGGTAAAAACTTGGAGGCAAAATTGACCTAAAAGTAATTACTAATGTTGATTGGGCAAGAAATCTTGATGATAGAAAAAGAACTAGTGGTGGGGTATTCATTCTTGGTAAAAGGCTAGTATCTTGGACAAGCAAGAAATAAAACTACACATCTCAATCCACAACAGAAGCAAGATATGTAGTAGCAATAGTGAATTGTTCTAACATTGTTTGGTTCAAATAGTTGTTGGAAAGAATGAAGATTGAAACCAAAGAGCCAATAGTGATGTATTGTGATAACACCAGTACAATCAACATATTCAAGAATCTAATGATGCATTCTAAAACAAAGCACATTGCCATAAAATATCACTTTGGAAGAGAATTCGTATAGGATAAAGAAGTCATATTAGAATATGTGCATACAAAAGAACAAATTGTAAATATATTCACAAAGCCATTACCTAAGGATGCATTTTTGTAACTAAGAGATAAGCTAGGGGTCATTCCCCCATCTGAAGCTCACTAAATAAAGTTTACAGATGCATCAACAAGAACCAAGTTGAAGATCAATCAATTGATGCAATATTAATAAGAACATATTGTAGATGAATTTGTACTCAAGGTACATTAATACAAATCAGAATGGTCTTTGGTATATGTTGTCAAAGAGGGAGAATTTTACTATCATATCTTTCTAAAAATTTGTAGAGGGAGAAGTTAAGTAGTTCCTTCACAGAGGTAGAACACTACAAGAAGTTTATTGTATAAAATCAAAGAGCGAGAAACTTTTTGATAGAAGGAGACTTGTTCTCAAAATCTCATTATGCTATGACATGTTGTGTTGCCATCAATGCCAAAGAGGGAGATTGTTGGATATAATTGATTAATTGTGTGTTGTCCTTGATGTTACACAAATGTCATATCAATTGATGGTTGATGCATGCTGAGTTCACTTGGTTGGTGAAGATAGTTTTCCTAGTCCATTGAGCATTCTTGAGTTTACTTTGAGCAAAAGGCAATATCTACCAAGCTCACTCGACTAACAAAGGAAAAGTTTAATAGAGTCAATGTTAACCAAGTTCACTTGGTTACCAAAGGAATTTTTTAAGTTCACAGTGTTAACCAAGCATCTATTGGTTAACATAGGAGATCTCTTCAGAATTAGTTTCTACCAAGCTAGGTCAGCTACCAAAGGATTTTCTTATTTTTGGAATATAAAGCTTAATTATTTTACCTATTGATTCTAGCCAACCAAGGTGATGAATATTGGTTATTCTAATTTGTATGTGAGTCGACTTGACAATCTGAAAGGTATAAGTAAAAGGTCAAGTTGTGATTTCAGTATGTGATGTGTGCAAGTTGAATGAGTTGAAAGAGATAAGAAGAGGAAGTGAACTTAAAGGATAAGAAGGTATCCTTGTGGAAAAAAATAGTGTTATTCAATTAGGAAGGATCAAGTATGAACTAGAACAGAGATTTGTAATCAGCAATTTAATTGCATCACAATCAGGTCATTTCATTGTTACCTTATAACTATTGTAGCAGTTATCTAAAATTTCTTAACAGAGTTGGTTTAATAGCCATTTTAAATCCTCTAACAAGATGAAAATTACATTGAATTGTCTCAAGACCCTTTGCAAGGCCACTCCTAACAAGGTGATTAAATCCTCTAACAAGGTCACATGTAATAGTGTGTTTTGTACCCTTTACCAGGGCTAGCTCCTAATAGGGCTCACTTCAAAAGAGTGAAAAATAATAACTAGTTACATTGATGGTTTTTCTCAAATTGGGTTTCCATGTTAAATCTTGGTGTCTCATGTGTTCATGTTATTTCCTTCATGGTTGTAAATAATTACTTATAACATCTTAAGATCTTCTAAAGTAATTCACACTCTGCATTGATCGAATTACAATAATTTTGTGTGTTTACCGAGCATCAACAGTAATCGATTTTATCAGTCTGACTTTTATAATTGACATCTAAGGGATCAAGAATTTATTTTAGTGGTAATTGATTCACCCACCTTCTTAGTTACTTCTCTTATATTTCCAACAAAAACAACAGCTTGAGAAGCTTTATTCTAGTATAGAAAAACTTGATGGTTCAATGTTTATATAGAGACCTTCTTATGACAAGACTAATCTTGGTTATCTACCTAACATGTCTATGAAGAAACCTAAGATTATATCAAATCTTTAAAAAAAAGACAAAAATTTGATGAAAAGATTGAATCTAATCAATCTTCTAAGAAACCTAAAGAAGTTGAGCAAAACAAAGGAAGTTTAAATCTTGGATGAACCAAAGAAAGTGGAAACTCCCAAGGAAACCTATATGTTAGTTATCCAACAACTTTGGACACATAGTGAAGTATTGAAGAATGGACAAAAACTTTAGAGATAGAAGGAACAATGGAAGAAACTTTGGGAGTAGAAAGAATGATAGAAAGAACCAAGAAAGGAAATCCAAAACTAGTAGAAACAATTAAGAACAAAGAAACATTAGGAGTGAACTTCAAGAAAAAATTAATGAAGCATTTGTGAAAGGAACATATATCTCAAAAGAAAAGTTGGATGATGATGAGACAGGAAGATTGAAGTCATTTGTTGATTTTGATTCAATTAAGTTGAATTAAGCTTGTTCATAGCATCATAATTTGAGAACTTCAATAAAAGACTAAATTAGAGGTAGAAAAGTTGGGAAAAGGTGTATCCAGTTATGTTTAGATGGTACCTAAGCTCGCTTGTGATTTGGAGCTCATGTAAATGATTTGTGATGAAATTCAGAGTTATTGGTATTACAACAAAGATTGATTCTATAACAGAATATGAAAAGTAAGTTTTTGCAGAGAATTTCATGATGCAAAGTCTTGAGGATGTTTTTCATAATGGAAGGAGGCTATAGTAAACCTCGAATGACATGTGAAGATCAGATAGGCGAGTTTGAGCAATTATCTAGTTGCAGAACACAAATAACAACTTTTTCATATTTATGAAGTACACAATTAATGTAAGCTTAAGTTGATGGATAAAAGGAGTAAATAATTGATTTTACTTCATTGAAAACAAATTCAAAGAAAAGAGCATTCACAAGTGACTTTTCAAAGCAATTTTGAAGCAAACTCTATTTTTGGAAAGAGGTATTGTATCATTTTTACAAATTTTCTCGATAAAAGGTTCATATTGATAAAGAAACATGGATATTTGTATAGCACACAGTGTTGAGAATGAGGATAGACCTAAGTTTAAAGTAGTTTCTGTAAAATTAAACAAAGGGAACCCTAACTTTGCATTGTTTATCACTTTGAACAATGCAGTTTACCTTGAAGACATAGAAAATTATTTGAATTGTGAGTTTGAGTCAATTGGTAGTGAATATGACAATGAAACCCTAGAACTATGGAACTATTCTTTAGCCATGACATGAAAATGAAACCTTGATTTGAACACTTAAGGGAATTAGATTTGTTTAAGTATCATTTCTATTGTGAGTTAGATACTAATGAATGGACTTAAATCATACTGAGTAGGATACATGATGGTAAGTTGTGGATGCATGATAATGTAGTAGACATCTCTGTTGATCTTATACATGAGGTAAATGGTCTTAGCAAACAAGGTAGTGTACTCATAGGTGAGAAATTGGTAAAGAAGAAAGTAGAAAGTTATACTAAGGCAATACATAATAGGAAGACTATGGTAATCAGCTCCATCAACTGGGATGATGTGAGATTTCTTAGCAGAATTATTGCTCATTTGGTTTGTGAAAGTTCTAAGATAGATGGACTTTCAGCAAGATTTATATATCCAACTTACAAGATATGTGTAGAAAAAGAGAAAGTAAATCTGAGTGAAATAATGAGGATGCAACTCTTGGAAAATCTTGAAAAGATTAAGAGAACAAAGAGTGGTGTGTTTAGATTCCAATCATTGATAAATAACATATTCTTTCATGTACTGAAGAGATTTCCTTACTTATCAATAATAGATATAATGAGTAGTGACAAATGTACCATGGAGAAGATATCAAAGCTATGCAAAAGACACCCTAAAGACAAAATATTTGATAATGAAATATTAATAATGAAAACATTCCAAAATGAAATGAAACAAAGATTTAGGATTTCACTAGCAATTGTGGATAGATTCAAGGAGGATATATGTATTCTAGTTGATACAGATCATACTCACATTCAAGTAGTGGAACCTTGAGAAAAAAATTTTGGATCCCTTGAGCTATGAGTTGAGTGATGATATTGTAGTTGGCTACATTGATTTATTGTTAAATCCAAAAAAGATAAAACTAAATACAGATTTGGAACCCTTGATGGGATCATTCAACATGCTCATCAAGTGACCTTGGAGAAGGCATCTCACAAGAAGGTTTGATTAATCATGAAGAAGGCATTATCTGAGGCTAGAATGATAGAGAGTGAATCTGAGGCCATGAGATAAACAATGAAACAAGGTGTATTGAACATACAACACTTGTTAGTTTTAGTTGCGAAGACATCTTTAGGAAAAAGCATTCCTTATGTAGCAATGTCTGATGTTCAGCCCAGTGAACAAAAGAGAAAATCAAAGAGATTAGTTGAAGTAGTGTCAACAAAGACTAAGAGAGTCAAACAAATGGCCATAGGACATGGTAAGAGGTAGAAAACATTATTGACAATTGAGTCAAGTGATGAAGAAGAGGTTGAGGAATAGGGAACTAAACAAGTAGAAAAGGTGACTCCACCTAAATAAGCAATAGGAAAAGCTCGACAAACCTGGAAGTTGAAGATTGGGAAGGTTAACACAATAATTGCCAATGAGGGAAACTTTCTTCAGATGAACAAGTTTTATGATCTATATAATAATTTTTAGAAGGATCAAATTGATATATCTACTGTGATACATATCATTGCAAATGATCTAAGTATGAAGGATATCAAAGGAGTAGTGAACCAAAAAGTCTATGAGAGACTCATAGAGAAGAAGACTCCAACAAGAGAAGAAGACCTTGAACTTTGGAAGTATATGCTAGGGATCATTTTCAAGACTAATTATGAAGATGAAATTAAGTAAATGTTAAATAACCTCACACCATACTTGAGGAATAAGTTGAGATAGTTCTTATTTATGGTTAGTGAGAAGGATAAATTGAGAAAGGAGACTACAACAGCTATTAGTAAGATGTTGAGAGAGTCACAAGCAGTATCTCCTCTAGCTCCTAGAACCTTAGAAGTGTTAGTAAGTCATGAAACCATGAAGATTGATCAAACTAATGTTACTCTTAACATTGATGATACCAATCCATTTGGTGGTTTCGAACCAAATGTACTAGATACTAAAGATATTGAGGAAAAGTTTAAACAAATTGAGGAAGAAAAGAGGCTACTAGAAGTTGAAAAGAAGAATATAGAAGAAGCCAAGCAACAATTGATTGAGGAAGATAGAAAAAGAAAGGAAGATGAAGACAAGAAAAGGATTGCAGAAGAAGAGAGAATAAAGAAAACTATGGAAAAGGAGAAGAAAATATCAGAAGAGAGAGAGAAAGAGAAGAAAAGGAAAATAAAGAAGAGGAAGAGAAAAGAGAACAATAAGTAGCAAAGAAATAGAGGGAGGATAAGACTAAACCATCTAGTTCATCTACTTTTATCTCTCTTGCAAGTTTGGCTACTAATGATGATGATCAAATAGATCTGATCTCATCTCCATCCAAACTCATATAGAAGAACAAAATTGTGAAATGTTTGTAGAGATCATTAATGCAAGTGGCAAATAGACTGCACGACACTTTGATAGTATAACATACTAAGTTAGATCCCAAAAAAAGAGCACAAGCAATGCTAAAGTCTTTCGATGAAGAGTTTACTAATTTTTTGAATGTTGCAAAGGTGAAGACTCAAATTTCCCATGATGCTAACTTGTTTAGCACCATCTGCCAGAACTTGAAGAACTACTTAATCAATCTTGATGCATGCATAAAAGAACTTTAGAAATGCCAGTAAGAAGGGAATTCTTTGTATGTTAAGTGTACCTTATCATACAAATTGACTAAAGACTTGGATAGTCACATAGAGGCAAAGATAAGTGAGCTAGAGGCTTTATCTAGCTAGATCTAGCATCCATCTAACAAAGTTGATGATTTTGAGAGTCAAGTTGCCAGTATTCACAGTGAGATTAGGAAACTGGAACTTTAGAAAGAGAAGATATTGAAGAGAACATCTAATTTTAGAGAGTTTATTTCTCTAAAGTTATCATTTATTAAGAAGTAGCTAGAGGAATGTGTCAAGGCCAAGGACACATATAAAAACTTTTTGTATTCAAATATCAATGCAATTGAGATTGCATCATATGCATTATGTGCAATTCTCACATTAGTAGAGTCTATAAAAGAGATAAAGACTATTTTTGATGATTGTATGAAGATTATTTCAACATAAAGGAAGGACAATAGTTTTGACAGTTTTTGGATAGTATCTTAACATTTTGACCTTTCTCATTGATGTCAAAGGGGGAGAGATTCATGTGAAAAAATATATACATGTCATTATTAGGAGAGATACTATGGGGAGAGATACATGTGAAGATTGTAAAATATTTAAATTATATTTTAAAGGGGGAGTACATATGTACAGTTGAACAAGTTGTAATAGATGTAATGTTTATTTTGATAGTTTATTTTTGTCACTTAGCCAATTTTCCCTATTTTGTTGCCATCAATGCCAAAGGGGGAGATTGTTGACAATTGGCTAATAGTGATATGTAATTGTTTTCATTAATGACAACATATGATGTACATGTTGATAGGAAACATAAAAAATAAAGATGCTTAGTAGTTGGTAATTAGAAAATTGTCTAAGTATAGAATTCGGTTTTATATCAGTATATTGTTTTGTTTATAATATGTTGCAAATGTCATATTATGAAAAGAAAAGTTACATGGAGATACTATATATGTTGGTGATGATGTGTATAACCTCAAAAGATTGTACAGACCATACAAAACAAAGATAATCATGTTTTGGTGAAGTAGGTCACCAAAATTGAAGGGAAGAATTATTTTGTTTGCAAAACAATTACTTGTCAAATTAGGGCCAACATCCTTGATGTTTACTCTAACTTGGAAAATTGAATGTGGTCTTATCCAACCCAACATTATTTTATGTAAAGGCATGGTATTTATGGAAAGGACTTCTTGCGTGTGCATTTTTGGTGAATAGTGAAAGAGAAGTGCTATTATATAAGATTGCAAAGTGAGCAAACTTTTGTGAAAGTGATATATGCAAAGTTTTATCTGGTGATCTGAGATCAAGTTGAAGATTAGAGATTAGAAAAGGAAGGAAAATAACAATAAATTACTTGTTTGAGCAGTGAGCTCTTCTTGTAGTTGAAATTGCATGTTTGAGCAGTGGGCTCTTCTTGCATACATTACTCTAAAACTCCTAACAGGGTTGGAATCTTTTAATAGGGACTCAAATTATTTTAATAAGGACTGCTTATATTGAATTTTCTCATTGACTCCTAATAGGGTCCATCCTCTAACAAGGAACTTATATAATAGTATTTTCTAGTGGGTATTATCCCCACTAGGGTTTTCCCTTGGCCAGGGTTTCCCTAGTTAACAAAATATGGTGTTATGAGTTATCTTTGTGTATTGTTACTATTATTGTTCAACATTACTTTATTGCTTTGTTACACATGGTTTAAATTAAGTAATAATATCCAATTGGTGACTAAAGTTTGTAGATTACTAATTCATCCCCCTCTTAGTAATCCCTATTTCTAAATAGAATAAACTCATATAACAAATCAAATTTCGAATTGGTGAGAGAATTCATTAGTTAAGGAGTCCCCTAGGCTACATAAACACTCAAATAGTCAAGTATAGGCCTCTAGCATGTTATGCTAACATAGGGGTTGACTTATTTTCACAAAAATGGCACCTTGGGACTACTTATTAACTCTCTAAAATCCTTGTCAAGATTGAATTTGAATTTCCCTTGATGGTAACTCATCCTATCCTTTCTCCAAGTGGATTTATTTAATCTTTGAAAGGTAATTAGTTTAAGGTTAAGTGCAAACATGACTAAAACCCTAGGTGACATGTCATCAACACATAAGTAATTACAAGTGTCAAGCGACACATTAAAAGAAACTACACATTAGCATGACATGTCTCAAGTGTATTTATGAAATTAAATTTACCACACACATGCAACCTTACATTTATGAAATAAACACATCACAATGAGGCTTTGAGTCTTCCAAAGATCTGCCTTCACTAAGTTGTGTCCACATAAGTTTGGGCATTGTTTCCCCGATTAATGTTTCCATGGTTCAACTTCCAGCACACTAAACCAAAAAATTAGTAACCTAATGAAAAATCATATAAAACACATGTATTTATGTGCATGACATTTCACATTAATTAATTCACATTAACATCCTCAATTACCCACACCATAATCCAATGTTTAACATAATGATGAAATGCATAATCTATAATTGTTAAATCATCTAATATAAAGTCAGGTCCTAATACATATCACAAGTGAAAGTAACCAAGATCAATACCAAAATCAAGTAGATATTATGAATCATAGTTCATCAAAATTTCAAATAAATGTCAAAATATCAAGTCCTAAGTATCTAAATGTAGATAATATCTGTATACTATGATGGGTCAAGGTGAGGCCTCATATCCTCCCCCTAGGAGTGAACCTCCTTTTAGTGTTCATAAAAAAGGTGAGGGTATCAAGATTTTGTCTGTGCTACATCATCCCATAAAGCCATAACCTCATCATAGCAATCTCACTGTACTCTAACCTAGTCTAGCTCTCTATCTTATAGTGTGAGGGTCTATTGGGCCAAAATACAAATGGGATCCAATGTTGTCTATCTATCTGACTCCACTTATAGAGCATTCCAATCTAAGATGTGAAATTAGTTATAAATATATTTTTTCAATAATGAAACATGAAATATATCATGGATACATGATAGGCTAGGTGGCAAGGCTAGATGATAAACAAGTGGTCCTATCTGCTCCAAAATCTCAAAAGGACTCATGAAGAGAGGTGCTAACTTAGAGCTTTTTCCATAACAAATTGGGATCTTATGTGGTTACATTCTCAAGAAGACTCTATCACCAACCATGTGCTCTCTATATCTACCCACTTTGCATTTGCATACTTCTTCTATCTATCTTGGGCTTCTTTAAGATGTTGTCTAATCAGAATCACCTATTGCTCCATATCCTTGACTAACTAAGGCCCAATAGATATCATAACCTCAATCCTATCCCAACTTAGGGGAATTCTATAGGGTCTACCATAGAAAGCTTGATAGGGTGGCATGCCTATGGAAGTATGATGCCCATTGTTATAGGAAAATTCAACAAGATGTAGGTATTCTTACCACTTAGACTAATGGTCAAGCACATGCATTTGTAACATATCCTAATGTAGGAGCATCTGCAGTCTTTTCTATTTACCCTGTAAGAATGATGCGAGAGCATCCTCAATTGCTTAACTTTCCTACTATTTTCTGCCAGTTATTGCCAAGTTCCAGTTGCTACCAACTGCTTATTATTGGCAAGTTCCAATTGCTTCCAAGTGCCAGTTATTACTGAGTTCCAATTACTTTCGAGTTCTAGTTGCTATCGAGTTCCTATTGCTGCTAAGTTCTAAATTCTATCAAGTTCTAGTTGTTGCTAATTTCCACTTGCTTCCGAGTTCCAAGCACTATTGAGTTCCAGTTACTACTAGGTTCTAGTTGCTGCTAAGTTGTCCAGTGTTGACTGAGTTGTTTGGGTTTTTGGTTCTTAGTTGGAGTTGACCTTTTCATTTAATTTTTTGATAGGTATTTAATATTTTTTGTGATTTGACTTGTGGCTTGGTTATGCATCTAATGTAAGGGTTTATTTAGTGAATAATTTGTAATAGGCCAACTTGTGGTCATGCACGTATTTAAAGGGGTCTTGGGTAGAGTCTTAGTATTATTATTTGATGATGGAGATGTAGTAGGAGTCTTAGCATGGAGAAACTTGGAGCTAGAAGTTTTTATTTAAATCTAGAGACTTGTTCTTCTTTTAAGGATGTATTCTTCTTTGTAATAGTCATAACCTAGAAGACCATATAGTAGGGTATGTTGGATGTAAAATTCTTGATTAGATTATAAGGAATATATAATCTCTCTAGATCTAAATCACATTCCTCCTATTCAAATTTTGTTGTGTGTTTTTTTGCTAGATTTTGGATCACCTCATTTTGGGGTAAATCTAGATTCTTAATGCATCAGATGATATCAGAGCTTAGTCTTCCTAACTGTGAAAGAAGATCACCAAAGTGTGAGATAGTTTGTACCACAATCTTGGAGTGGGAAATTTTTTATCTAAGATTTCTCTTTAGGAGTCCTATCTCTTTGGTTAATTTGGTGTAGGGTGGAAGACCTATAGATTTGACCTACACTTGTAGAGGACTTTCCATTTGATTGTGTTCCTTGTTATATGAATGATGGTTCATGGAAGGAGAGATGTTGATCCAAAGTTCTTTAACATATTAAGGAAAATTGCAGTCAGAGTAGAAGCTATTGAGTTAGTGCAAGATGAAGGAAGACATCTTGATGATATTGAGAGAAAATAGTATGATTCTTTTTGGGATGAATTACATGAAAGGATTGTGATCTAGAAGAGTTTGATTTGAGTTGGCATCCAAGGATTAGAAAGAAGGTTGTTTGCCCAAATAAAGATATTATGAAGAGAAGAAGATAGATCATGGAAATGCATGATGATTTTGTCAAAGTTGATGAAGTATCTTTTGGTTTTCATGAGTGGATGGATATATCTAACATGGAAATTGTAGGGCATCTTGTTGTGCACAATGAGATTATTGAAGAGGAGAGTTTCATTTATTTTGGTGAGGAATTGGATGTTGCTATTATTTAGGATGATGCTAATGTTGATATAGATGTGATTGAGGATTTATATGTTAATCTGGAGTTACATGTTCCTTCCATTATGGATGTTATGGATCTAGATGCTTCTTGTGATAAGAAGATGGATTTACCTATTGGTGATTTGGTTAAAGGTTTTAGAGATGTTATAGAGGTGGATTTACACAATGTTGTTATTGCTAATATGTATATGAACTTATATGTTTTTGTTGAGATGCTAAAAGATGTGGATGTTGCTAATAATGTGGATTTTGATGATGTTAATGATTTACAAGTTGCTAGATAAATGAATATACATACTATTGTTATTACTATTATAGATCTGAGTACATATGTTGTTGCTAGTTGGGTTTGTGATTTGGATATTGTTGCTAATCTGGTTTTCATATGTAAGGATATTATTATGGTAGTTTGTGATGAATGTTTGCAGAGATTACTTTAGAGAGTTGTGGGTTTTAGTTAATCCTTATGAGTGAGTATGTTGATTGGTTGGATGAGATTCTTATTTTTGGATGGACAAAGCATAGATGGTTGATTTTTAGATTTGATCTTGATGGAGTGGAAACCTTTGGTGAAGATGAAGCTAGGTACAAAATTTTCTTTTCGAATCAAAGTGTGGGACACACTTTTTTATTTACCTAGGGAGAATGATGCAGGAACATCTGTGGTATTTTATATTTACCCTAGGAGAATGATACAAGAGAATCCTTAGTCTCTTAACTTTCCTACTATTTTTTGTTAGTTATTGCCGAGTGATAGTTATTGTTGAGTTCTAGTTGTTGTCGAATACCATTTATTGTTAAGTGCCAATTATTACTGAGTTCTAATTATCATTGAGTACTAGTTACTGCCAAGTTCTAGTTGTTGTTGAGTTTTGGTTGCTATCAAGTTCTAGTTGCTATCAATTTCTAATTGTTGTCGAGTTCCAGTTTCTAGTGAATTCTAGTTATTGTCGAGTTTTAGTTGTTGCAGAGTTGTCCAATGTTGATCGAGTTATCTAGGTTTTTGGTTCTTAGTTGGAGCTGACCTTTGCATTTAATTTCATGATAGGTATTTAATATTTGTTGTGATCCAACTTGTGGCTTGATTATACATTTAATATACAGATTTATTCAGTGGGTAATTTGTAACAAACTAACTTGTGGTAATGCAAGTATTTAAAGGGGTCTTGGGTAGAGTCTCAGTATTATTATTTGATGATGGAGATGTAGTAGGAGTCTTAGCATGGAGCATCTTGGAGGTAGATGCTTGTATTTAAGTCTAGAAATGTGTTCTTTTAAAGATGCATTCTTCATTGTAATGGCAGTAATCAAGAAGGCCATACAGTTGAGCATGTTGGATGTAAACTTATTGAATAGATTATAAGGAATATAATCTCTCTGGATCTAAATCTCATTCCTCTTATTAATTTTCCATTATGTTTTTCTTTACTAGATTTTCAATCACCTCATTTTGGGGTACATCCTGATTCTTATTGCATCATATCCACTAGCATCTAGTTTACTCTCTATTTGTCCATTTTTCTGAGGATGATATTCTATGGTAAATTTAACTATAATGATGGCTAAAATTCCCTCCAAAAGGATGATGTAAATAAGGAATCTCTATCCAATATGATCTTACAAGGAATTCCATGGAGTCTAAAAATTTCTTGCAAGAAAACCTGTGCAATTGCAAGTGTTGTGAAGATAGAATGAGTAGATGAAAAATGGGCAACTTTAGTCAAGATGTTAACTATCACCTTGGTGGCATCATGATGTTGAGAAGATATTGGAAAACCAACAATGAAATCCATGGAGATAGTGTTCCACTTCCACTCAAGTATCTCATGTGGCTACAAGAGACCATCGGGATGTCTGTGGTTCCCTTTAACTCTTTGACACTCTAGAAATTTTTCCACGATGTTGACAATCTGCATTCTCATACTCGACCAATGATATAACTATCTCAAGTCAGCATGAAGCTTATTAACACCCAAATGTGTTGCATGGAGTGCTCTATGAGCTTCCAAAACAATGAACTCATGCAAGTCACTAGTGGAGGGTACTTAAATGTGCCCTTTATGGTGTACCAATCCATCAGAATCTAATGAGAAATCAAAAAATTTACCCTCAAGGAGGTCTCTAAGAGTGGATTAACTGATAGACTACTACATAAAATACATGTTCAAGTAGGTGGTGTTGTATGCACACTCTCAAATCAACTTCAGTAATCATACAAGATAGCTGATAATGCCTCCTACTTAAGATATTTACAATTACATTCTCCTTACCCTTTATGTAATGTACATCAAAACCATACACATATAAGAACTCCATCCATCTCCTTTGTCTACCATTGAGATTCAGCTGTGTTAAAATATATTGTAGACTTTGGTGATTTAAATGAAGCTCAAGGTGATGACTTGAGAGAAAGTGGTGTCATCATGCCAAGGCATGAAATATTTCTACAAGATCTATATCATGAGTGGGATAATTGAGCTCATGATTCTTAATTTTCCTAGACTCATAATCCCATCTAATGAGGCATGTGTGCATACTACAAAATCTAATGAAGGATTATATATTGCTAGGATTGGTGTACTAGTGAGTGCCCTCTTGAGCCCTTTCAAGGCCTTCTCACACTTTTTCATCCATTCAAACTTCTTCCCTTTCCTCTAAAGGGATGTGATACAATGACCTATCCTAGAGATTCCTAACACAAATTTCCTATAATACCTTACCAATCCCATGAAACTTCTAACCTCTATAACATTTGTCGATGCTGGCCAATCCATGATTGCTTGGATCTTGGATGAATCCACTAAAATCACTTATGTTGATATCACATGACCTAAGTAGTGCACTTTTCATCTGAAAAAGGAATACTTAGACAAGCTACCATATAATTTATTCTCCCTTAGTTGCTGCAAAACCTATCTAAAGTACTCTTCTTGTTCCTTCTAATCTTGGGAGTATATCAATGTCATCTACAAACACTAAAAAAAATTATACAAGAATGTATGAAATACCCCATTTGTGAGGCTCATAAATATAGCTAGAGCATTTGTGAGGCCAAAAGGTACCACTATGAACTCATAATGGCCATACCTTGTGCAAAATATAGTCTTATGAATGTCACTCTCCACAATTTGTAACTGATGGTACCCAAATTTGAAATATATCTTGGAGAATATTTAGGAACCCTATAATTGATCAAATAGGTCATCAATCCTAGGAATTGGGTAACAATTCTTGATGGTTACCTTATTCAACTTTTGGTAATTAATGTACAATCTAAATAACCCATTTTTATTCTTTTCAAAGATCACCAATGCACTCCATGCTGACACATTTGGATGAATATGTCCTTTCTCTAATAGTTCTTCTAGCTGGATCTTAAGTTTGATAAGCTCATGTGTAGTCATCCTTTAAGGAGATCTAGAGATAGGCTCAACCCCTAATACAAGATCTATGTGGCAATCAACTTCCTTAGGTGGCAGCATGCCCAGAAGCTTTGAGGGAAAGACATCTACAAATTCTTGCAATATTGGATAATCATCTAGTGAAGGTTCCCTCTCATCTTCTTCCTCCATATAATTGATAGTTACTACAAACAACTAACATCCCTTTCATAGAAAACACTTAAGATACATGATAGAAATCATACAAAGAGACACTAGCCTTGTAACCCCAAAATTACCATAGGAGTACCATGATCATCTAAACACTCAACTTTCTTCTATTTGCAATCCATCTTGGCACTATGGGAAAATAGCCAATTCATGCCAAGGGCTACATCATAGGATCCTAGGGGGCTAATATGTAGATCTGAGGTCATGATCATGTTTCCAATCTAAATCTAAAAATCATGGATGAAAGAACTAACTAAGACCCTAGCCCCTAATTAACATCTTGTCTAGCTACCACTAGCCTATAACACTCCACTACAAAAGGGGATATAAAAGAATCAATGGCTCTGGAATCAAACATTATAGTAACAATAATACCTCTAATCATACCTAAGGCCTTAATAACTATGGTCTGATGCTTAGCTTGGCAGTTGTCAACTACTGCATATAGTTTGTGGGACCTACCCATGTCTCCCATTGCAGGCTCTAAAGTGGTCGCTTACTAACTACCAGCTATTGGTCCATATGGAAACTCTCTAGCAATGTGGCCTATACCACTGCAAGTATAACATGGTCCATGAGTCTAAATCTAAAAGCATTGTGGCCTAGACTGCTATTGACACCCTATCCTTTTGGAACCACTATAACCACCCCTAAAGGACTACTAAGTCCTAATTATCTATGCATATGGAGTCTATGGACTATGATATTTCCTAGACCCTATGACTACCACTGCTTGGTCTTAGAGCCATGATACCCCTGAGATGCCTTCTTCCTATTATCCTACTAGGACTTTTGTTGTGTCTATGGGGCCTTAGAGGATCCTTCTAAGTGACTCTGATTACCCTTCCATGAGAGATTCGGTTGTCATGAATACTGGGAGGAATTTTAATTGTGAGACCAATCTCAAGACTCATATTTGTTACATAGATCTTCCACAACAAATGTTGTCTCAACTACCTCCTTGAAGTTTCTAGGAAAGGCTAGTTGTACTAAATTCTAAAGAGAAAAATTAAGTCCCTTAGTGAACCATAGATCTACAAAATCTATGTTGACATTATAGTCATGTTTGTTTATTAGTGACACACACTTAATCAAATGGTTAGTAGCTACCAAGCTTATCTTGCAGTTTACAGTGTTAACAAAGTAATTCAAGTTCTATCAAGTTTTATAATTGTTACCAAGTTCTAGAAATAGTATTCAGTTCACATAGAGTAGTATCTACCAAGTAGGTAAATATCAATATAAATCAAGCTTCAAAGTGTTTACCAAGTTTCTCAATGCAAAAAAAAGTTCTCCAGTATTTATTGAGTTTACAACTTTAGTGATGTGAATCTAGTGTTGACAAAGCCAAGATGTGTCAACCAAGTGATTTAGTTTATACTAAGCTCATAGTGATAGTGTTGACTAAGCTATATAGTGTCAACCAAGTGATTCAGTTTATATGTTGAGTTTTGCAGTGTTCACTAAGTCACTGGTGTTGACCAAGTTTAGACTACTTGGAAGTGATTAGTATGAACTAAGCTTCTATTTCTATCAAGAGAATGACATGCTAAGTGTTGACAATGATTGTCGAATATCAGAACCTCACCAAGTTTGTCTTTAGAACCAGAGTTCTAGCAGTTCGTTCGACTTTGTGTATTTTGGTCAAACTTGTATTGTAGCTGACTTTGATGAATTATAATTTGGATTAGTATGTATGTAATTTATTGTATCACATCTAAAGGAAAAAAATATGAATATGAAAATATATGATTAAGAGCAGAAGTATAAAGTAAGAAGGCTACAAGCAGTATAAGGAGCATCAAAGATTTATCTATCACAATAAGGTGATCATTACACTACAAAGGAATCTCATTTAGAAAATCAGAGTTACAAGTTAGAGATTAGCCACTCTTTCATCCTAACAGGTGGAATAGTTAAATCCTTTTGTTGTCAATCAAGATTTGTGCCTATAGCAAGATGTAAAATCTAGCTATCTTGTCGAAATAATGGAAACTCTCTCAGGTGGAAGTTGTCTTATAACGAGAGAAGAATCTCCAGAAGCTAGGCTGGTTCCTAAATTTTGATCACCTAATCCTAAATTGTATTAGAGATAAGGGTAAGAAATGAATGAATGAATAATGAAAACTAATCTAAATGAGGTGATACACCAATGGTTTTGAATGTAACTCTGACCACTTCAACATGAACTACGAAGAGATGATTGATTCACAATACTCAGACAATCAAGTAATCACAAAAGTGTTTCTATATAAGGATTGGAATCTCTTGCTTTGAAAGGGATACCTAAGTTTCACCAATTTTTTGCAAGAAAATAAAATCGCAAAAACATAGACCTGCAATCACATGTATCACGACTCAAATCTACAACTAGGAATGTAACTATAATGAAGGCACCCCTGAATCTCTATAATCAATGTTGGAAAAATAATCTCTACTACAAATGCCCTTACAATCAATTCAAAATCTGTAGTGTGCAAAAATTTGAATCCGAAAGAAGGTCCTCCATAATGAGGTAAAAATACAATATATAGAAAAATAGGCCTAACTCAGATTCCAAAGTCATGCCTAAGAAAAATCACCAAAAAATGATGAAAACTATGATGGAGCCTCTAAAAACTACACTCGACCACCTGCCCAACTAATGGATAACTCAAAACTGCCTCCAGCTCAAAATCATGCACAAAAGATCAAATTCAGATGCATTCAATAGCCCACCAAAATGGCATGTAAAACTGCTCCTAATTATGCAATATATGCATAAAATAAGCCCTCAATCTGAACTGAATGCATAACTAATCATCACTGCTCCATGAACTGCTAAAAATATCATTAAATAACTCACAAATCGACATATGGAACTAGAACTGAACTTAGCCTCAATGAGTACCCCCTGTTCCAAAAATAGCTTTCCCATTTTCTCTCCTTGCATTTAGGCATTAAACATTTAAAATTCCCTTTAAATAATAAAATCAATGATTTTATAATTATAATCACTTGATTTATCATTTTTACAATCAAATCTTTTATTATATTTAATATTAATGTGTTTGTCTTCTATTTATCAATTTTTTATTTATAAACACATTAATATCGAGTATAATAAAGGGAATTAGTTCTTCTATTCTTATTAATATTAATATGTTTGTTTTTTGTCAATTTAAAACATATTAATAATAATAAAAATAGAAGAATATAATAGTTTATAAAAAAACTCTATTAGTTTTATATGTATAAAATTATAATTGATATTATTTAATTTCATACATATAAATCTAAAAATAGAGTCTTATAAAAAACACATGCCTATAGTTTATGGCATGGACCTGAAATTCTATTAAAAATAGCAAAGGAAAAATACATCCAAAGACATAAGGAAGGTAAATCATTTTGTTGTAGTCTCATTTGATCATCCACGCTTATGAGAAAAAGGGCTCTCATCCAAACCCTAGCCATGTGGAGATTTTGCTATAGGTTTGCCTCTTACTGGTGCATTTTAGGTGCCATATTTTGCCTCTTTGGCCGCGGGTTCTCGTGATACTTGCTGAGGACTCCATATTCTTGCTTTCTTTAGTAGATTTTTTTTGATACTGGGCAGAATTTGGATGCCATTTTTCTTGTTGGGCGTATTTTTTCATGGTTGTAGTCATTTTTTGGTAAGCACGAGTGGTTATTCCTTCTCCATATGGGTTTTATCTTTTTGTTTGCCATGTGCTTGCTGAGAGAGGCTATTTCTTGTTAGTCATGGCTGTATTTCATTGGCAGTGAATTTTGGTCTCTGTATTTGTTCTTGGGCTCGAGTTGTTGGTTGATACTGGGCAGCGTTGAGATGACATTAAACACTGGTATTTAGCCATGGATTCTTGTGATATTTGCTAAGGATATCATATTCTCTCTTGTACACAGATTGCATTTTTATGGGTTATTTGGGCATTCGAGTTTCATCACTTGGCTGTTGGGTATGAAGCCTTCCATGCATGAGCTCTACGTGCTAGCTGTTATTTGTTCCTTGGATGCCATTTTTTTTATTGGGACGTTCCTCCATGGCTGTGAGTATATAACATATTTCCCATAATTTTTTTATGCATTTGATAACCCATAAAATAATGCCATTAAATCTATGTATGAAACTAGTAATAAAAATTATACTTCTGTTTTCTTTCTTCATCTGATGTATAACCATAAACTAGTGCTGAATTTGAAGACAAATACTGGGTTTTATTTCTTTTGAACAAGGGTTTTATTCTCTTCTTAATACTATCATAAATGAAAAACATAACTTCTTTGTTGATATATGCCCTCCATGATTTGTATGTAAGATATGTAAAATCATGTAACATAACTTCTTTTTCATAAATGTAGGAAACAAAGATGTTGAATGTTATGAGTGCTGAATGTTTATCAGTTAAGAGGAATTTTTTGAACTTATTTGTTTGCTAAATCTGAATGGCACACTCCATGATACGTATTCATCCTTGCTAATAGTTTTAACTTATATATTCTCCATCACATTGCTTATTTGCTGACTATAATATTTATTTGGTAATAGTAGCAGTTACTGTTGTCTTCCTTTCTTCTTGATATAAATATGACTAGTTGTTGGTTAGTTGAGATGTCACTATTTCCCTATCATGGATGGTTATAAAAATAGTAAAAATAAAAGAGTTTCTCCTTTATATTCAGCATTCTATCTATGATCTTGATATTTGACCCATAGCCATTTTCTTGCTATCATGTTCCTCATGTTTTAGCCTTTATATGCTAATACATATTCCAGCATATTGTTCGTTCTTTCATAGATTAGATAATCATTTGATGAACATGAAGTACATGAAAAAGAAGGATATTATGGACCCTTGCATCTATTGGAATATTTATGTAAAAATCTTATACTTACTTGACCTGTCATATATCAAGAAAGACTTGTAGCATGAAAAACAAATAGAGTTCTTTCCATCCAAATTCTACTTTCTATTGCTGTAATCTCTCTACCAGTTTGCTCATTAGTACGCATTAATAATTTTTTGATGTTGATACTCTTGTTTATCTGCATTATTTTTTCCTATAGTAGATTTCCCTTCTTTTCCTATTGATTTGGCATTGATAATTAATTCTGATTTACCTTGTGACTGATTGTATTTGTATTTCTCTTGATATATGCTTAAACATACTTGCAAAAATACTTGAAATTCTTTTAACTTCAGATCTGAAACCTTACATGTCCTTCATGATTCGACCAGAAGGTCCCATACCTGAAACTTATGTATGCCCCCTCAATAGCCTCCTCTCATCCTTTGCCTTTGCCGCTCCTTGATTTGACCAGAAAGTTTCATGCTTGTAACTTATGCACGTCCTTTCAATGATCTCCTCAATGTCTTCAATCAGCTACATTGGTTTAACCGAAAGGTCCCATACCTAAATTTATGTATGCCCCCTCAATAGTCTCCCCAATATCTTTTGTCTTTACCTAAACAAACTCAGCCAAAAGGCTTCATGCATGTAACTTACGCATGATCCTTATATAGCCTCAAGTCTTCATACTTGTATCTGTACATGGAACAAACTCATTAGTAAAAACATGTTTTATCTTCTTCAGATTGTTCTTACCTTCTTTCTTTTTAACATAGTTATCTAGATAACCACTTTGTATAAATAACATAGTATAGATGATAGGAAAGTTTTCCATTGCTCAGTTCATATGAATTGACCCATTTCTTCGTTTATTTTTTGCAGGTTTACTCCCAGATGGAGATGCAGGATCAGCCCTTCAGCAACAAACCATTCAGGCAATGGATGCCTTTCCTTTTATCTCCTTTTTAGTACTTTTCTATTTGTACAATGTGTTTAATTCAGATATTTATGCTAGGATCTGAGAGCACTAGTAATATCTAAATGCATTGTATTCAAGTACTGTGTAAACATGAACACTTTGTAAAATATTTTTTGAATACTTGAGTAAAAAGTATTATTTTTGGTACTTATATCCTGAAAAGTGATCAAGTCTTTTTTTTTTTAATGCTTCCTGTACTTTTCTTACTGCACTCTTTTTGTTCTGTACTGTATATTCTCAGCAGCTAAACATACTTAGTCAGTAGATAGAACATATTTAGTTTAGCGTAAAACATAAAAATTTTAGAGGCATGTTAAATTTGTAACACCTTTCACAAGGTAGACTTAACAACCTTTTGTAAATCTCTTTATTGAGTGCATACCTGATTGTATGTTTTGTAAATCCTTTTACAAGGTGGACCTAGCAGTCCTTATTGCTCTTTACATGGTAGATTATCAAAAGTGATCATTGTAAGCCTTAATCATCCAACTTTATACTATAGTACTAAAGCTTGTGGGTATTATCCCCACACCAATTTTACTTTCTATTTGGAAGGTTTTTGGGTCACCATATTGTGTGTCAAAGTGTTATGAATATTTTAATGCTTTCAATTTTTCATGCATGCAATTAGATTAGAATACATATGAAGGATTAATTGATGAAATAAGAATAAGTTTTATTGGTTCTTGATTCACCCCTCCCCTCTCAGTACTACCTAGCCTATCTTATATTTCTAGCAATTGGTATCAAAGCAATGTGGTTCTCAAAAAAAAAGTTTAACAACTTGAACAAAGATTAGAGGCAATGGAGGTATTCAAACTTTATAAGGATATTGACAATGAAAAGTTGGATTTGGAATTAGCTATTGGGAAACTTAAGAAAGAAAAGGAGCAACTCTCTCAATCCTTGAAAAGAAGAAAAGATCTTGCAATACAAATGAATGAAAAAATCTACACTAAAGAAAGAATTGAAAATATCCATTCAGAAAGTAATTTAGATGAAATTAATGAGGCAATCAAAGAACTATTAGAATAGAATGGTAACCTTCGAGAAGAAGTTAGAAAGATGAAAATAGAACAAGAAATTTAGTTAGTAAGATTGTGTAAAGTCATGGAAGAAAAAGATAAGGCCAAAGAAGAGATAGAAGGAAATAAAAATGAAATTTGGCATCTATCCCTTCAACAGGAAGACTTCTTTGATCAACTTACTAATGCAAATGAAGAAATAATGAATCTAAGATCGAAGAATGAAAGATTGCAAAATGATTTAAGTAATGAAAAGTAAACTAATGAAAGGATGATGAAATCTCAAGCAGACATGAATCAACTGGATGATCAAAATCAATATAGACATAAAGGAAAAGTAGGAATTAGATATATAGAAGAAGGTGAATCATCCAAGCAAGGAGCTCAAAAGAATAAAAGATGTACTTGCAATCACTATGGTAAGTTAGGTCATACATCAAATAAATGTTGGAGTAATGGTAAAGATAAATTCAATGGAAAATGTTACAATCTCAATAAGTATGGTCATGGAGCTAATGAATGCAAAGAGAAACCTAAATTTGAAGGCAAATGTCACAAATGCAAGAAGCATGAGCACAAATCTTTTGAATGCAAAATCAAGATATTGAACCCAATAGAACAGATTATGAAAGCTATATTTGGTTGGGACTACAAGACATGGTGTAGATGCCACTATTGTGAAGAATTTGGACACATTGGAGAAAACTGTGTGAAACATCACATGAGGACAAGAGACACCACAAGAAGATGTTTTATTTGTATAGAACTTGGAAACCTTGCAAAGAACTATATGAACACTAGAAGAATTGAAGATGAAAAGAAAGCCAAGGATGACAACATTAAAAAGTAGATGAGACAACAATGGATTCTAAAATCTTCTAAAATTGAAAGTCCGAGCCATGAAGCACATGTCACTCAAGAATTGGGTGACTCAAAAATTTCTACTTGATCTCCCATAGGGATAACTGGAACTAAGACTTTGAAGTAGAAATCTTACATCAGTTCTAGTCAGCTAGAAATAAAGATCCATATCAACATTCAAGATGCAAAGGGAACACTAAGTGTCTAAGGAAAATCAAGACCTTACTGAGCTAGGCCGGGTTGCAAGATCCTGCTAAAAAGGGTTGGGATAAACTAAGTCACTATGTACACCAAGTTATGGTTGAATCTATCAAGCACTAAGATTGAATTAAGTGGAAGATAATCTATCACTTAGAAAATGATCATACCAAGTATTTATGATGACTGGAAAGTGAAATTTGTAAAAAAAGAAAGAAACCAAATTCATTTGTAACTGTGAAATTTTGAAGAGCCATTTGCAAACAATGATTTCTATGCTTCCAAGTGATCTGTACAATTTGTTGTTGAATTTTTCTATATTTTCAAAAATCCTACAAAGCATAGCATCCTACAGTACCAAGAACAAGAAAGGATCTAAGATATTGGTTTGAGGAGTCAATTGGAAGACACCAGAATTCAAGTTAAGTTTGGCAATTGTAGAAATGCTTGATCCAACTAGAGCTCAGTCACAAATTCCACCAAAGGTACTACTAGTTAATGATATGCACTCACATTTTCATTATTTAATTCAAGACATTGGAACCCTAAAAATGGATGAAAATTTAGAAAAGCTATGTGTAAATGGTGTGTTGAAACCTAAGTATCAACACTTGGAGACTAAGGGTTTAACCCACATTCCACATATGCCTTGAGACTTCTAGATAAAATGGATAAGGTTCATCCTTAGTCATTTACACAATACGCAGCTATGGTTGGAGCATCCTATTCTAGTAACAAAGAAAATGATTCATCGAATCACAAGACTCCTAATGTTGAATAAGACAAAGACTACCAAAACTCTAAGTTGGGTAGAACTAGAAAGTAAAACTCATGCTAAATGGGATGGAAGAGGTATGAAGATCAGCTATGTAATTGACATGAAGCTAAAATTTGAAATCCATGTGATAGCACATAAAATCTATAGATTCAATTTTCTCAATAGCATATCATGTGAGGCAGTTGATCTAGCTCTCAAGGTGGTAAAGAACAACATGTCCTTTGACCTTGCCAAGCTAATGTTACTTCAATTCAACAAAAACATGGAGAGCATTAGGACTTTGAAGAATAACCTCTGTAAGTTTGGTTCATTTTTAACTTGTTTATTCTTCTTTGTGTAAAATTTTTCCCCTTCAAAAGGATCAATCGTATGGAGAAAAAATGTACCAGTACTATACTAGATCAATGAGTATATAGCAAAGATGGGTGAAATCTATGTCAGTATCATGTATAATTATTTTGATTCAATCAAGGAAAAGATGAATAATAGATTCATAATTCCCAAAAAACTTGTAGAAGATAACAAGGATGATGTTTTTTAATGGTAGATTGTGATAAGGTATACATTCAAGAAGTCAAACCTAGAGTGGTGTGGATTAAGCCTCTAAGCTATGAGGTTAACATTGATGATACCAAGGACATCATTGAGGCATTGTTGAATGAACCTGTGGATCCCAAGTATTTTGGTACTTATGATGAAGCCAAAGCCAAAGTAGAACTTGAAATAAAGCTTCCTTAAGAAATCAACAAAGGAAAGAAGAAGATAACAAAATTAAGGCAAGAAAGTTCTACTCTCCTACTAACAAAAGTTAAAGGATATGATGTGGAAGAAGATGATGCAAAAAATGAGGCAAAAGAAACTAAATCAAAAGAAGAAGAGAAAATCAAGAAGAAAGGTAGGGTTATCATAACTAGACCTACCAAGTAATCTATTGGAGTATTCACTAGAAGAGCATCCATATCAAGAAAGAAGTTGAAACTAGGTGAAGAAGAAGTAAAGGATGTTATTTTCAAACAACCTCCACCTACATTTCAAGAGAAACTAAAAGTGATTGATTTAGGAGCTAGCATAGAAAACTTTAAATCTCTCAGATATGAAACTAGGAATGTAGATGAAAAGAAAAAAGTTGAAGACATGATTATGTCCAAGCTAGGTAAATGGAAATATTTACTCGATCAACTTGTGCAATGAATTCCCAATGAACTGACAAAAAAATTCAAACCAAGATGAGAACATGCCAAGAAGACTGCAAAGGATATATTTGAATAGATTCTAAGGTAGCTCATGTTGAGTCTTAATGATAAAAAAGTGAAAGAATCCATCAAGAGGAATTAAGAAAAAATTACTCTAAAATTCAACACTTTCTTGATATTGGTTAATGACATGAACATGTGGTGAAGACTGCCACTACTACAAGGAAGAATATTTACAATCTTCATCAGAAGAGTGATTTTTTTGTTCATGTTAGTGATAAAGATGATGATGACTATGAAAAGGATGAGAAGGACAATGATGATGAAGAAGAAATAGAGAATGTTAATCAACATGATGAGGAGCAAGAATAGGAAGCTATCAAGGAGAATCTCCCTAAGATTTAGAGTATTGAGTAAATTGACACAGAGAAAATTGTAGTAGTGTTTATGGCCTGATTTTCTCACTCTCTAAGAAAAGCTTTAAAGCCATCAAGCTCAAAGAAAGATTCTCCCAAGCTAGTTGTGGAAACCACTATAATTCCAAGCACCCAACCAATCTTTGCACCTATTCAACTAAGTATTACATTGACTAAAGTAATCAACACTTCATCTACCCATTAGTGAGTGCTTCCTCCTTCATTAGATTTGGCTACACAACAACTAGGTATTTCTATTGTCAATGCAATATCTACTTTTATTTCTAGCCCTTCTATTTCTATTATTGTTACAATTCCTAGTGTACAAATAGTTAGTACAAAGATAGTTGAGAGCAAGCCTCAATCAAGTACTAAAGTTTCAAGTAAAGGAAAAAGTAAAGAAGAAGACATTGATCTTGACGAGGATATATTTATCCTGAATTGGGATATCTCTACTCTAAATCCTACTCAAATGCACATAGTAGGTGACCTATTGCAAAATAAATCTAAGAAATAGAAGCTTAGAGAGGAGAAAAACAAAGAAAACCAAGTGCTAAAAGATGCAAAGAACATACTTGCTGATGCATTCAATATCGAGGTTGATACCACTCAACCTATTTTGGTTCAATTTGCAAAAGTTGTTCAAAATTTAATGAAAATCTAAATGAGCATGAAAATTTATTGCAAAGAGTAGAGAAGAAATTTGAAAACAAAGTATTGGAGCTAGTTGCACAAAAATTGCAATACATCAAGTAGACTTGTCTACTATCCTTAGCTCATCAGAAACCTTAGCCAATAATGTTACTTCATTATTTAGTAAGTAATGTGATACATCTATATTTACTTAGGAAATCAAAGATAAACTATCCAAGATACATGAAGACTTGAAGGCAAGTGCACACCAGTTGTCACTTGACCTGAGTTGTAGTTCTACTCATTATTCAAAGTTTAGGGTTCTGACTAATATGTAGGTAGAATTATTAAGGGAAGAATTTAAGATCAAGGCAACACTTATAGATAGTCAAGGAATGATTCTTCTAAACATGGATGCATTGCAAAAGCATATTTCACATTGCAAAACTCTCATCCATGACAATAACTTCTCTATAGCTGATCACATAATGGAGTTATCAGAAGAAGTACAGATTGCATTACATGCAAGAAAGATGTTACGAGAAAATTGGTACAAGACAATGTCATTGATTTTATAGGTACGTTTTGAATTCTTGTCATATTTTGGCATCACCATGTAGCATACGCCTTTAGCATTTATATCAAAAAAGGGGAGAATATGTGAAGATGCAATAAAAGGGGAGAAGATGTAATATAAAGACATGAGATATATAGTAAATAAAATGTATATATATGTATGGGGGAGCATCACAATATTGTTCACAATATTGTACATATACATGTATAGATGATTATAAAACATCTCTTACAAAAGCAATTTTAAAAAATCTCAAAAACTAAGTATGTTAATGAGTTGAACATAGAGGATGGAGATTAAAGATTGTTTTGAACTTAAAATATTGAGAATTTAGTTTTGATTGATAAGTGTTTTTGTCAGTAATGCCAAAGGGGGAGATTGTTGACATTATAGTCAAGTTTTTTTATTAGTAACATACACTTAATCAAATGGTTAGTAGCTACTGAGCTTATCTTGCAATTTATAGTGTTAACCAAGTAATTCAGGTTCTATTGAGTTTTACAGTTGCTACCGAGTTATAGAAACAATATTTAATTTGCATAGAGTAGTATCTACCAAGCTGGTGATTATTAGTTTAAAATGAGCTTCATAGTGTTTACCAAGTTTCTTAGTGAAAACTAAGTTCTCCAGTGTTTACTAAGTCTGCAGCTTCAATAATGCGAATCTAGTTTTAGTATGTGTCAACCAAGCGATTCAGTTTATAACAAGCTCAGATGGTAGTTTTGACTGAGCTATGCACTATCAACCAAGTGATTTAATTTATATGCTAAATTTTGTAGTGTTCACCGAGTCACCAGTGCTAACTGAGTTCAAAATACTTGGAAATGATTAGTATGAACTGAGCTTCTATGTCTATCAAGAGCATGATGATGTCAAGTTTTGACAATGGTTGTTGAGTATCAGAACCTCACTGATTTTTTCTTCAGAACCTGAGTTCTAGTAGTTGTGTTGACTTTGTGTATTTTGGTGAAACTTGTATTGTAGCTAACTTTGATGAATTGTAATTTGGATTGGTATATATGTAATGTATTGTATCACATCCAAAGGTAGAAAATATGAATATGGAAAGATATTTCTAAGAGAAGAAGTACAAAGTAAGAAGGCTAAAAAGTAGTATAAGGAGCAACAAATATTTATCTATCACACCAAGGTGATTATTACACTACAAAGGAATCTCCTTCAACAAATCAGAGTTGCATATCAGAGATCAGCCACTAGTTCATCTTAATAGGTGGAATAGTTAAATCCTTTCACAAGGTAGACTTAATAGTCTTTTGTAAATCTCTTTATTGAGTGCATACTTGATTGTATGTTTTTCTAAATCCTTTTACAAGGTGGACCTAGTAGTCCTTATTGCACCTAATAGGTTAGATCATCAAAAGTGATCATTCTAATCCTTAACCAGCCAACCTTATACTACAATACTAAAGCTTGTGGGTATCATCCCAACCCAATTTTACTTTCTATTTGGAAGGTTTTTGGGTCACCATATTGTGTGTCAAAGTGTTATGAATGTTTTAATGCTTTAAAATTTTCATGCATGCAATTAGATTAGGATACATATGAAGGATTAATTGATCAAATAAGAATAAGTTTTATTGGTTCCTGATTCACCCCTCCCCTCTCAGTAACCTAGCCTATCTTATATTTCCAACACTTCTCATCCTTCATGTACTTGACATAAATTGGATTGGATAACTAGTTAACTTTCTAACATAAATTGCTTTCTTAAACAATATAGTCAAACCTATGTACTAGAACCCTATAAATTTTATCTTTCCACTATTTTCACATTTTATTACTATATTAGTCTATCTAAAATCCCCTAAATAAAATAATAATAAACTACCCCTTAACAAATAACTACTATTTACTAATTTCTAGTAATTAACTTTATTATTAGGTAAAGGACTGATTAATTTACCTTAACCAAAACTTGGTGTTCCTCCTTTTTTATCTTTTTATTTTTTGTAAGGGGTTTTGGGTCCCCTCAAAACATGTTTTTTGCTTAATCTAAAACTTATCCTAACCAAAAAAAAATTGATTTCTAACCCTCTCCTTTTTACTTAGCATTGTTCCCTACTTTCTCACCTAACTCCCTTTCACATTCCAAAGTGTGGCCCTCCAAACTCATGTTTGACGTGTGAGAGGGGATGCCTCCTTACAAGTGGTCCCTTTTGGTGCCCATCCCCATGCTCCAAGAAATGGTATTTTCTCAATTTTATTGGGTTTACCTTTTTCCCTCCAACCAAGGTTCGCCTTTTCATTACTTCCAAAGTCATGTATTTTAGGGAATGTGTTACAAGTTCCAAGTGGGGAATTCATTACCACGTGTGAGGTGAGGGTGATAGGTAATGTGAATAAATTTGGTTGGCCTTTTGTAGATGTTTATAGGTTAATCATTTGTCTCTTTTTTTCTTTATTTTATGTATTAGGTTGTGTAAGGTGGTCACTCCCTAGGTTAGGGAATAGTTTTAAGACATTATTTTTATTCTTTTTGCTAACATGCACCTAGCTCCTTTGGGTTTTTATGGGCATCTTGGTAATGGTATAGTACTATTGTAAATGTGGTTCTTCTATAAACATAGGTCTACATTTACAAAGGGAGGCTTCCTATGAATGAATAAAATTAAGGAAGTGTCACGTGTATGTTAGGTGTCTCTATCACTATTTTTAAATATGTTTAGGATATTATTACTTTTTTTTTTTGACAAGGTTTAGAGGTTTTACTTATATAGATTCTATAGGGAAGATTCCAAGGAATATCCCTAGGTTTTAAATATTGGTTTGTAATTGGGAGGGGAATTATTTCCTCTCCCATACAAATTCTAGAGAGTTAAAGTTCATCTACAATAAGGTTTCACTATGAGTCTTATGCATTATCCCCCCTTCTCACTTAGGAGCCAATGACTATGGATTTGATGGTAGTTTGATTTGTATTCTCTAATCCTCATAATTACATGTTTTAATATCATTGTTTGCATCTATCTAATCTAAAGATTTTTTGGTAGTTGATATATCAAAGTTTAACACACTAATTACATTGCACATGATCAAATATATATGTTCCAAACATGCATAGTCCCATAAATGAAATTGCTTACTAATTAAACTATATTGAACTATTTTCCATGCATACATATGGACTATTGCAATATAAGAACTTTTATTTCTGTTGTATCAAAATGCATGGCATGGAAGGGGATCACTTAAGTTTTAAATTGAATAATTGTTACAATGATTCTCTCACATAAGAAATCTATGAAGTTTAACTATCAATTGATACATGAATCTACATGAGGAGAAGTAACTCAATTACATAACTTCAACATGGACTTCATAGCAATGGATATTCCTTTACATGAAACTATTTCTTTCCTTCTTAAACAACTATGAAAATGATATCATCCTTTCTTACAATGCTAATTATGTGCATAATATCAAATCTAAATTTCCACTTGACATTTTCATATAATAGGAGGTAAATACATCTCACATTGCACAAAATAACAAGGGGATTTTGCCATCTCAACATATTAAAAATGACATGGGAAGGATTGATTCATTCAACTACATGATACATCAACACAACACTTGATTCTTCAAAAATTCCAAGGGGGAAACCCTAACTTCTTCAAAGATCTCATTCTCACAAACCTACAAAAAGAACATAAAACCAAGAATCGTGGAGGCTCACCTCCCATCCTAGGCTTCTAAGAAGCCACCCATCAAGCTAGGGGAAACAAGGCTCAAATGGGTTACACTAAAGCACTAACAATGCATATAACATGATCTTATAACACATATAAACTCACTCCCAAGGTTTTTCACAATTGATTCTCCATTGGAATCATGAGACATGAGTGAAGGTGGGCTCTCCAAAGAGGAGAATGTCATATCCATACAAGTATACATATTTTCAATTACATCATGCCCTTTCAAGGCTATCAAATTTATCATCCTCAATACACCATTACACTTATACCTCCCATATCACAATACAAGGCATATGGCTTCAATGGAGCCCATACTCCATGAACAACTAAACCCTCTCCAAGAGGAGAATTTTTCAACATCATTGTTGAACCCAACTAACCCCTCCACCCAAGGCTTCTCTTCCCTCACAAGGGTGAGTGAAGCCTTCACATAATTAACATGCATAAACACAAAATTTAGGACATAAATTGTGAAAGAAATCCATCACAACAATGACACAAACCAACAATCTCAACACAATCTAATACATGAAATTTAACACAAAATGAACAAGAAAAATATCATGAAACAAGTACAATGAAGGTCATGGCATGGGAAAAAACCTTGGTCCAAGATAAAGGAAAATGGAAGTTGTTGAAGAGATCCCTTCTTCTTATTCATTCTCCCTTTCCAAACCCCAATTGTCTCTAAACTTAGAGAGTGGGTGAACACATCCCACTAGTTTGTCAAAGTTCACTAAAAAGCCTATTCCACTAACTCCATTTAGTAAAAATATCAAGCCACTAACTCATACAAATTTTTCCCTACCAATTTTTCTATTTTTGACTAAATTGAAAGATTGGGATAAACTGATAGAACAATTCAAATTTCATATTGGTATGAGAATGCATTGGTTAAGGGGTCCCCCTCATAAAACAACTCAAATTTCATATTTAGGCTTCTAAAATGTTATGCTTATATATGGGTGGCTTATTTTTACAAAAAAGACATCTTGGAACCACTTATTCACTCTCTAAAATCCTTGTCAAGTTTGAATTCAAATTTCCCTTGATGGTGACCCATCCTATCCTTTCTCTGAGTGAATTTACTTAATATTTGAAAGACAACTAGTTCAAGGTTAAGTGAAACCATAACCAAAACCTTAGGTGACATTGTTGACAATTGGCTAATAGTGATATGTAATTGTTGTCATTTATGGCAACACATGATGTAAATGTTCATAGGAAACCTTGGAAATAAAGATAGTGTTTGGTAATTAGAAAATTGTCTAAGTATAGAAATTGGTTTAGAACAATGTATTGTTTTGTTTATAACTTGTTTTTGACATCATATTATGACTAGTGAAGTTAGATTGAGATAGTATACATGTTGATCATGATATGTCTAACCTTGGAAGTTAGTACAAACTATATGGAATAGAGATAATCATGTTTGAAGTGAAACAAGATAGCAGAATTGAAGGAAAGGATTATTTTGTTTACAAGATAATTACTCATCCAATTAGGACCAACATCCTAGATTTTTACTTTAAGTTAGAAAAGTGGATTATGGTCTTAGCCAACCTAGCAATAATTTATGGAAAGGCATGGTATTTATGAAAAGGACATTTTGTGATAAAGATTATGATTGAGATTGTGATTGTGATTGCAAGTGCTATCTTGTAATTGTGATTATATGCAAACTTTTGTGAGAATAATATATGAAATGTTTTATATGAGCTATTTTTTGATCTAAGATTGAGCTAAAGATTAGAGATCAATCAAGGAAGAAGATACAATACTTATATTCCTAAAGTCTAATTACTTGTTCGGGCAATGAGCTCTTCTTATAATTGGAAGTGCATGTTTGGGCAGTGGGCTCATCTTCCATTTACTATGCTACAACTCCTTACAAGGTTGGAATCTCCTAACATGGATTTAAAGTCTCCTAATAGGGACTCCTTATACTAAATTTCATCATTGACCCATAACAGGGTTCATACTCTAACAAGTGGTGTCAGAGCTTGGTCACAAGTTTGAATCCTCATACCCTCGGGTAATGTTGAGGTGGAGATTGTTAGAAGTTTGTTCGGTGCTCCTCTTTGGATTCATGACAAGGGCTTAACCATCTCCTATGTACTATAAGTTGAGTGGGTGTATCAAGCATTAACAAATTAATCTTTTCGTACAGTGCAACCCTACTCTAACGGACATGTCATTAACACATAAATAATTACAAATGTCAAGTGGCACATTAAAATGCACTACACATCACCACGACATTCTCCTAGTGTATTTATGAAATTAAATTTACCACACAAATGAAACCTTAAATTTACAAAATAAACACATCACAACAAGGCTTTGAATATTCCAAAGATTCTCCTTGGCTAAGTTGTGTCCACATAAGTTTGGGCCTTGTTTCCCCAATTGATTTTTCCATTGTTCAACTTCCTGCACACTAAACTAGAACATCACTAGCCCAATAAAAAATCATGAAAAATACATGTATATAGGTGCATGAACATTTCAAATTAAGTAATTCACATTAACACCCTTAATTATCATAATTAACTTTTCTTTCCTAATCATTTCATATAAATAATTTAAAACATTATAATGTCAGAATCTACATATCCACATTAATACTTAATGAAATGATCAAAATAGCATTTTGAACCACACTGTAGTCCAATTCCTAACATAATGATTAAATTAAAAATCTATAATTGTTAAATCATCCAACATAAAGTTAGGTCCTAATGCATATCATAGGTGAAAGTCACCAAGATTAATACCAAAATCAAGTATGTATTATGAATCATAGTCCATCACAATCTCAAATAGATGTCAAAATATCAAGCTTCAAGTATCAAAATGAAAATAATATATCTATGCTAAGATGGGTCAGGGTAAGGCCTCACATCCCCCTCCCCCCAGGCATTAACCTCATACTAGAGTTCATAAAAAAGGTATGGGTACCGTGATTTCATATGTGCTACATTGTCCCATGAAGTTGTGACCTCATCATAGAAATTACATTGGACTCTAACCTGGTCTAGCTCTTTGCCTCATAGTATGAGGGTCCATCGAGCCAAAATGAGAATGGGCTCCAATGTAATCTGTCTATCTGACTCCACCTACAAAGCATTCCAATCTATGATGTCTTGGAGTTCCAAAATTACCAAGTGATAAAGTACTTGATACCAAGATTCTAAGGATAAGTCTTGGTCTAAGGGTTAGCTATCTCTTATATTCAACAAAGAAATATTTAGATTTAGATCCAACTTAAACAAATTCACAAGGATTCTCTACTCTTTAGGTTCTACAAAACCAAGGTGGGTGCACTTGAGTGATATATGGACATATAACCAGTTTATGGTTCTTAACTTCAATAGATGCCTATTAACATCACTTTTCTATTTCATTTCTATCCCTTACAATAGAAAATGGTGAAAATTCTTCTAAAATTTACAAACAATCCATGACAGCAACAACTAACAATGACATACAAGGGATTATTGCAAATAAGTGTTAACCAAAAATTTAACTCTTCATACATGAAAGTAGAAAATTGATTTGATTTTAAAGTTTTTCTTCATGAAACTCCATGATTTCTTCAACATGCTACTAAATTAATGATCAATGCCCTATCCATTGGCATTCAAAGTCTACCCAATAATTTTGAACTAATTAATTGCCTTGCAATTAATTATATCAGCAATTTCACCCTAAACCCCATTCTTATGAATATCATTCTCATATGACTTGAAATTCTATCAATTTAGTGAAGAAGTTATTTAATTTCTTGAATTAAAAGAAAAAAATTGATATACAACTTATATTGAACAAACCTTGCTAGCACATAATAATGGACACAACATTTAGAGAAAAAGATATGGTAGAATACTCCTTTTGTATTAATTCTTCTTAAAAATCATATAGTACTGATGTAAAATCATAATGACTCAAGATAATACAACATGATCCTTCAATGTTCAATGTATTCTTAGATTTAGAGAGATGGATACATGACAAACTTAACACTAAGACTATTGGACTAAATGCAAGACTAGCATAATACTAAAAGTTACATAAAATTTAGACCTCTTCTCTAGCCTTGGGATCTCATTTATATAATATAAGACACAACAAGCTTCAGGCCTTAGAGAAAAAGGATAGTTGTCCTTAATATAAAAGAACACAAAAGGAAAAAAGGTCACTGTCACAACAAGACAAAAATTTGTGATTCCCCTACTTTCTTAGAATAGAATGTCTCTATCATGAATCTTCTTATGGTGGGGCCATTTCTATTGCAGCTTCTTGTTGCTAAGGGGTTTTGTTTGATGATTGGTCTAGATGCATTTGTTGTTTCTTTGGATGTAGGACCATTTGATTTTCATGTGGTGAATCATTTTCTAATATCTAAAAATTGATTGTGGTTTGTGGTTCTCTCTCCAGATCATCAGAATGAACTGCCAAATCAATAGTTATAAATGGTTTCTCTCTTGTTAAGTTGCTAGTTTGAACTTCCATATCTATTACTACAGTTGGTTGTTCTTCTTTCCTTTCTTCTTCTTGATTAGGTGTGTCGATTATTTGTAGCTCCTCTAGGTCCATGTCATCTTCATTTGTCTCTTCAGATATGAACTAATTTTCCTAAGCAAGATTTTCCATCCACTTGTTGAAAAGTGTATCATTTGGCCAATTGAAGCTCAAAATCTCTTGCTATTTCTTGAGGATATCTTCTCCTAATTTCTCAATTTCATAAAAATCCTTTTTGAAAGAATCAAAGAAAATTTGAACCTTCAAAACTTCCTCGATTGTCCTGGTGAACCATATGCGATCTTTTTCATTTATAACTTTATTTACTCTAATGCACATTAAATCATCTAGTTCCTTAGCCCATTCTTCTTTGTACTTCAATATGTCTACAACCTTAAGTGCATTAGGGTAAAGCCCAAAAATTTCACCAAGATATTTTGAAAAATAATTGATAATTCTCCTTTGAAGCACAATTCTCTTATTTTCAAAGTTAGAAAGGCCATTAGTCATATCAATTTTTTCTTTACTTGTTCACAAGAAAGACTAATAACTAAGAAACATAGAATGGTAATGTCACTATCCCTACAATTCCATCTATTCACAAATAGCTTTAGAGTGGCCTCATTACTTTTTAGGTCATTCCACACATCCATCAATTTTGACAATTGCTCATAAATATAGGTCATCCTATCCTATTTAATAGATATATAATTGTGTCTCTTATTTTAATGTCATAGTGAACACCCAACTCCACATGCATTTACCATAACTTAGTCTTTTCTTTTTCAAATTCTTCAGTTGTATATGATCTAGGTTCCTTTGGGGTAGTTGGCCATTCTATAATTTGAGTTGTGTTGAAAGGTGCAACTACAGGACGAGGAGGATAAGTAATCCTTATATGATTAGACTCTTCTCCTACTTTCTTTTTCCCCAATTATTTCTCCATTTTAGTAATCATTCTTTCCATCTAGTTTATTCTCCTCCCTCTTTCTTCATATGCCTCTAACACCTTCTCATATTTATTATTTATTTCTAAAAATTTATTCTTATCTTTGGCAACAAGTACTACTCCAAAATTTACTATTTCTTTGGTCATCTTAGCAACTTTGTCACTATCCACCTCATATGCCCTGTAGACCATAACACTATCTATATGATTAGAATTTAAAACTTCTTGAATTATATCTTTATCTTTTTTGAATTGACTATATTACCAAGGCTTGACGGCCATCACTATGTTGATCTATAAGTAAGATTGACAAGTGAGTGTTAACACACTTAACCATTTTTACTATACATGTCGAGTACATAATGGAAGCCGAGCTAGAATTTCAATATGTCTTGAGTCATAGATAGTACCAAGAAAACTATAGTTGATGCCAAGTAGAACACATTATAATAAATGTTGAGCTATACAAAATTCAACATGTGCCAAGCAGATTAGAAGACAGTGTGCGTTGAGCATTGCAAAGTTAATAGGAGTCGAGTGATTCAAGAATCAATAGAAGCTGAGCAATGCAAGAATTCTATAGGAGCCAAGTAACACAAGAAATACAGTGGATGCCGAGCAATCCAGAATAGATGGTGTCAAGCATTAGTATTACATCATGTGTCGAGCAACACAAGATTAGCATAAGATTTTTTGCCAATACAAACCATGATGTAAAATGGTTATGCATGACTTACGATAGGATAAGGAGATAAGATCAAATCCTCCCATCCACCTATGTGATTTTCATGCAACCAATCAAAAAATTAGAGACTACATGCAGCCGATGGGTGAATTTCATGGGTTTGAGTGGGAACATTTTATCCAAGGATGCATAACGATCCACTAATCTTTATAAGGGATTCCTTACGCCATTGAACAAGTTTTAGAGAGAAGAAGGAAAACTAGAGCCTTTTATTGAGGTCATTGCAGAGCATTGGTGTCAAAGATTTAGTGGAAAGGACAATATTTACACATCTAGTTGATCAGAATAGAACAAGAAACACAATCAACAAATCAGATCTAGTAGAGATTAGGGATAGATGAGTAGATCAAGAGCCTGAGATCAGCATTAGAGATTGCATTAGTTTAGGTGTATTATTCTAAATACTCTCTCACAATTGTATTAGGAATTTGGAAATCCTATTGAGTTAGGTGGATTTAACAGCCTTATGTAAATCCTTTAACAAGGTGGCATTCTAAGTTGAATGTTCTTAAGTCCTCTAACAAGGTACACTCCTAACAGGGTGTAGAAATCCTTTAATAGGGTCACATATTAATGGTGTGTTGTAGCCTTTAACAGGGAAAACCATTAGAAGTGGTTGAAATCAATTGCTGCAGTAATTTCATGGGTATCATCCCCACCCCAGTTTTACCTTCTTATTCCTGGAGGGTTTTTGGGTCACCAAAATCTCAAGTGTTATGTGGTGATGCATGTTTGTTTCTCATGATTGTTTAATGTTTATATGCACACATGTTAATTTTAGTTATATGTTATTAAGGGTTTTAAAATGGTTTAAAGGCTAGTACTTCTCATTCACCCCCCCTCTCAGAAGATCTCTTCCCATTAAGACATTCCAACAATTGGTATCAAAGAAGAGTTCTCTCAAGAAGAACCCTAACAGCTTGGAGGAAAAGATCTGAAGATGGAAGTTTTCAAACTTGGGAAGATCATTGAGAACTAGGTGATAGATGTGCATCTTGCTCTACACAAGGTAGAGGAAGCTAGAGAGGAATAAATAAAATCCTTTAAAATAAGGAAGGAAATAGCTATAGCCAAAAATGATATTCACTACAAGGAGATTGACACCACACAAGTATTTGCCAAAGGAGATTCCAAAGAATTTGATGCAGCAATAGCAGAACTGATGGAGAAAAATAGAATTCAAGTAGAAGAGATAAGAACTCTTAAGATAGAACATGAATCACAGGCCAGAATGCTATGTGAAGTAATTGAACAAAAGAAAAGAGTAGTTGATGATAGAGTCATGATGGAAGATGACAAAATAAATCTTGCAAACAAACTTGAAGAAAAATGTACTAAATTAACAAGGATCTCAAACATGCAAATGGATACACTTGCCCAAATGATGAAATTTCATCATGAACTCGATATGAAAGTTATTGAGATCTCTATTTTGAGGATGCAAAATGAAAAACTACAAAATAAATTGAACAGAGAAAAAGAAATAGCAAAAAATCTCAACAAGTCAAGTGAAGCTATCAAGTACTTTGAATAGTTTCCGAAATCCCCAAGATTAGTCAATGATACATCAGGACTTGGATACATCAGCACTAAAATTGGAGAATCATCAAAGAGTGTTGAACATAGAAGTGACAAAGGTAAGGATTCTAAACCCACTTGTCTTACTATAATAAAAAGGGGCATACTGCTAATGTTTGCAAGAGTAGAAGGATCAAAAAGCTAAACACACCCAAAAGCAAGGGTTACTATCACAAGTGCAACATGCAAGGACACATGACACAAGACTGCCAGTCTAAAGTTACAAGAACACAAAGATTTGATGGACACTGCCATAATTGCAAGAAGTATGGACACAGAGCCTTTGAATGCAAATCAAAGCCTATGTGGACACCAAATTAGCATGTAAGGAGGGGCAACTTTGTATACCATTACAATTGGGATTACAATACAATGAAAAATTGTCACTATTGTGTAGAGTATAGACATATACCTCAGAACTGCATAAGAACACACTTCAAGGGGAACTATAAAAGATGGTTGAACCAAACTACTTGCTTCAGTTGTTTGAAAACTAGACATGTCAGCAAGAATTGTCCAACAAAGGCCAAGGCACCCAAGACTGAAATAAATAAGGGCAAAGAAAAGGTTGATGTGGAACACATTAGATCAAACATGAAGAAGACATGGTAGAAAAAGGATGAACTAATTACATCCAATGGAAGGGTCACTTCACCCATGAGGTCAAGTGATCATATCTCATCAAACTAATCGCAAGATGAGCCTATAGGGCTGATACATATAAGGATGTATCATGCATCAGCCCTAAACCATGATGAAGCACACTGCAAAGTATAAATTTGCATGAGATAAGATGCTAAGACAAAACTTGAATGATGATGTCGAGCTATCTTTGGTTGCCGAGTAAAATTGCAGTGGTGGTTGAGTTATTAACAAAGTCAATAGATTCTGAGTGTGAATAGCTACCGAGTGGATGTCGAGTTGAAAAACCTTTGGAAGCCGAGTGATAGGTGAAGGTACATAAATGCATTAAATGAAAAAAATTTTGAGCCACTTAAAAAGTAAAAATTGATTCATTTTGAGTCATTCAAACGAAGAGTGATTACTAGGAGCACGACTGAGTGATTTTCAAGCATTCAACCAACAATTTGCAACGATCCAACATCTACCCAAGTGATTTAAGTGTTTAACTAGGTATTTCCTTTAGGTTCCAAGTTTTATAGTTTGCAAAGTTTGCATTAAACATCATACCCTAGTTCAGTCAAAATGGCATCTAGTTCAAAGTTGACCCAAAGGAAGGAAAGCCATGAAATTCAACTTGTTAGTAATGAGGTTAAGCAACCTGAATTTAGGCCCATACCAAAAGTTGCATATAAAAATGACCCCGTTGGTGCCCTATCCACCATTCCTAAAAAAGTTGTTATGGTTCAGGATGTGCAAAAATGTTACAACTGCAAAATAGGAGCCATAGGAGACTTGGAAATCTTTAATGCCTTTGACAAACTCTGTGATAATGGTATATTGAAAGATGAGTTTTCTATCATAGAGAAGAAGGGTTTAACCAAAGCCCTAATTTTTCCAATCATATTCAAAAATGAGTGGATAGGCATAATACTTAGAAAAATCCATGATGAATCATTCTAGCTAGAGCATAGACCAGTCAAGATTACAAAGAAGATGGTTCATATGGTTATAGGATTTCCAACCCTAGATCAGCCCAAGACATTGAGAAGTGAAAAGAAGGAAACAATAGAGAAGAACATAGGTGCAAAATGGAATAATAGGGGAATGACAATTGACACAGTAAAAGGTCCCCTTCTAGACCTTGCTATAAGGATCATATCACATAAGTTTTATCAATCTAGCAGGTTGAATAGTGTACCATGCATAGCAATGGATGTGGCATATAAGCTTGTAAAGAAAGACCACACCTATGACCTTGCAGAGCTCATGTTGCAACAAATTAATGAAAATCTCAAAGCTATTAGAAAGTCTAAAGGAGCACAATGTAAATTTGGGTCAGTGCTAGTTTGTATGTTCTTCTATGTGATGAAGAAATTCCCTTCATTTGGCAAAGTCAACTAGAGTCAGAATAAAATCATTGTTGGTCAAATAAATGATTTCATTGCACAAATGGGAGATAGCTTTGATGATCAAATGTCTATCTATTTTGATGATTTCAAGAATGCAATGAAGAAAAGAATGAGGATACCAGATTCATTAGTGGAAAAGCATGTAAATGACATATGCTTTCTGGTTGACATTGATTATACTTACATTCAAGCAGTCCTTCCAAGAGAAAGATGGCTTAGACCATTGGGATATGAGCTTGATGTTGACCAAGCTTCTGTAGCCATCACAACATTACTTGCAAAAGAAAAGGACAAAATTGCAAAGGCATTTGGGACATATGACACTGTCAAATCAAGAGCAGTTACCGAACTCAAGACAGCCACAACAGTAAAGAAAAAGGAAAAATTAGTAAAGAAAATAAAGAAGAACTTTGGTATTGGAGAAACAAGTGTAGCAGGTGAAGAAGAGGAGATTAGTGAAGGAGAAGAAGAAGGTGATGATAATAAAGATGAGGATGAGCTGAAACAAGGGCCACTTGAATTGTCACAAGGCCAAGGTGAAGACAAAGATGAGAGTGTCGAGGAAGAAGAAACCAAGGAAGCACCCATCAAAGGCAGAGTCATCAAAAGGAAGGAAAAGACACCTCCTACTTCTCAACCTTCACCAAAGAAATTTGCCACACCAACATCCAAGAAGCCAACAACTAGAGCTACAACAAGGGCCTCTACACAAAAGGCCAAAGAGGAAGCTACAAAGAAGAAAAAGACAGTCAAGAAGGCATAGGAAGAGCCAAGGAAAAAGAAAATATATGTGGCTCAACCTAATACTGATGAAGAAGATCAGTCTGAAAAAGTAAGTCATCCTCCTAAGTCATTAGTTGATATATTATGTGAAAAGATTAGGAATGGAGACTTAAGTAACATGAAAAAGATTGATTTCAATAATTTCAGTAAAGAGGTATAGAATAGCATAGAAGAATCATTCTATGCATTAATGGCACAATTCAAGTACACACCTCTTGAACTTGATGGGTAATTGCCAAAGGAATTGTCTAAAATTGTAGAAGACATATGGCATTTCTGTCTAATGATGGAGAAGGAGATGAGGGAATCAACCCTAGCAAGTATACTGCTTGATTTGGCAAAGGAACAAATAGCTAAAGTATTCAAAAGGCATAACACTAGGTTTACACCTAAGTATAGGGCATTCTCCATTTTATAGAATAAAATTGAAAAAGTAGTATAGAAAATCACAAGATCATGGAAGAACTTATATAAGAAAATTGAAGATGTCCTTGAAGAGGAATACAAAGAAGAAGCTATTGTTAAACCAAAGGAAAGAAGGAAGAGGAGAGAAGACAAGACAAGAGTAGAGAAAAAGGTTGAAGAGGAGGAAAGCAAAGGTATTGATGAGCAGCAAAGTGTGCAAGACACACAACTTCCACCTCCTAGCCCTCCTCACTCTATTACCACACCTATAGAAATCATAAAGATTAAGGATATTGTTGACACCTCAAGTCAAAACATCAACCCATTAACTACAGAGGATCTCACTAAGATTCTTAACCAAACAACTCTTCAAGCATGACTGTGTACAAGTCCCATATTGGTCAATGTAGATGATCTTCAAAAGTCAGTAGATAAACTCAAAGAAGCCAAGATGTCACCAAAAGAACCACCTCAAATCATTCAAACTACTGGACTTCCATTTCTTCCACCTCCATCACCACCAAGAATAGCCATACAAGCTCATCAGGAGCCGAGTGCAATAGCAGAGGAAGTCACAAGTATAATAGTACAGATAGCAAGTACACCTCCAGTAGTAGTGACACAAGAAGAAGAAGCCAAGCAAGAAGAATAGGATAACGAAGAAACATAGGATAAGGTGTTTGCAATACAAACTTTGGTTGAATTGTCGAAAATAGGTACTCCTACCAAACCTGTCCAGCAGCCAAGTACTAACAAATTGACCTTACAAATCAATACACCAAACTTAAGTTCTATTAGGGTTGCCAAGACCATTCATTATGTTATTCCTAAGCTTGATGAAGAAATCCAAATACCCTATTATGATTCAAGCACTCTAACTAAGGAAAAGATGAATGAAATACAGAGTGCATTGGATAAGAGAAGGAGACAAGAGGCATTGAGGAAAGACTACAAATATAAGCAAGCAATGAATGAGATCAAAGATATATTCATGGATGCATTCAGTCTACAACCTCCAGATTCTAACAGGCCAATCCTTGAGCAACTATCTAATATAGTTGACCAAGTGAATAATGAAGACCATGATAAAAATATAAAACTCATGGAATGGTCAAAGAAGAAGTTTCTAGGCAAAGTCAACCAAAAGATAGCCAATAACATTATTTTGGGATAGGTTGACCTAGCCAAGAAATTGGATAATGTAAAGATTGTATTAGGGAATATCTTTTCCCTTTATAGCGAATTGTGTGATTTTTCCAAGTTCACACAAGAAATAAATTAGAAAATTTTGAACCTTGAGAGAAACCTTAAGCTCTCTATTATGCAAGTACCCTCAAATCTTGCACAGAGTGAGAAGCATTTTACTCAAACGCTTCACATTCAGAGGGAATTAGCTACATTATCGTAGAAGAGGCTACTATCAAAGAAAAGCTGATGCAAATGCAAGCATCTATCACTCCCCATTTAGAAGTCTTACATAAGGAGCAAATGTATGCAGAAATAGTCTTGAAGAAGGATCCAAACATTTCTACTCATGAAGGACTTGTTGATCTAGTAGCAAAGTTTGCAATCCAACACAAGTCATTGGATATTGCATTGAATAACTGTGATGCAACTCTCAAAATACTTCTTGAGGTAAATAAGACATTTTTGGCCAAGCATGGAATTACCATTTAGGACCCTTTGACATCAATGTCAAAAAGGGGGAGATAATATTAATATTCTAAAGGGGGAGATAATATTATAAGGGGAGAGATATATTAAAGGAGAAGATAAGAAGATAACAGGATCATAAATAGAGAATATTAGGCACAATGGCACAAGACATCAGAATTCATGACATGACAAGGTATAATCAACTCAGGGGGAGTCATAAGGTATATTGTTGTTCACAATATCTTTTTGAAATTTTGAAAATAAAGAATGTACACATAAGGTTTAGATCATGAATGATCAGTTAAGTGTTTTTGACACTCATGTCAAAGGGGGAGATTGTTGATCTATAAGTAAGATTGACAAGTGAGTGTCAACACACTTAACCAGTTTCACTATACATGCTGAGCACACAATAGAAGTCAAGCTAGAATTTCTTAATGTGCCGAGTCACAGATAGTGCTAAGAAAACTACAGTTGATATCGAGCATAACACATTATAGTATATGCCGAGCTATACAAAATTCAACATGTGTCAAGTAGATCAGAAGACAGTGTGCGCCGAGCATTGCAAAGTTAATAGGAGCTGAGTGATTCAAGAATTAGTAGAAGCTAAGAAATGCAAGAATTCTATAGGAGTCAAGTAATGCAGGAAACACAATAGATGTCGAGCAATCCAAAATAGATGGTGCTGAGCATTAGTATTACTTCATGTGTCGAGCAACACAGGATTAGCATAAGAGTTTGTGCCAATACAAACCATGATGTAAAACGGTTATGCATGACTCATGATAGGATAAGGAGATAAGATCAAATCCTCCCATCCACCTATGTAATCCTCATGTAGCCAACCAAAAAATTGGAGACTGCATGCAACCAATTGGTGAATTTGAAGGGTTTGAGCAAGAACATTTTATCCAAGGATGCATAACGATCCACTAATCTTTATAAGGGAGTCCTGACACATTGAACAAGTGTTGGAGAGAAGAAGGAAAAGTAGAGCCTTTTATTGAGGTCATTGCAGAGCATTAGTGTCAAAGATTTAGTGGAAAGGATAGAATTTACACATCTAGTTGATTAGAATAGAACAAGGAACACAATCAGTAGATTAGATCTAACAAAGATCAGGGATAGACAAGAAGATCAAGAGCCTGATATTAGCATTAGAGATTGCATTAGTTTAGGTGTATTAATCTAAATACTCTCTCACAATTGTATTAGGAATTTGAAATCCTATTGAGTTAGGTGGGTATAACAGTCTTATGTAAATCCTTTAATAGGGTGGCATTCTAAGTTGAATGTTCTTAAGTCCTCTAACAAGGCACACTCCTAACAGGGTGTAGAAATCCTTTAATAGGGTCACATATTAATAGTGTGTTGTAGCCTTTAACAGGGAAAACCATCAAAAGTGGTTGAAATCAATTGCTATGATAATTTTGTGGGTATCATCCCCACCCCAGTTTTACCTTTTTATTCCTGGAGGGTTTTTGGGTCACCAAAATCTCAAGTGTTATGTAGTGATGCATGTTTGTTTCTCATGATTTTTTAATGTTTATATGCACGCATGTTAATTTTAGTTATATGTTATTAAGGGTTTAAAAATGGTTTAAAGGCCAGTGCTTTTGATTCAACCCCCCCTCTCAGAAGATCTCTTCCCATTAAGACATTCCAACACACTATACTTTAATCACTTATGGGCTTGTATGACTTCTTCCTCAATCTTAAATTGGGTAATTTTTGACTTCCTCACTTTGTCAACGATCATTGCATTAGCAATATACCACTTAGGTAATACCAAAACTCCTCAATCCTTTAGTAGCTTCCTAGCCCTTCAGGAGTTATATGTGCAAATTCTTCTATAAGGTTAGATCTGACATGTTCTTCAATTTTAGAGTCATGCCTACTAAGTTGCTCTATTTTAATCATTTTGCATTTTGCCTTAAAGTTGTTACTATTTTTTCTCCACAAAAATTGAGTGAAAGCTCTTGATTTAACAAAAATCTCATCATCTAAGACGTTTTAGATGCCTCCTCCACTATAGGGTCAATCTGTTTTCCTCTAAAATCTCCCATAGTGAGGGCTAATGTGCATAGGGGGCTCCTCTAAGACTTCATCCTCTATATCTATTGTGGTGATTACAATTTTATTCTTCCCTCCCATTGCTTTAGTTGAACTTATTTAAGGATATTTCATCTTCTATATGAAGGGGAGTTTGTGTGTGGGAATAATCTTCAGCCCTAGAAGAAGAACTCTTTTCTAAATATTGTCTCTTGGTAGCAGGTGCAGTAGGTGGGCTCTCAAAATACTATCTCTTATAAAGAGGTATAGGGTGTACACTCTTTTCCACCATATACCCAGGTCTTCTTTGTGATGTGTATTGACATGATGATATAATTACCCTATCTACCAATCTAGTCTCTACCTTAGCTACCTTGTTTGGATAAGTTTGGGTTAGGATTGCTTTCTTTTCATTTAAGGTTTACATAAAACCAACAAAATTGCTAATAATCATGTCTATCCTAATACCCCAATATTTCTTATTAGCAAAGGGGTTATATATCAGTTCAAAAGCATTAATAAACTCAAGAACCCTACTATAGACTTTTCATTTTTCTTTTTTGACTTCTTGTTCTTGAAAAACAAATTAATTCCTAATTATATCCTCTAGAAAGTATAAAAAATGTTCATGGGATCTGGCCTTAGTCCTTTCTTTAAATATATCATAAAAACCATCAGGGTCTGTAAAATAGGAATGGGACTTTGCCATCTAATATTTATCCAAAAAAAATCAAAATTCTTCCATCCCCACTAGTGATTACAAAGTTATGAACAATAGTGAAACCTTGGAAAACTGTACCTCTTGATCTACCTACAAGCTCTACCTCTTCAAGTCTTCTTATCTTCCATAGGATTTTTGCAATTCCAAATTTCAAGGGAACCTAGTAAGGTAGAAAATGGGGCTTGCCTTGGAAACCATATATTTTGAAAATAGTTGAGACTGCATATGGGATAATGTCTCCCCAGTTGTGACTTACCTTCAATCCTTTTGCATGATCCTTTGGTTTAATCAATTCTAATAATGAGTGAGGTATTCTAGGACTATCTTGAGCCAATAAAATCCTCATATTAAAGGAAAAATATCTATCAAATCTTACAAAGCTAGAATCTATGACCTCCCATGTCATATCAGCACTCCACAGTTTGACTAATAACCTCTCTCAATCCCTCTTAGTCTCCAACTTCATTTCTCTACAAAAGGCAAAGTGGCCTTTATATAGACATATGAACATGAGCATGGAATACTAGCAGAAAGCTTTTCTACTTTGGCCTTACCTATACCTATCATCCCATTATGAATCTCCTCTACTAAGGAGGTGGCAAAATAAAAGATTGAGCTCATACCATATTGTAATGTCTGAGCCATGATGAAAACAATAGAGCCTTAGATGTGATCTTGTTCATCCATTCCAAATATCTTGTAGAGAGAGAAATTTAGTGCTTGTGCTTTAGGATTAAAGTATTTTTCAACAATGGCTCTAGAGTATTTGGTGTAATGAAGGGTAGTTTTCCTATCCTGAAAAAATGTTCTTGCAATGACCCCTTCCTTAAATACACCTTCTGAGCCCCCATATCTAGTTTGCAAGTCTTCAAAATTGATTGGTTCATGTAAGGCTTGACTATGGTTTAAAAGTAAAATTTCCCTAATCAATTCGAGTGTAATGCTATGAGAATACTAGAGGAAGTGATTTAAGTTTGAGAGAGAAAAAGATCAAAGACTTGAAATACATAATAGTTAGGACCAGAAATGAGATGAAGAAGGCTCAATTTATAATCAACACACAAGATGAGAGCACTGGGTTTGTCACCTTAGATATGTGACTTGGCTAGAGATTCCTTTGAGAATCCACAACACATATGACACAAGATGCCAAATGTAAGACTGTATGATGCATGGAATTCAAACATGGCTATAAATGGAAGAGGATCTATGACATATCATGTGACACCTCAAACCCACTTAAAGCCATGAATCTATGACAATGGAAGCCAAACATAGATATGCGTAAGGAAAAAGAATATATGGATTATGACATATCTTAGCTGAGTGTAAATGGAGAATCCATGATGTGTCATGTCCATGTGCCATGGTGAAGTCAATATCATGTGGAATATTTGAATTAAAAATCCATTATTCCACACAAATAGAAATTAGTAAAAATAAAATTAATGGTGGAAAATATGACTTGGGAAATTGAGATTTTCCATGGTTTGTGAATGACGAATTAATTAATTTATAAAATTAATTAATTATTGGATGAAAATGATTGGGATGACATAGGATTAAATTATGTGTTATTTAATCCTATGGAGAAAATTAATAGATGATTGGCCAATTTGATTAAATAAGTGCAACAATATCCTTTGATGAAAATGTAAGGATTATGTAGATTGACTAGGATGATGATAAATAGACCAAAGACATGTTCAAATTGATTAATTTCTTAAAATTGATAACATGTTAGGACACATGACATGAACTAAGGACATGTAACACTTAACCGATATTGTAAATGCTATAGGATCGAGATTGATATGGTTGATCATAATAACATTGACACATGCTATCAATATTATTAAAATGGTTGATAATGCCATGATCCAACACTAAGAGACTTGACAATTTCAATGATTGGATGATGTGAATGACAGTTTGACCTAGTATTGAGAGCCATGATAGTACTAAGGTTAGATTGATAAGTTTTGATAGATTGATAGGTTTCCAAGATACTAAAAGCTAAAACAATGCCTAGGATTGGATAGAAGATGATTAATTTGGGATGTTTGACATAGTTTGGGTTGATTAAGACTGATTCTAGGTGATTCTGACTAGATTTGGTGTGATTCTAGGTTGATTTGATATGATTTTAAGTTGATTTGATATGATTTTTTAGGATGATTTGCAATTGATGTGAAAGAGGATTTGAAAGATGATAGACATTGTTGATATATGATCAAGTTGGCCAAAATATTAGAGTTAGTAGAACAAGAAAATGGGATGAATCAGCATGAAAATGTGATGAAACCATAGATGCAAACCATTTTTGAGTATCTACATTTTGCCCCTCTTTGATACAATGTGGTTTAGAGTGTTGTTTCAAAGAATGTTGACCAAAAAGTCATAAAAGCATGCCCTATTAATGGTGGTATATATTGGTTCCCCCTCAAGAAATTGCATCTCATAGGCATATGATAGGTTGATTTCATCAATAATGAGAAGACATAACCATAGCAACTGACAGGTTGCAAATTAGAGCTAAAATGTGAAATTTATGGGCTCTGGAGTGCAAAAAGACATTGCAACCAACACAAAAAGGGCCTCTTGCACATCCATCTAGGTATAAATAGACTATAAAAGGGATTGGAGAGGGTTTGAAAGTCATTTTCACCCTCATATTAGGTAGAAAAGAGCTTTGGAGCAAGCAGAATGGACCGATTACCCATAGAGCAACACTGTGGTGAATAGTGCATACCTACTAATGATGAGTAGATGTAGGACCTTTGGTGAATAAATTGAGCCTACCTTTGTCCTTTTTATTCTTTTCTATGCTTTTCTATGCTTTTTAGGCAATTAGGAGTCAGTCAAGGGTCAAACGAGGTCCTAGGACTAGTTTAGGGCATCAAAATGCCCCAACTACTCCCAAAATGCAACCAAATACATAGTGAGAACACTTGAAATTCCCAAGTGTGCACTAAGCACACTTGGCATGACCAAGTGTGCCATGGGTGTAGTTAGAGGCCCCAACTATGCCCTAGGATGCTCTAGGGCTCCAAACGGGGTCTAGATGAAGCTGAATCGACCTAAAACTTGGAATCGACCTAAAACTTGGGGTACACTAGAGAGACCCTAAGGGGATGTCAAAAAAGGGATAAGACTAAGTCAAAGCTGGTCAAAGTGGTCAAAATTGGTTAAAATTAGGGTAGATCTAGGTCAGACCCAGTCGGATGTTGTGAGAGAGTGATGCAAAGGGCTCAAAAGGGTGCAAACAGACTCAGATCGACCTAAAACTTGGACCACATGTTAAAAACCCTAGGAAGATTTGAAAAAAATGTCAACTTAGAAAAAAATGGTTAGAAAAAGTCAAACCTAGTCAAACCTAGCTTAGATGAAGGAAAATGATGACAGATGGAGAGGCACAGGGTTGAAATAACACAAAATTTGGTAGACATGTTAAAAACCCTAGAACAAACTTGGGTCAAAAATTAGGTTAAACTAGATAAAAAGTCATAGAAGGTTGACATAAGTTATATGGTTATGCAAGAGGATTTGCCACTATTAAAAATGAGGGGACATAGGCCACAAAGCCTTATGCTACATCATTAGATGACTGCTAGTGAGTGGGGGATCTTCGCTGGTCTTGGTTTGTGTCACACACATTTATGCCAGAGGTGAGAGGGAACATAGCCCTACTAATAGCATTGATAAAGAGATGACATTTAGAGACTAGTTCATTCCATTTTCTGATGGGGGAGGCTACTGTGACCTTAAAGGATGTATGGTGCATCCTTAGGATTTCAATTCATGGGTATTTAGCTATGTACAACCCAGCTACTAGGTGAGTAGCTCTATACTAGTTGTTCAGATGTGGAGATGCAGAGTTGAGGATCTAGGCTTATGAGATTGGATGAGATCTACTGGTGGCATGCCATGAGTAGTTGATAGCTATGATCTATTGGGTTATCAGTGGACTACTAATACGTAATAGGCATGGACATGGATTCCCTATTAGATGGGGTTGGGTGCTAGAGAGGATGATCATGGATGGGACTATGTTTTCCTGGGGCCCATGCATGTTGGGGATGTTGAACTATTATCTACATCAGGTAGCATATATTGGGCTAACATTTAGTATCGAGGGTATAATATTATAGATCTAGGCATACGAGAACATGTAGTATTCAAAAAACTCATGGAGAGGGAGCTAGTGGAGGATATGGCATAATCATAGAGCTATAGAGGCATACTAGTATGAGGACTACTAGGGTACATGTGATACTTTTGGAATCAGATAGATACTATGACACAGATTATCTAGAGACCCTATAGAGATTGTCTAGGGTGGGATGATGATGATATTCACTTGCCATACTATAGACAAGAATTCTATCTCATAGGGCACACAGTGATTGGCCTCCTAGTAATAGAGATGTACCTACTAGAGTAGGTGCACAGATAGTTTGGAGAGATACAAGATGTGCTAACAGGTCTGGCATTATTTGCATGGTCTAGAGTAGAGGGTTAGGAGTGGGAAGAAACTACTAGGACATAGGTGGCTTATGCATAGTTAGAGGAACTACAACCAAGTGTATGGGGAGTAGTAGTGGATGTGGTTGATGCAGGCATGATAGTAGCATATGATAGATGGTTTGTGCAGCATCATCAGAGGCCCTTGACAGATCTAGTAGTACTAGTTCCATGAGAAAGATCACAGGAAAAGAAGGATGAGGAGGGGGGAGATGATGATGGTGACAAGGAGGGAGGAGGACGATGGAGATGATGATGGGGAGGAGGAGGATGGAGAGGATGATGATGAGGATGCTGAGGTAGGGAATGATGACAGGGGGGATGATGGGGATGCTAAGGGAGAGGATGAGGGAGCTGATGATGAGGAGGGTGGAGATAGTAGGGGTGGGGATGGTGATGGGGGAGAGAATAGGGATAACTATTGGGAGGGTGAAGGTCATGGCAATGAGGGAGGTGATGAGGGTGACATAGGTATAGATGTAGCAGCGATGGATGTCAAGGGAGATCCATTGGATTACACTGAGAGGAAACTAGTACTATTATAGGCAAAACCTAGCAAACTAGAGCTTATGGAGGTGATTAGAGGTCTCTAGAGTTAGTTAGATTGGGTTGTAGTAGAAAGAGATGTGGTGATAGTAGAGAGGGATTAGGCTATGATAGAGAGGGATGTCATAGTGTGTAGGGCTGAGAGGGAAATGTAGGAGTCCTAGGAGTTCATTAGCAACATCAAAGATTCAAACTTCTAAGAGATTGCTATGATGATTACCAAGGTGCATATGGAGATAGAGTATTGAAGGGATTAGTATAAGAGAGTGGTGTGATGCAGGAGCATCTTGAGTTTTCCTTGTAATCCTGCACATTTTGTTCATTCGGTCAGTTGCTACTGAGTTCCAATTTCTAGTTGCTACCGAGTTCCAGTTTCTAGTTGCTACCTAGTTCTAGTTGCTACCAAGCTCCAGTTGCTATCAAGTTTCTAGTTACTACCAAGTTCCAATTGCTACCAAGCTTTAGTTGCTACCGAGTTCTAGTTGTTATCAAGTCTCAATTGCTACCGATTCTAGTTGTCGTCAAGTGCTAGTTGCAACCGAATTCCATTTGCTGCCAAGTGCCAATTGCTACCAAGTTCCAGTGGCTACTAAGTTTCCTTGTTTTTTTCGAGTTGTCTGTGTCTGGTTCTAGCTTGGGCCAACTCTGCTCACATTTAATTTTGGTATAGGTAGTTATGTTTGATGAGAGCCAACTTGTGGCTTCTTTATGTTTTAGAATATTTTGTAAGCTATTTTGGAAAGTATAAATAGGGTCTTTAGGGTTAGAGTTAGGTAGACTAGAGAGAGTTTAGAAAGAACAGGATATGAGTCTGGAAATGTGAATTTGAAGTTGGGTCATGGATCTGGTCGTAACCCAAAAGGCCTTTAGCTGGGCATGTATGAAGATATTTTGATGAATCAATAAAAGTATTTCTTTCTTCTCCTCCTTTGGTTGTTGTCCCTTGTGTTTTCTTCCATTGTGTTAACTCTTATAGGGTGGTTTGGATAGATAGGTGAGCCTTTGGCCCTAGTTATTCACCCTTTTGCTTGCATCATGGTGCTACTAGAGCAGAGGTTAGAGAGCTTCCATGCATCAAGATATCACTCACATCAGACATAGAGGATAGAGAGTAGTGCAAGGGTGATGGGACCAATGAGGCCACCACAGACAATAGAGAAATCATCCTCAAGGCTGGATAGAGGCTACGAGGCTAGAGATAACATAGGGTGACATAGATAAGGCTCATGTACAAAGGGGCTTCTCTATCTTTTATTTTTTATTTTTTCTGTTATGCTCTTTCATGGTTCATACCTATAGGCAGTTAGTATTGATGTAAGCCATGGTCATGTACTCTGATATTTTTGTGAGATTTATGGATGAAGCTATGTTATGATGACTATATGAGATGGATTATCAATATGTTTTATATGGATGTATTTATGCTTTCCTATGTGGACTTTTATATGATGACATCATGCATTGATTTATCACATGTTATGCTTAGGAAATAACATCTTTATTGTTGCCACATGTTTTTCTCATGAATGAGTACCTAATGAAATGTAAATGATATGGAATGAATGTGAATGAAATGTAATATAATATGGAATGAATGAAAATAAAATTTAAAATGATATGGAATGAATGGAAATGAAATGTGAAATAATATAAATGCCATGTTTATGCAAAGATGTATTACTTTGGATTCTTTTGGACTTTTGACATATGCAAGAATGCAAGATAACAATGCTTTTGATGTATCAGAGTATGAGACCAAGGTGGTGGATGAAGAAGACAAAGAAGATAGAGGAGATGGGACAAGGAATTGTTAGTATGATGCGAAGACTTTTGTTTTCAGAAAGTGTACTATATGTCAAATGAAGCTTTATTTTGATGTGCCAAATGAAATGCAATGCATCATGGCATAAAGGGCTAGAGCACAAATGTAAACCTTTTGTGTAAACAAGCATGATGTAGATAGAAAATGACCTTGTCCTTCTTGAGGCATATATACATTACCCAAACTTTCAAAGGTACATTATTTAACAAATAGAAAAAGATGAATGTGAACCATCCTGACCACTCTAATAGATCAATTTATATCATTGAGTGGCATAGGGACATGATCAAAGGTAAAACAAAGAAACAATAAATCACTTACTAAACAACATGAACCAATAGCTATTCTTGTCCATTATTACTTGCCTTCTAGTGCTTTAGGACTTTGTGTTTGATAGGTTGATCATGTGATAGTTCTATTTGTGAATTCTATTGATAGGTTCATGGTGACATGGTGGATTGGTTGTTGGTTCACATTGCTCAAATAGTGTGATTGTATTGAAGGTGTAGTGCTTTGAGTTTCAATCCAAAAAAGTGCAAGTGAAAATGCAAAAGGAGTGATGATTCATAGTGAGTATTTACAAGGCTTATTGCATATTTTTGGTGGATTTTGTGATTTTTGGGGTTTTTGGGGATATTTGATGTTTTTGTGTTACTCATTTCTTCAAGACATTTTATGATTTTTAGTGATTTTTTCATGACATTTTACAATTTTTAATGATTATTTTAGGACATTTTATGATTTTTAGTGATTATTTTAGGAATTTTTTTTATTTTTAGTGAATTTTTTAGGACATTTTATGATTTTTTCATGATCGTATTTGAATTTTTAGGATTTTTCAGAGTCATATTTAATTTTTAAGATTTTTTAAGCATCATATTAAGCATATATAAGTGTTAGCTCCAATTTGATATGTGATAAGTCTAATGGATAAAAAGAGCTTAAGGGTATGCCTCCAGTTCAAGTTCAAACTCATGCACTATGTATGTAACGTATCCCCAGATAAGACATAGGCTATGTACAAAGGCCAACAACAGAGTATGTATAGACTAGTGATGCTTAGGTAAGATAACAATGGACATTAACTAGTTTGTGGGTCGTGATCAAGGACTAGGGATGTCTTGCAATATGAAGGATATGATCAGGGAATGACAAAAGGGGAAAAATCAGATGGAATCTCAATAGATGGAGGAGCAATAATTGATTACCCATGGTGCCTTTTTGCTAGGTTTTCACCATGGTACTTGCCCAAAGTGCCTATTTGCAAGGTTTTCACTTGTGGACAAATTTTTTTCTCTTGACTCAAATTTTCTTGCCAAGACACCTATTTGCTAGGTTTCATCAAGGCATCCCTTTTTTTATGACTTTTTTTTTCTTTTTTCAGGACTTTTTGTTGTTTCTAAAAAAATTATTTTTGTAGGACTTTTAGATAGAACCATGAATGTTGATGTTGAATACTATGAAGAAATCTATTGTTGGTGCTACTAGCTGATAATCTAGATCCATGATTGACCATAACACAGAACTTGTTCTAAGTCTGTAACTAAAATCAAGCCACTAGAAAGACCTTGAGTCATGTACCGTATGTAGAACAATGTCTGCCTCTCATGAATTAAGGCATCTATAAGGATTCTTTGTATGGGATGTCATTAATGATGATGTGTGCAAAGGCTTGTTGGATAGAGGCTTGATTTTGGGTGTTGGACAAGTTAGGTAGTTGGATTTAGGGATAAGCATCTAGATGTAAGGAAGGATTAGGGGGATTAAGGCTGACAATTTTCCATAAGAATTTTGATCAAGAAAGTCTTTGTGGCATGTTCAACACTAGAATACTGATATTCATGGCATCAGCTTGTTCATCTTGTATCCTTGGGAGTTGCTTAGGTTTTGATTTTTATGGTCTAATGGTACCTTTTAGTTTTCACCAAGAGACCTATGCTTGTTTTTTTTTTTTCCTTTGCTTTCAGTTCTCTAACTATAAGATGGATTTGACTACCCAAAATATGCCAATGTATTCAATTTAGAAGGAATTTCTTCTATATGATTTGTTGTGGTATTCCCAACAAAATCCCCATTCCTCATTAGGAATGGGGACCCCCTAATTTTTTTGACTCCTAGATTCACAATTCGAGAGTCAAGAGAAGAAAAAATCCATTTGAAAGTTAGTTTTAGAGTCAGAAATTCAAAAAACCCATAAAAAGTAAAAAACTTAAATAATAATAATAATAATGATAAAACTTTAAATTAAAAATATAAATAAATAAATAAATAATTTCCCCTCCCCACATTCATGCACGCACTGAAGCATAGCGCGCATTATGCAAAGAAAGGGAGGGCTATAAAAACCCATGCCCTCCCCCTCTCTTCTCATTTTTTTTGTTCAAGGTTTGAGAAAGAGGAGTGGAGGTAAGCAGACCTCCCCCCCTTCCCCATTTTTTTCCCATGCACCCATGGGCTTGCGCGCACTACCCACACGTAGTGCTCCCATGCGCAACATGCCCTTTTTGGGTGAGCAAGCACTACACCTTCATGGTGCACCACTGCAGGCACCTACATCCATGCCCTTGCAGAGTCAGACGTGATGCTTGCTCGATGCTTGTACTACATCCTCATAACATTGAATGTGATGCCTGTGCTGCACTAGATGTGATGCCCATGCTATGTTGGGCATGGTTCCCATGTGATGCTAGGTGGTCGATGCCCATGCAGCCCCTTTAGGGCCTTAACATAGTGTCAATGTGGTGTTGCGTGCCCATGCCCTAAAAATTCTGACCACGCTCGCGCAATGGTATTTTTCATTTTTTAAAAATTAAAAAAAAAACAATTTTTTTTCAAATAAAATGAATAACTCTCGAAAGGGGGATGTTTTTAATTCTTGCTTATGTTTTTCGCTATCTAGTGACTGATTGTGTTTTCTTTCTTGTGATGTGTAGGTAATACAATCAGATGGCATCTACATCTAGATCAATAGCAAAACTAGTTGTTTACAAATTTCAAGGCATGACCCCAAAATCACAATTATATGATGAGTATGCTGAGATTAAAGACTAATCTTGAGCACATAGATTTGGGAGAATTCCTAAGAGTTTGTAACAGTCTGATGGAAAGGTCAACCTTGAGGTCCGCATTAATCCATTTCGAATTAGTGAATGCAACATCACATTCAGGGACTATACAGTCAGTCAAGTTGATCATGACCTTATCTCAGTATTTTGTTCCTAATGAAAGGGTAGTAAAGAGTGTTACTAGAGAGGTGATCTTAGATTTGTGACCTGATAACATCGAGAGAGTTTTCCATTTAATTAGAGCTGATCAATTCATTAGACTTTCATATGAAATAGCTGAGAGATGGTATAAAGATCACCATCAGAGGCCATTAGCATCATATACTCCTTATACTTCACTGAGAAGCCACCTCGGGGAAAGACAATCAACAAAGTGGATATGACTGGAGGATACATGAAGGATGACATTGGATATTCAATCATTCTCCTAAGAAAAGTCATGGGTTTTCCTGCAGCAGGCCATCTCACTCCATTCATGGTCAACTTCATTAAGACCATCAAACATGCAAAGATGCCACTAGATTGGGCCACCACACTTAGCAAGAACTTGTGTGATCAGTTGCAGATGGTAAAGGACAAGAAGAAGTTTTACATGACTTCTTATGTGGTGTATCTACTTATAGTAAGGGCAACCAACTATCCTAGGTTGTACAAAAAGGGTAGTATGCAGGACCCTAATGCATGGCCGTATATAGTTTATCCTCAATTGGTGAAGAAGAAGCTCTCACCGCAGAGCAAAGAGTACAGAATCGTAAACAATATCTTCATCTTTGCCATTATTTGATTCATCGAAGGGGGATTATGGGAAGAGATTTTTTGATGAAGCCAAGGCACAAATCATAGCTCTCAATGCATATTTCATCCAATTCTAGACATTCACATACATTCGAGTAGGTGGTGCATTCATCAATCCGAAGAAACTCCCAAGGTACCTAAGTGGCAAGCTAGTCCTGATGGAAATATCCTAGTAGATTGAGTCAACTTATGAGAGGATCAAAAGAAAATAGAGGCCTTGTTGGGATTGGCCTTTTGTAATAGGAGCATATCAAGTAAAGAGAAAGTAGGATATCTTGACTTTCGAGTGGGAATGGGAGAATTATCCTCTTGAAGAGTATAACTCTCCTAAGCCATTCTTTGACAATGTTGGTAAAGTGGAAAACCTGGTAGGAAAGAAGTTCTATCATGAGGATGCCATTGAAGATCATTGGATGAATGCAACAAATGACTACAATGTCCACATCGGAGACTATTGTAGGATAACTTTGTATCTAGCAAAGAAGGCTCTCCATTTGACCATCCCTAAGGAGATAAGGCTACGGGACTCAAAAGAACTACTAGATCCTCTATTCAATATAGATAAAGTTGGCAAGAGACCCATTCTGAATGCAGAAGTTGATAGAGAGGAAGGATATGATATTAATCATTGAGCTAGATATGTCATTTGAATGACAAAGAGTTGGATCAAGAAACCCTTTCCACTCGATCCAATTCTGGATACAGTGATCTTCCATGCACATGCTCGCCTAGAAAGGGGTAAGGAAAGGAAAGTCACAGTTCCTATCTTTGTGCTCTAGTCTCCTATCAAGCCTAAAATAGTCTACCAACTTGATCATCCAGTGGAATACTACCACCCTTCAGAGAGGAAGGGAAAGAGGAAGAGAGCCTCTCCTCAGAGGTTTCAGACAGAGCATGTTGAAGAATAGGTCCCTTCCCAACAATAGGAATCAAGTCCCCAAGAGCCCCAGGATAGTGGAGCTTCTCATATCCAGGTTGAATTTCCATTGCCTCCTATTTTTCCAATTCAACAAGAAGAGGGAGAAATTCTAGAGACCTCCATTCCTTCAGTGCATGAAGAGCCTGTTTCTCCTATGGTTCCATAGAAACAAAAGAGGATCAAAGTTAGAATGAACAAGAGGCAAAGAGTTTGTAAAAGATTACTGCCTAATCCATCTATTCTTGAGACCATTCTAGATGAAGAATTAGACTAGGGGGAAATAGAATCAAATGAGGAGGAACAAGTGCCTCTACAAAGGAGAACTCGACTGGCAAAAGCCATAGAATTGGAAAGAAGGAAGAGTGCCATGAATACCCCACCACCCACCCAAGTAGAAATGGTAGAACTGTCTTCTTCAGAAGATAAAGTACAATGATGGGTGAATGAGCAAAGAGAGCAAGGTGATGATGTTCTCTCCATCCTAGATTTTGATTTCATGCCTATGGGTACAAAGTTAGTTGGAGATAAGATCAGAGATACCCCAACAAGTGAACTTCAATAGCAAGATTGGACACAGATGCCACCTGAGACACAAGGTCCTCATCTCACTCCTCCATCTCCACCTCAGGTAATGATGGTAGATAAGGGTTCAATAACACCTCCATCTTTGAGTTTAGAAGAAGAACATGTTCAAAAGGAACTGTAATTACAAGGGCAATTGGAACTAAGGGTTATTGATGAGCCATCAAAAGAGGCACATATAGTAGAATGTGTACAACAACCTTCTCAGGAAGTTGAGAATCAAACTACAAGATTTATAGAAACTTAGACTATAGAAGAAGATTCCTCACAATAGGAGACTCCAAGCAAGAGCGATAAAGGGAAGGAGGTAGCTGAACACATCCCTTCCTCATCTAGAGCCAAGGCTATAGAAAGACATATCCCAAGATGGTTTTAGAAGGAAATAATGAGAAGTGCCAAGAATCAATTTTGTGCTTTAGAGGATGATATTTGAGACATTGCAGAGATTTTGAAAAAGCCTAAATCTCCATTACATGATGCAATGCCATTTGCATTCATCACTACTACATGGAACTAGGACTTATTTGCACAAGTGGCTCACCCTCCTGAAGGTACAGATGGACTATGAAGTGAAAGATATTATGTTAGGAAAGCCTACATGGGATACATCCTGATAGATGATGACTACGGGAATCAAGGAGGTTCTCACCCATATGGAACAAGATCAGATTGAAATTAGAACACTTCAAAGGAAAGTTGAGATCCTAAAGGGATATCTAGCTGAAGTTAATGGTCCTCTTGATTTTGAATGCGTTGAGAAGATGTTGAATACCATTCTCAGAGAAGGGGAAGGTGTATGGCTTAGTCAATTTTTGAGAGCTTGTTAGGATTGGCGAGACAACCTTGAGAATAAGGGTGTCACTATAATCATAGGAAATTTGAAGTTGTTGCATGCTACACAAGAGAATTTTTATAAGATCGTGGCAATTTTGAGGCAGTAGACTTCAGTATCATGTATGAGGTATGGGCATGGAGCAAGGATTTATAAAGTCTACAAGCCATAAAAGGGCAAAGATACCACATTCTGATTGGTGTATATACCCAAGAAGAGTTAGACATGATAGATGATTGGATAGAAAAGATTGTAGATGGAAATAAAGTAATGGAAACATTGCATGATGAGATACATAGGCTGATGCAGGAGCATCCAGAGGTATAAGGGCAATCCCGTGTCACCCAAAAAAATATATACTTAGACTTAGTTTTTGTTTCATGTGTTTTCATTTTTGGATACCCATTTGGGTCAAATAAAGGTTCCAACTCTCACAGTTCCACTATCAGTGTTCATGTAAATCTCAAAAAAAATAGGAGTATGTAATTAAGCCATCATTTTGGTGAACTAGGAGGTGTAAATTGGCTAGATGAATGTAATTGTAATTTAGAGCATTCCAAAAAAAGAATTAGGTCAAAAGGCCCCACAGTTTGAGAGTTATTGCAATTTTTTGGGTTGTGGAGACCTCCTAAGAATGCTTCAAAGTCAGGTTAGGGGCATTAAATGACCTTGAAAAGGGCCAAAAAATGGGAGATGAGTGAAGCTTGTCCATAGGGCTATAGAGCACTTCGAGAGCTTTCTGAAAATGTAAACAGTTTGTCAATCGGAGCTACGGTTCAAAAGTTATGCCTCCCGAAAGTTCGGTGACCGTTTTTGGATTCTTCTAGATTTGCGCCAACTTCTAACGTAGCTTCTAGAACCTTCTATTTGGTTGGTGGATGCCTACTAGCACTTTCTAGAATGTACTCCTAGTCCTTAACCTTTCGAGGTCTATTTAAGGAGATTTCTAGCATTGTAAAACGCAGTTCGGAGTGGAGTTTGAGAGGAGGTACTGAAAGGAGAAATTATCTCCACATTTATGCTATTGTAAGCCCTTAGGGCATGTTTTGAAGTTTATTTTCTCTGTACTGAATGTACTAGCTTATTTTTCAGTTAATACAATTTCCCTTTTCTGTTGTGTCCATTCTGTTCTTGGGTTGTGTCCCCATCATAGGCTCAAGGACCAAGCCCGAGAGTGAGTTTGGAAGTAGAGAAGTTGTATAATGATGCATGCTTGGACATTTTTGAAGATGAAGAATGAGAGAAGTTTTTTCCAGTTGAGGTAGTCATGGAAAATTTTAGGAAGACTTTGGAGGAAGCATCTATTGATGAAGACATCAGACAAGCCTTCAGGACAGAGGAAGCACTGTTAGAGTTGGACACCAAACTCAGAGATTTTGTAGAGACTCAAATTAAGGTGGAAACTATAGATAAAAGGTTAAGGACAAGTATGAGGCTTTGGATCTTCCAAATGCAGCTAAGATTACTAAGATGATAGATAAATTCAAGGGCAAACATCCAAACATAGTTTTAGGATGAAGATGAACAAAACCTAGATGCTAGAATTTCAATTTTGACACTTAGTAAAATTTTGAGATTTTGACCCAGTCGAGGTCCGCAGCTCTGCAGCTCCATAGGTCTACAGCTCCATAATTTAGAGGTGCACCAAAAGTTGACTGTCAGTTCCAAAAATAGCACTTTCCATGCATAGGGGACGCATTTTGATGGCAAGTTAACTCTGACACATGCTAAGTGAAGGGCTAGCTTCTATTTTTGGCACCTCCATGTAGTTCCACTTTGACTCATGACTTTCTCCTACTTTCTCTCTCATTCTTTTGTTTTTTTTGACATGTAAAGGGCTCATGCATCCAATTAATGATATAATATGAATGGAGTCCCTCTAGTCACTAGTTAGATTGTCAATTTGTATATATTTAGTTTGTTTTAATTTTTTATAAGCATTTTATATCATCAAGATATCTCTCACTCTCAACACAAATTGAGGAGGCAATTTCTTATAAATACCCCATTGTAAAATGTAATAAGGGCTGCTATTATTATGCAATAAAATAATGCTTTTGGTGCTAGCATTCGTAGTGTAGTTATTCTTGCCTGAATGTGTCATTATTTTTTTGGATTTTATTCATGAGTTTTTGATTGAGCCAAAGGTTTATTGTGTTGTTTCTGGTTGTGCAATCTTTTAATTCTGGTGTTTACTATAGATATATGAATTCCGCTAACATAACAAGCTTGAGAAGAGATCACCCGATTGTGTCTACATAGCTTTTTGTCTCGCATGAGCGCACTTTCTGTGGCCTTGCAGTTTGATGAAGAGTGAAACATCATTCGACTTGTTAAAGATTCTCACTAATGATTGCATCAGTGGACTATATGAAGCGTTGCTCCTATTTTCATTGGTTTCCTACTAATTTCTTTGAAGGTTTAACTCACAACGTGTTGTGTTCTGTAGCTTATGTCCATTTAGGAATTTCAATTTCAAGTCATTTGATTTCATGTTATTTTCTTTTAGTTTTGTTATTTGCTTTGCTAACCCCCTTTTAGAATAGGAATGCATTTTAGTTGCATTGGTAGTTGCATGCATTAAAAAATAGAAAATACAAAAAATATTGTTCTTTTGGTGTGATATTTTGAGACAGCGAACATATTTACTTCAATTCTAAAATTAAAATTTTTTTAGAACTAACAAAGACCTCTTTGTGAACACTCACATTTATCTTTTACTGAGGGGATTTTGGTATGTCGCAAGAAAAATACTGAACCTTAGAGCGAATCCTCAAAAAGATTTGCTTTTCAAAAGAGGAATTACGTAATGGATTCCCTCCATTGACCTCGTGCAAAATGAACGCCCAACAGAAGTGGCACTAGAAGGAGGGCCACAAACTAAAGAACATACTCCTAGAAATGAGGAAAATTTGAAAACGTTTCAAAAAAAATTGCACCCTTGCAATAAACTGCATTTCGTACAAGTGCAAAAAATACTTCTAAAATTTTCAAAAATTGAGCTTTGCAGGTCTGCAAGTATGTAGGTCCACAAAACTCTGTGGTGCGCAAAATCTAGAACAGTGACAAAGTGTACTTCTATAGAGGTGCATTTTTCTCCAAAATTTGATGCAAGTTGGAGGATATTGATCCAAAATCCCCATTAGTGAGCATTAAGATCTACACCAAATACACACAAATTTCTTGAGCTTACCCACTTTCGTAAACCACATAGTGACAAGGGAACATCTCGAGTTCAACCATCCCCTTTCAAACTTTCATCATCTTCTTCAACTCCACCTCCACTCCAACCACTTGGTGAACCACCAAATACTCCAATAGCTATTCCACAACAACCACCATTAGGTCCACCAAATCCTCCCATGGCCTTCTTTGCAAATGTTGTAGACTCACCAATAAACTTGAGAGGTGCACTCCATGATGTCCCAAAGAATCCCGAAAAGTTTTTCCCAAGATTCATCTATGGTGAAACATGAACTATTGAAGATCATGTCAAAGTTTTCAAAGAAATTTGCAACTGAAAGAAAGTGGCTAATGAGGACGTGATTCTTAATTTATTTCCCTACTCTTTGGGGGAAATTGCCTTCAATTGGTATGTCAATTTTCCACCCAGATGCATTGGAGATTGGGATACATTCGAAAAACTATTTTTGAAATAACTCAAAACAGTCATCAATCTAGCAGTGATACATCAACAATTCATATCAATAAAAAGGGACCCAGCTGAGATTTCACACTTCAACCATCACTTTCATATGGCCTACTGCAAGTTGGAAACACCATACACAATACTGGTTGAAGCCACCATCTAGATTTATTTGAATGCTATGGACCCTCTTAATACGATCTTTCTAAGAAGACTTCCTGCAGCAAATATTGACACATTGGACAAAGTCTTTGTAGAAGCGATCACTTTCACAAAGATAGCTAATCCTAATGGAGGGGGAATGATGCTTCCAGCACAAGCAGTCCCTACAATACCAACATACTCCATGGGAGCACCCACCATGCCTAGTCAGTTCATACCTATGAATCTAGTTCCATTACAGTAGGCACCAGCTCCAGAAACTATAGTGATAACATATCCATGGTATGAGCCCCCAAAAACAGCTTTCTTTGAATAGAAAGCAATGGTTCTTGTGGAAGTAGATAACAATCTTCTTTCAAAAGTTGGTCAAATGAAGAACACCATGTCACAAATAAACAAAAAGTTGACACGTCTTAGGTTGTCACAAGAAAAAAATAACAACTTCCAAAGAAATAATGTTTGCCCCTACAACAACAATTTTGGTCAGAATTACAACAGGAACTTCAACAATAACGGTAACAACAATGTAGGAAACAATGGTGGAGGAAACAACTTCAATCCTCCTGATCATAATAATGGCTTCTAAAGGCAAAACTAACAATGGAATACTCAACCAAATAATGGAAGCATTCTTGCTAATAATAACAACAATATTCAGTATGCTGATATCAATCAGTATGATGATAGCCAAAATGTGCCTAGAAATGATGGTTTGTACTATAATGACAATTAGGAGGTGAATCAAAACTCACAAGTGAATGACAATCCTCCTCATGTTCAATTCAATGTGATGCTATTGGAATCTTATGATTCTACATAAAAATGTACAAGTAGAATAACAAGTGAGGAATTCTCATTCCCATTTAGTCAAGAACCTAATCTTCAACACGATGAGATGTTTGTCTTTCAAAATGGCAATTGAAATACATATAATCTTAGAAATTAAAAGGATCCCTTGACAGATGGAAGTCCTCCTGGTCTACAATCAACTCCACCCAATCCTAGAGCAACAATTTGCCACCGGTAAAGCTAGCCCAAGGAGGACAACAATATCAAAATCAAGTGAACATACAAACAATACTAAAGAACCTCACTTGGTCTATTGAAAAGTATAATACAGTAGAAGATCTGAAGAAAACTAAAGCCAATATGTCCATGTTCGACATGTTGCATAATCGTCCACAACAAAGAGAAGTACTCATGAAGACATTGGATAATACAAAAGTTTCACATTATATGAATGTTGCCACTCAAAATATGGTGCCGCAACAAGTAAATGTTGCAGAAGCAATGCCCACTATGTTCAAGGACAAAGTTGAGGTACCCCCATTTTTTCTAAGCATAAGGATATATGGGAAGAATCTTCACAATTGCCTCATTGACTCAGGAGCTTCATGTAACGTAATGTCATTATCAATAGCCCAAAGGCTAGGAGTTAACCCTCAACCCTCTAATCGAGTATTGATATAATTGGATAAAATAGAGGTAAAATTCATAGGAGTACTGAAAGATGTGCAGCTACAATTAACAATTGATCCTCAGATCTAGGATATTATTGACATACATGTGGTTGATATCCTGGGGACATATGGATTATTCCTGAGCAAAGAATGGACAAAACGTCTTAGAGGATGGTTCTCTATAGACTTCACTCAATTATGGTTGACATGGAAAGGATTGAACAATCAAATCAAGATAGATGTTGAGACCAAATTGAAAACAATGATCACAAATTACAATGCCCCAAATGAGATAGCATTCTTACAATCAAATTTGAGTTTGTACAAAGTGATGGTATTGAATATGGTTCCAAACAATACATCTCAAGATCAAAATGAAGAACCTAAGGTTTCGATACCCAAAAGTGAAACTGTGATACAATTCATAGAAAGTATGGTGACTAATCTACATTGTTTAGGAGAAGAAGTTGACCCTAGCATCCTCCTTCTGGGATTTTGTCAATTACACAAAGTTAGTCACTCTAAATTTGAATGTTCATCATGTCAAGAAGCAGTTACGAAGGTATTGACCCACATGATGGAGAACAAGGATACAAAGACATCAAAAGATGAACTCACAGAAAGTCAAGATTCAGTGAATTCATCCAACCTTATTGAAAAGATTGAAGAAGAAAGTGAAGATTTAAATGTATCATATAGTGATACCTCTTTAGATGGTGGAGGTTTATCTTCTCCTCCTCCAGGGATGATTAAAGTTCAAATAAGAAGACAATACATGAAAGGTGAAGGATGGACTTCAATAGTCATTCATCCTAAACCTAAAGTTGAGGAAATCAAAGAGCTGATAGGGGAAATTCAAGAGAAACAAGAAAACACACACTTCCTCTATCCATAGAATATGAAGGGGACTCCTCAAGCCCTACATGAGGAAAGTTACAATGGGTTCCTAATAAATAATCATTCAAGGCCTAGGTCAAAGAAAAGTTAAGGACGAATAAGCATAAAGTCAGAAAACCCAAGGAAAATGCAATTTGGACACTTCGTTTTGATGGCTCTAGTTGCAAGATGGGAGCTAGAGTAGGTATCAAATTGATCAACCCAAAAGGTAGATCTTTCTATGCCACATATCGATTGCAATTTAGATGTACCAAAAATGGTGCAGAATATGAGGCGTTAATCTGAGGACTCCTCTTTGAACTGAAAAAGGGAGTCACAGCTCTTAAAATTGAGGGGGATTCCCAATTGGTCATACGACAAGTAAAATCCATATATTCCTGCAACGAAAAAAAGATTACTAGCTTATAGGAAAAGGGTATGGGACATATTAGATGACTTTGAGACCTTAAACATCAAATCCATTCCAAGAAGAAAGAACATGGTAGCAGATGCTCTTGCCATCTCAACTAGTGCATTGCAACCAGTTGAAAGGACCAAGTTGAAATTTTTTTTAGTAGAATTGGTTGTTGTCCCATCCATCCCTGATAATATCACAAACTTTCAAGTCTTTCAAGATGATCAATATATACTTGAGTTTATCATGTGTTGTTGTCATTTTGAGGGACAAGAAATTGATGATACACCAGATGACAGACTTGAAGATGATGGACTTGAAGATGAAGATGGGATTTTGAATTTAAAAACTTATACTATTCCAAAAGGGATGGTCAAACTTGAATGCATCTTTGAACATGATCAATTGGCACTTAATAGAATGAAAACTCAAGAAAAGGGAATCAAAGAATGTGATTCATACAATTTGGGTTCTGATGAAGAACCAAAAATGATACAGATAGGAAAAGCATGTACCTCACAAGAAAGGGAAGACATGCTCAAATTACTCATTGAGTATAAGGATGTCATTGTCTAGAGCTATGAAGAGTTGAAGACTTATGATCCTATGATTATCACACATGACATCCCACTGAAAACTGATGCAAAGCCATTTCGACAAAGATAGAGACCAATAAATCCAATTATCAAACCACTAATTATGAAAGAAGTAAAGAAACTACTAGATTCTAAGATCATATTTCCTATCCATCATTCCACATGGGTGGAAAATTTTGTTCCCATATGGAAGAAGATCAGAGAGATTCATCTTTGTGTTGACTTTCACAACTTGAATTTAGCATCTCAGAAGGATAATTATCCTCAACCCTCATTAGATGAGGTATTGCAAATTGTTAATGGTTCAAAGATGATTTCATTCTTGGATGGTTACTCGAGATATAATCAAGTGATGGTTGACAAAGAAGATAGGCTAAAGACTGCTTTCACAACCAAGTGGGGAATGTTTTCTTACAGAAGGATGCCTTTCAAATTGATTAATGTGGGAGCTACATTTCAATGAGCAATGGATGAAGCTTTCAAAGGATTAATAAATAGGTGTATAGTCATCTATATGGATGACCTGACTATCTTTTCAAAAGATCAAAGTACCCATCTTGCTGATTTAAAGTAGGTATTCAATAGATATCGTAAATATGGCATATCCCTCAATCCCAAGAAATTTTCATTCAGTGTTACTAAAGGAAAGCTCCTAAGGCATGTCATTTTCAAAGTTGGAATTTCCATTGATCTAGATAGAGTTGAGTCTATTTTGAAGTTAGCACCTCCACACAGTCAGAAGGAATTGAAATCTTTCTTTGGAAAGATAAACTTTGTACGCAAATTCATAAGTGGTTTCACAAAGATATTCCGTCCCCTTAATGATTTACTCAAAAAAGGGGCTAAAAAAGAATGAGTACCAGAGATAAAGAAATCATTTGAAGATATTAAGATTTCCATTTCCACAACCCTAGTTTTGGTGAGTCCAGATTATGAGTTTCCATTCAAGATCTATTCCTTTGCTTTTGAACACTCTTGCACAGGGATCTTGACACAAAAAAGAGAGAAGGAAGATGAGCGACCAATTTCTTTTATGAGTTGTCCTCTAAAGAAAACCGAGTTGAAATATTCAAATCTTGATAAATAGTCCTTTACATTAATCAAGGCAGTAAAGAAGTTTCGTCACTACATACTCAGAAGTAAGGTGTATGCAATTGTACCTGATCTAGCAGTAAAGATGCTTTTGATGCAGAATGAACTTGGTGAAAAGGAGGGGAAAGTGGATGGCCATACTTCAAGAATTCAATCTATGAGATTAGTCAAAGGCCAAGGGTTATCAAAAATGATAGCTGATAACCAAGATGGAAATCAAAAGGAATTCAAGTTTGACAATGAAACAGATGAAGATGATCAAAAGAAGATGGTTATATTACAAGTTGATATCAACCAAGGTGTGGTGACAGATGTATGGTATCAAGACATTTTTTATTATCTCTTACAAGACCAATGCCCTCAATGGATGAATAGTTCACAATGTAGGGGACTTAAGATGAAATGTGAGTCTTACATGTTATTTGATAAAAAGTTGTATAAAAGGAACTACGAACGGATCTATCTGAAATGTTTAGGACATGAAGGAGATAAGGATGTCTTGGAACATTTCCAAAACAAATATGGTATAGGACATGGTTCAGCAGAAGCAATCACTCACATGATTCTAAGATCTAGGTACTTTTGGCCATCGATATTCAAGGATACTTTTCAACATGTGCGCTCTTGTCATATATGCCAAACTAGTGCTAACAAGGAGAGGCACCCAAAAATGCCATTACAATTAGTGTATGAGGTGCTCTCCTTCACAAAATGGGGATTGGATTCCATAAGTCCAATCAATACACTATCATTAATTGGACATAAATTTATCCTTATAGCTATGAATTATTGTACATGATGGATGGAGGCTGAGACATTCAGGAATTGCACTACTAAGGTGGTGACTAACTTCTTGGAAGAACACATTGTCACCAGGTTTGGAATGCCATTCACTCTTGTATGTGATAATGGGCCTGCTTTTGCATCTACATTCTTGACCCAATGGGCATTTGAAAACAAAGTCATTATCAAGTTCTCCTCAAATTACTACCCGCAAGGAAATGGGGTAGTGGAGTCTATAAACAAGAACTTGATCACTGTGATAAAATGATTGTTGAAAGAGAATCCTAGGGATTGGCATACACAATTGAAATATGCTTTGTAGATGGATCAAGTCAAAGTTAAAAATGCCTTGGGGACTTCTTCATATTTTCTTGTTTATGGACAAGAACTAGTATTCCCACTTAATCTCAAGATTCTTGTTTTGAAATTCATGAGTGTGTATGCTGATGACACTGACAGAGTACAAATCTGATTAATGAATCTTCTAGAAATGGATGAGAAATGAATAGCTACATTGGAGCACATGGCCAAACATCAAGTTGTTGTTAAAAGATGGTTCAACAAGAGAGCCATCATCAAATCATTTAGAATCTCTGACCTTGTCCTACTTTGGGATAAGGCGAAAGGAAAGCTGGGGAGTCATACCAAGTTTCAATGCTTGTGGACAAGCCCTTATCAAATTGCAGAGATTCTGGGAGAGAACACTTTTAGGCTAAGTTCCTTACAGGGGGAATTTCTTCCTTTTTTGAGGCCTAAAAGACTATATATATATATATATATATATATATATATATATATATATATATATATATATATATATATATATATATATATATATATATATATAATTAGTTAGATTTCATTTCTTCATTTAGCATAGATTTTCATCCTGTAAGTGTGTTTCTTTTCGCAAGTCTGTTTGCTTTCAAGTTGAGTGTTTGCTTTCAATTGTGTGTTTCCTTTCAAAGTTGCATCAGTCCTAGGGGGAAAGGTGTACCTGAGATTTTCTTAAGATTTCACTAACCACTTCTTGGTTCCAATTTTAGGAAGAGGTATTTCTTTGTCAAAACATATGGACAATTGTGTGTCTTATACCAACTGAGCAACCAAATTTCTTGTGGAAATAGGGAACTTTCAGTCTAGAAATCAGTGGCCTAGACCACCAAGTTCTCAACACTTTGCAAATTTAAAAGATTTGATCATTTTAGGTGTTGTTCAATTTGAAGCCAAAGATGACAAAAGATGATCCAAACTTTGACTAGTTCAAATGGGAAGGGTCTCCTTGAAAGGTTGCTAGGATCATTGTTTAGCGTGAGAGTTTCCAAAAAGTTCTAAAAGAGGAACACGAGGGATGTTCATAAGAGATTGAATCCAAGAAATGACATCGATGTTCTGACTACATAGTCTAAGTGTAGTTAGCATACAGAAAAAAATAAAAAATAAAAAGGGGAAAGATGGTGTTAAGTCTAAAGGATTCTAAGGATCTAAAATGGCTAAAGATATGTTGCAAAACAAAGTATCTTCTATTTAAAATATCACTTCATCAAAAGAAGCATTCTGAATGACATGAAGAAATTATTCAAAAGGCCATAAATTAAAAGAACGTGGCATCTTGCCAAGAGCCCTCGAACTGATTCTCTTATCTGGTCAAGCAATTGATTGACAAAAGCCGTTGTGGAGTTTTTGAATGAATGAGCTAGTAGGAATGGAAGATTGTTTTGAGTTGTCAAAAAACTTTGATTGACTACATCTTGACACATCAAAGGGAATGAATACATAATTCACACACTTAGCTTGAGGGTTTTGAGTTCTGGAATTCTGATTGAAGAAGTCATATGAAAGATGCTTGAGGTGTTCAAAGCCTAGTTGGTGTTTGACACATGTCAAAGAGATGTTTGCTGATGAAGAAATGCCTTTGTCATTTCTTCCTTTTTTCAGGGCTATTTGTTGTGGTATTCCCAACACACGCCCCATTCCTTGCTAGGAATGGGGAATCCCTAATTTTTTTTTTACTCGAATTCACAATTTGAGAGTTGGGAGAAGAAAAAATCCATTTGAATGTTAGTTTCAGAGTCAGAAATTCAAAAAATTGATAAAAACTAAAAAATGTTTTTAAAAAATTAAAAAAATTTGATAATAATAGTAATAAACTTTAAACTAAATAAAATAAAATAAAAATAAAATAAATTATAATTTAATATTAAAAAAAAAATTTCACCTCCTCATATCGGTGCGCGCATGCTGAAGTGCCGCATGCATTATGCAAAGAGAGGGAGAGCTATACAACCCCTTGCCCTCCCCCTCTCTTCTCATTTTTGTTGTTCAAGGTTTGAGAAAGACACATGCCCACACATAGCGCTCGCATGCAGCATGACCTTTTTGGGCACGCGCATGTTGTGCCTTCATGGTGCAGTGTTGACATAGCGCTACATGCTCGTGCCCTTACAGTACTGGCCGCACCCGCAAAATGGTGTTTTTCTTTTTTTTTTAAATATATATATATAATTTTAAATTTTAAAAAAGAATTTTAAAAAATAAAATAAAATGAATAAGTCTTGAAAGGAGGAACTTTTTTTTTTCTCACTTATGTTTTTTGCTATCTAGTGATTGATCATGTTTTCTTTCTCGTGATGCGTAGATAATACAATTAGATGGCATCTACATCTGGATCAGCAACGAAACTAGTTGTTTACAAATTTCAAGGCATGACTTCAAAATCATGGTTATACGATGAGTATGCTAAGATTAAAGACATACATCTCAGGCACACAGACTTGGGAGAATTCTTGAGAGTTTGCAACAGTTCGACAGAAAGGTCAACCTTGAGGTTTGCATTAATCCGTTGTGGATTAGTGAATGTAGTATCACATCCAAGGACTGTACAATCAGTCAAGTTGATCATGACCTTATCTCGGCATTTTGTTCCTAATGAAAGGGTAGTAAAAAGTGTTACTGGAAAGGTGGTCTTAGATCTGCGACTTGATAACATCGAGAAAGTTTTCCATCTACCTAGAGCCAATTAGTTCATCAAACTCTCATATGAAATAGCTAGAGAAGCCACATTAGGGAAAGAAAATTAGCAAAGTGGATATGACTCATGGATACATGAAGGATGAAATTGGATATTCAATCATTCTCCTAAGCAAAGTCATGGGTTTTCCTATAGCAGGTCATCTCATTCCATTCATGGTCAATTTCATTGAGACCATCAGACATGCTAAGATGCCATTGGATTGGGCCACCAGACTTAGTGAGAACTTTGTGATCAATTGAGGATGGTAAAGGACAAGAAGAAGTTCTACATGACTTCTTATGTGGTGTATCTACTTGCAGCAAGGGCAACCAACTATCATGAGTTGTATAAAAAGGGCAGTATGCAGGACCCTAATGCATGGTCGTATATAGTTTATCCTTAGCTGGTGAAGAAGAAGCTCTCATTGTAGAGCAAGGAGTATAGAATTGTAAATGATGCGTTCATCTTTGCCATCATTCAATTCATCGAAGGGGATTATGGGAAGAGATTGTCCAATGAGGCCAAGGCATAGATCATAGCTCTCGATGCATATTTCATCTAGTTCTAGAACTTCACATACATTCGGATAAGTGGGGCATCCATCAATCTGAAGAAACTCCCAAGGTAACCAAGTGACAAGTTGGTCCTAATGAAAATATCTTGGCAGATTGAGTCATCTTATGAGAGGATCAAAAGACAATGGAGGCCTTATTGGAATTGGCCTTTTGTAATAGGAGCATAACAGGTAAAGAGAAAGCAGGATATCCTAACTTTTGAGTGGGAATGGGATCCTCATGATAGTCTACCAGCTTGATCATCCAGTAGAATACTACCACCCTTCAGAGAGGAAGGGAAAGAGGAAGAGAGCCTCTCCTCAGAGGTTTCAAGTGGAGCATGTTGAAGAATAGGTCCCTTCCCAAAAATAGGAATCAAGTCCCCAAGAGCCCCAGGATGGTGGAGCTTCTCTTATCCAGCCTAAATTTCCATTGCCTCCTATTTTGTCAAGTCAAAAAGAAGAGGGAGAAATTCTAGAGACCTCCATTCCTCCGATGCATGAAGAGCCCATTTCTCCTATGGTTCCATGGAAACAAAAGAGGATCAAAGTTAGAATGAATAAGAGGCAAAGAGTTCGTAAAATATTAGTGCCTAATCCATCTATTCCTGAGACCATTCTAGAGGAAGAATCAGATGAGGAGGAGGAACAAGTGCCTCTACAAAGGAAAGATTGACTAGCAAAAGCCACAGAATTGGAAAGAAGGAAGAGTTCCATGAATACCCCACCACCCACTCAAGTAGAAATGGTAGAACTCTCTTCTTTGGAAGATGAAGTACAATGATGGGTGAATGAGAAAAGTGAGCAAGGTGATGATGTTCTCTCCATCTCGAATTTTGATTTCATGCTTGTGGGTATAGAGTTAGTTGGAGATAAGATTAGAGATACCACTACAGGTGAACTTCAATGGCAAGATTGGACACAGATGCTACCCAAGACATAAGGTCCTTGTCTCACTTCTCCATCTCCACCTCAGGTCATGATGGTAGATAAGGGTTTAGTAACACCTCCATCTCTAAGTTTAGAAGAAGAACATGTTCAAAAGGAATCATCATTACAAGGGAAACTAGAACCAAGGGTTACTGATGAGCCATCAAAAGAGGCACAGATAGTAGAATGTGTACAACAACCTTCTTAGGAAGTTAAGGATCAAACTATAGGATCTACAAAAACTGAGACTACAGAAGAAGAATCCTCACAATAGGAGACTCCAAGCAAGAGTGATAAAGGGAAGAAGGTAGTTGAACACATCCCTTCCTCATCTAGAGCCAAGGCTATAGAAAGACATATCCCAAGATGGTTTCAGAAGGAAATAATGAGAAGTGCCAAGCATCAATTTCGTGCTTCAAAGGATGATATTTGTGACATTATAGAGATTTTGAACAAGCCTAAATCTCCATTAGATGATGCAATGCCATTTTCATTTGTCAGTACTACACCGAACTAGGACTTATTTGCACAAGTGGCTCACCCTCCTGAAGGTACAGATGCATAAGATATTAGTCTTGAGGACTATGAAGTGAAATATATTATGTTAGGAAAGCCTACATGGGATACATCCCGATAGATGATGACTATGGGAGTCAAGGAGGTTCTCACCCATATGGAACAGGATGAGATTGAAATCAGAACACTTCGAAGGAAAGTTGAGATCCTAAAGGGATATCTAGCTAAAGTTATTGGTCCTCTTAATTCTGAATTCCCTAAGGAAACTTTGAATACCATTCTTAGAGAAGGGGAAGGTGTATGGTTCAGTCCATTTTTGAGAGCTTTTCAAGATTGGCGAGACAGCCTTGAGGATAAGGGTGTCACTATAATCACAAGAAGTTTGAAGTTGTTGCATACTACATAAGAGAATGTTGATAAGATCATGGAAATTTTGAGGAAGGACTTCAGTATCATGGATGAGGTACGAGCATGGAGCAAGGATTTACAAACTCTACAAGCCAAAAAGGGAAAAGATACCACATTCTGATTGGTGTATATACCAGAGAAGTGTTAGACATGATAGATGATTGGATAGAAAATATTGTAGATGGAAATAAAGTAATGGAAACATTGCATGATGAGATACATAGGCTCAAGGACCAAGCCCAAGAGAAAATTTTGGAAGACGAAAAGTTGTGTAGTGATGCATGCTTGGATATTATTGAAGATGAAGAATGAGAGAAGATGTTGCCAGTTGAGGTAGTCATGGAAAATTTTAGGAAGACTTTTGTGGAAGCATCCAGTGATGAAGACATCAGACAAGCCTTCAGGACACAGGAAGCACTGTTAGAGTTGGACACCAAACTCAAAGATTTTGTAGAGACTCAAATTGAGGTAGACAACTACAAACAAAAGGTCAAGGACAAGTATGAGGCTTTGGATCTTCTATATGCTACTAAGATTACTGAGATGATAGATAAATTCAAGGGCAAACATCCAAACATATTTTTAGGATGAAGATGAACAAAACCCAGATGCCAGAATTTCAATTTTGACACAGTAAAATTTTGAGATTTTGACCCAGTCAACGTCCATAGCTCTGCAGCTCCACAACTTTGCAATTCATAGGTGCATTGACAGCTGATTGCCAATTCCAAAAATAGCACTTTCCATGCATAGCGGATGTTGCTGGCAAGTTAACTCTGTCACATGCTAAGTGAAGGGCTAGCTTCTATTTTTGGCACCTCCATGCAGTTCTACTTTGATTCATGGCTTCCTCCTACTTTCTCTCTCATGCTTTTATTTTTTTTGACATGTAAAGGGCTCATGCATCAAATTAATGAAGAAAATATGGATGGATTCCCTCTAGGCACCAGTTAGATTGTCAGTTTGTATATATTTAGTTTGTTTTAATGTTTTATAAGCATTTTATTGCATCAAGATATCTCACACTCTCAACAAAAATTGAGAAGATAATTTCTTATAAATACCTCATTGTAAAATGTAACAAGGGCCGCCATTATTATGCAATAAAATTATGCTTTTGGTACTAGCATTCAGAGTGTAGTTATTCTAGTGTGAATGTGTCATTGTTTTTGTGGATTTTATTCATGAGATTGTGATTGAGCCAAAGGTTTATTGTGTTGTTTTTGGTTGTGCGATCTTTTCGTTCTGGTGTTTGCTACAGATATATAAATTTTACTGACATAACAAGCTTGAGAAGAGATCACCTGATTATGTCTACATAGCTTTTTGTCTCGCATGAGCACACTTTCTATGGCCTTGCAATTTTATGAAGAGTGAAACATCATTCAACTTGTTAAAGATTCCCATCGATGATTGCATCAGTGGATTCTAGGAAGCCCTACTCTTGTTTTCATTGATTTCCTATCGATTTCTTTGAAGGTTTAACTCATAGCGTGTTGTGTTCTATATCTTATGTCCATTTAAGAATTTCAATTTCAAGTCATTTGATTTCATGTTATTTTCTTTTAATTTTTTTATTTTCTTTGCTAACCCCCTTTTAGAATAGGAACACATTTTAGTTGCATTGGTAGTTGCATGCATTAAAAAATAGAAAATACAAAAAATATTGTTCTTTTGGTGTGATATTTTGAGACAGCAAATAGATTTACTTCATTTATGAGATTAAATTTTTTTTAGAACCAGCAAAGGCCTCCTTGTGAACACTCACATTTATCTTCTACTAAGTGGATTTTGGTATGTCACAAGACAAATACTTCAGAACCTTGGAGCAGATCCTTAAAAAGATTTTCTTTTCAAGAGAGGAATTATGCAATGGATTCCTGTTGTTGACCTCGTGCAAAATGAATGCCCAACATGATTGTTGTTCAAAATGCCTCCATATATTTTAAAGTCTTCTACAAGAGCATCATCATTGTCAAATTGATCAAAAATCCATGGTCCGCACTAGTCCCAATCCAATAGTTTTGGATAACTTGAGGTGATGTCATCATCAGTGTAGAATGGGCTCTAATTGAAGGTATATTATGGATAGCAAATTCAATTTTATTATTGGGGTCAACAAAGAAATGGTTAAGTGCATAAGGATTATTGATTTTAGGTTGGGTGTCCTCATATGCCTTTTTATCATTCAAAACATTTACAGTCTCACATGTGGGTACCTTAGTACTAGGAGGACCTATTCATAATGGTTTGAATCTAGGCCCCAAACTAGGAGGTTGTCCTTTTGTAGTGATGGGTTCAATGATTCCTTGTTTCTGAGATCCAAGACCACTACATTCATCATAGCCTTGTTTCTGATAGTAAACCCAAGTCCATACTTGCTAGGAGATATCAAATTGGTTTTTTGTTCTACTTTTACTTTCTCAATACATATAGATGTATTCTCATTGATAGAAGTGGCACTTTTTGTACTGATCTTAGTGTATTGTGATTTACCATAAGATTGGAGAGAAATTGGTGACTCCTTAATGTGGGACACTTGTGACATGAAGTATTCTCCATGCCCTTTATCTTTAATCTTCATCCTTTCCTTAGCCTTACTAAGGAGTATATTTGTATCCACATATTTAGAGGAATCTGTGGGTTTTGCTTCATTGTTTCTTAGGACTTGGTATGCAGTAGCATCTCTTAGATTAGCACAAAATTGTAAGGGATCTAGATCATCGAGGATAGTAACCTCCACATTGTTGTAGGGAAACTTCAAGCATTTCTGATATGTAGAAGGCACCATTTGCATAGCATGGATCCAAGGGCATCCTAGTATCATATTATAATTCATCTCGATATCTAGGACCTGGAATAATGTGTCTTCAATAGTTGGACCAATTCTAATGGGTAATATGATGATGCCCTTGGAGGAGAATTCACCATCATCATAGGCCTTTATTGTGATTTTGCAAGACGGATCCACATCATCCTTAGAATAACCCAAACCTTTGACAACTTTAAGAGTATAGATGTTCAGTCTTGCTCCTCCATCTACCAAGACGTGTTTGACCTTAGCATTATGGATAAAGAATTTGAGAAGAAGGGGATCATTGTGGTTGGGTTTGTCCTTAGGAATATCTCAAGGGGAAAGGTGATATGCTATGATACAGATAGGTTCCCAACCATGGCTTGGAATTGGGCAACATCAATGTTATCTAGGACTATTTAAGGGCTTGATCCAATATCTTCTAATGTTAGGGAGACACACGTAGTAGGTTTGAGATAGATATTTATGTAGGGATCTTGTTGTGCTATTCAACAAGGCTATAATCAGATGAAGTAGGAGCATTAGGTCTACTAGGGGTGTAAGTATAGTAGAGGTAGTAGGTCTAGATGGAGCTCCAAGTAGGGTGATCTTGGTACGGTGTGTAGTGATAGTTCAATGAGGGTCTTTAGCCTTTACGGTGAATATGGATATGCGGGAATCAAACTCATTGAAATAGTTAATGGTGTAGTCATATCTAGTATATGTGTAATTCACATTAGCTTATGAGTTTGAGTTTGAGCTAGAGGCCTTCTCTTTTTCGTGATTACCCAAAGAATCTTTAAAAATAGAATGATCAGAGTTGGATGCTAATAGTGATAGATCGAATGTGATCACACCATCATCAATAAGGTCTTGTATTGCATGTTTTAGCTAGAAACATGATGAGGAATTATGCCCTTTGGTGCAATTCTAATCACAAATTTTTTGGTTAGTGGTTTGTCTTTGATGAGGGGTAGCTACAAGAAGTTGTTACTAAGTAATTATTGAAGTGTAGCCTCAAGAGGAATCTCCAAGGGTGTGAATTTTCTATCTTAAGTTCTAGGATGCCTTCAAGGTCCATCCTGTAGGGAAGTCTTGATTTTCTACTATTAAGGTGGTGTTTGATTAGGAGTTTTCAAATTTGTAGGGTTTACACCTTTCAAAGTTAGTTGAGGTTGTGATGTGCTAATTTTTCATGCATCAACAATACCATTGTTGGTTACATTCTTGTTTTTGGAGAAAAATTTCACATTGTCATTAGATGGTTTGGTGTTTTTGTTTTCCTTGTTCATCTTAAGGATTCCCTTACAAATAAGAGCATCTTCAATACTAGCCTCTTTTTGCATTAGTTTAGAAATGGCACTTGGGCTTTTCATCTTGAGTTCATACATTAAGTTAGAGACTAGGTTTTCAATGCATAGGTCAACTTGTTGTTCTTCAGGAATGTTTAGTGAGCATTGACTGACTAAGTTTCTCTAGCATTGTAAGAATGTGATAAATGGTTCTCCCATCTTTTGTTTAGTTGAGCACAAATCAAAGAGTGCCACCTCATTTTTAATGTTGAAGGAAAAATGGGAGATGAAATTGTCTATGAGTTCTAACCAAGATTTTATAGTATTGGGAAGTTTGGAGTAGCATTCAAGTGCAGATCCACCTAGAGAGCAAGGGAACAATCTCATGAGATGGGCTCAACACTAAGTTTGGTACAAGAGGAACAAAATTTCATGATATGATCGACAGGATTGCCTTTTCCTCAATATTTTTCAAATCTTGGAGCCTCCAAGTGTTTTGGGAATGGACACATATACAAACTTATATCAAATGGATTAGGATGGAAGTCCCTTTCTATATATAGATCCTATTTCTTATGGACTCCCAATGCCTTGACTTGTTTGGAGATTTGTTTGAATTGTTGTAATAACTCATTATTAGGGTTTTGCATGATAGTTTTATTTTCAAGTCTTTTGTGTCTATGAGTAGATTATTTTCTATGGCAAGAACAATGTGTACTCAGTTCTAACATTTCTATGTTTGAAGAGTCAGGTGATGTATCACTAGGTGGTGGAGGTATGTTAGTACCTTGAAGACAAAAGGGTCTTTGTTGTGGTACATGTTGAGGTACTTGTTGTTGTATTTTTTATGGTACTTGTTGCGGTATCAATTGCAATTGTTGTACCATGTGTTGTTGTTGCATCACTTGTTGTGGGTAGTTGTTGTGCCATTTTTTGTGGCTGTTGTTAAGATACCTATGCTGTTTGCATGCAAGATCATGGATGTGATTATTGTTGTAGAGGTATCTATTGAGGTTGTTATGGCTCATGCTATTATTGCAACAAGTGTTTTTGATAGGCAATTTGTTTCTCAAGGCATCTTTAGTATTTTAACTATTGTTTGAGTTTCTCTTGTTGTTTAGCAAACATGGCTTGTTGTTGTTGGAATTATTGTTGGTACATTGCATGTAAGTCAAGTGGATTTGCATTGGATTGCATATCAGGGATGTTGGATGCTTGCACCACTTGAGGTTGTTGTTGTTGTGGTTGATGTTGCTATTGATAAATTGAATGTGTGTTGAGTGGATTTAAACTTGGTTGTAGATTGGAAGTGTTAATTCCTTGTACCACTATAGGTTGATGTTTTCTTAGGAGTTGGTTATGTCTTTGAGAATTAAACATCTTGTTTAGGTTGTTGTTTTGGTATCTTTTCATGTTAGATGTTTCTCCCTAGGACATCATATTGATTTGACAATGAGACGTGTTCCTTTTGGGAATGGGTGAAATGTCAATAAGACTTTTCCTTTGCATGTCAATAGGGATTGTTCCAATTGATGTGCCACACGGTGTACTCATGGGAAGCTCCATAATATTTGACATCATAACATTTGGTAAAGTCAAGAGCAAGGGTGTCCTTCGTTGATTTTCCTCCAAAGGAGATATGTTTGGAATCCCTAGCGTACAAGTCCCTTTAGGCATGTTTTGTTGTTGCATTATGTGATTGAGATCAAGCCTCAAAATATTTTTGAGATATTTAGCGAGTCTTGTTTCCATTGATAGATGGAGGTTCCTCAAACAAGGGATTAATATTGATGTGTTGAAATATACTTTAGAGGATTTTAATGGTTGATTCTTGATGGGATCTTAAAGGTGCCATCATTGTGTTTGAGAATTCCAAAGGTTGTTTACCCTTTTCTAAGTCTAAATTGATCATAGGTTGGAAGTGTTCAAATGTGGGAACATCTTGATGTTTAGACTTAGGTCCCTCCAAGTTTTGGTTGAATTTGACAATTTCTTAGGCTGTCAAAATTTTGAAGTTTCTATGAAAATTTTTATCGTGGCAAGCTCTAGCCATTTCTTCATCAGTGATGCCATAATTAGTGTTAGAGTCATCATTTAAGTGTATAGTATCTTTTTGTGTGTTTGATATGTTAGGTTTGATAGTACTTGTGTTGGGTTCATTGAATTCAAAGGAGTGTGTTTGTTCATTCTCAGGTGTGGTTGGTACACTTCCACCTTCAGGTGGTATTGGTACAAAATGGGTTCAAAGTTAGGACTCCATTGAACCGTTCCATGTGTAGGAGAAGTTTTTGAAGGAAACCTCATAGTCAATGTGTTGCTTAGGGTTGGTTGCACTATTTCTTGATTATTAGGGTTTTGTGGATAAATGCTTAGTGGGTCCACAAGTAAAGGTTGTGATACTTCAATTTGGTTTTCATCAAATAGTTTTTGGGTTTTCTTTCTCTTCTTTAGTCTTAGATGAGGTTTTGTTTGTGGTTTCACCTCAAAAAACAAGGGTTGATAAAGTTCTTCAGGTCTTTAAGCTGATTGTGTCTTAGTAAGTGTTGGCATGATACCTAAGGATGTAGATGCAATGGAGGAAAACCTAAATGGACTCTTTGCCTTCCAAGTGTGTACCTAAACTACCAAGTGCACCCTTGGTGCTTGGGGACCTAAAGTTAAGTAGTTGGTAAGAAAAGGTAGCAAGTTGGTAAAAAAAGAGGTATTAGGGTGACTAAAATGTAGAATGTGAATGATTTGAGTGATTTTGAGTGTTTTTTAGGGTTTAGGGATGCAATGCAAGCTATGGAAGTGTAGATTAGGGTTCTAGAACCTAGAATGAAAATGCCAATTACTAGGTGCACTTTGAAACTACCAACTACACACCTGAAGTGTGTAGTTGGTAAAATAAGGTGCATTTGGTAAAATAGGGAAAAATTTGATTATTAATATGTAGGTATGCAAGATATGAGTGTTTTTTGGATTTTTAAGTGTTTAGAGATGTTATGCAACCTAAGAAAGTGCCAAATGAACTAGGGTTTTGATATGCAAGGTGAAAATGTCCTAGGAAAACTATGCAAATGCAAATGTAAAGTGACATTTTGGAATTTGACTAAAGGAGATGAAAATAACTCTATGATATGCAAAATGATGATTAGGGTTAGAATTTGGACTTGGGAATGATGTTGGAAATTGATGTATGCAAGGTGGACTATGCAAGGGATGGTGTGTTAAGATTGATAATGACATTTGGGATATGAAAAATGAGGATAAGTGATCAAGGAGACAAGTTGGTTGATAGACAAGTTGATAGGTTTTGATAGTGGAAATGATGCTAGGGTTTTGAACAATGCAAGATGAAGGGGATATACCACTAGGGTAAGTCAAAATGACATTTAGGGAGACTAGGAATATGAAAATTCTATGATAAGATATACGAAAGGTTTTGAACTTAGTTGGAATTTTTGAAAGGTATTAAGCTAAGAGTTTAACATTATCACAATACACTTTGGAACTTGACCAAAAAGAGATAAAAATTACAAAGATTAAAATGACAAGGTCAAATCCATATTTACATAGATAGAGTTTGACCAAAGAAAGTGATAGAATAATATGACAAAATGACCATGGTCAAGATCCATTATCCATTGACATTATGAGATACTCTAGGGTTCACACTTTTGTTTAGATTTTTGACTAAACTCAAATCAAAGGTTTTGGGTTCAAAATGACATTTAGGGGGCTCAAAATGATGGTTATGCTGATTGGATATGCAATATGCAAAGGTCCTAAGATGCAAAATGAGGTTTTGGGTGCAAGATGTTGTTTTGGGTCATATGTAGAATGAGGACCTATAGAGGCTTCTAGATGTAATTTTAGGGTCCCAAAATGTAGTTTGGAGGCCCAGACCATATAGGTACCCAAGTGTCCTTTGACAATACCAAGTGTGCTCCAACAACACCAACTATGCCTATGGTGCACTTGGGGCCAATTTGGGTACAATTAGTAGTTTTATGGGCTAATATCTAAAATACTATGAACAAATCACAAACTCAATAAACATACATTGATACTGTCTAGTCTAACATGAAAGCCAAACAAACAAAGGAAACAACACAAAGTTAAAATACCCTCTTTTATTTGTAGCTCCCATGTCCTTCTTTCTTCTCCATGTGATGTAGCTCCAATTTCTTATAATGCACATAATTAGGAAGAAAAAGTCTATGACAATACTAGAAGAAGTGATTTAAGTTTGAGAGAGAAAAAGACCAAAGACTTGAAAGACTTAAGACTTACGACTAGAAATAAGAGGAAGAATGCTTAATTTATAATCAACACACAAGATGAGAGAGTATTGGGTTTTCCACCTTGGATATGCGACTTGGCAAGAGATTCCTTTGAGAATCCATGACACATATGACACAAGATGCCAAATGTAAGATTGTATGAAGCATGAAAGTCAAACATGGCTATAAATGGACAAGGATCTATGATGCATCATGTGACACCTCAAACCCACTTAAAGCCAAGAATCTATGACAATGGAAGCCAAATATAGATATGCATAAGGAAAAAGAATATATGGATCCATGATGTGTCATACCCATGTGTCACAGTGATGTCAATATCATGTGGAATATTTGAATTAAAAATTCATTATTCCACACAAATAGAAATTAGCAAAAATGGAATTAATGGTGGAAAATATGACTTAAAATTTTGAGAATTTTCATGGTTTGTGAATTATGAATCAATTAATTGGTAAAATTAATTAATTGAGGATGCTATTTAGGAAGAATAATTAGCAATAAGATATGAAAATGATTGGGATGACATAGGATTAAATTATGGGTTATTTAATCCTATAGAGAAAATTTATAGATGATTAGCCAGTTTGATTAAATAAGTGCAACAATATCCTTTGACAAAAATGTGAGGATTATGCAAATTGACTAGAATGATGATAGGTAGACCAAATCCATGTTCAAATTGATTGATTTCTTAAAATTTATAACATGATAGGGACACATGACATGAACTAAGGGCATGTAACACTTAACTAATATCGTAAATGCTAAAGGATCAAGATTGATTTTAATGGTTAATCATAATAACATTGAAAAACATTGTAAATATTATTAAAATGGTTGATAATACCATGATCTAACACTAAGAGACTTGACAATGTCAAAGATTGGATGATGTGAATGACAGTTTGACCTAGCACTGAGAGCCATGACATTACTAAGGTCAGATTGATAAGTTTTGATAGATTGATAGGTTTCCAAGGCACTGAAATTCACAACAATGCCTAGGATTGGACAAATGATGATTGATTTGGTATTTTTGATACATTTTGGGTTGATTAAGACTAATTCTAGGTGATTTCAGGTAGATTTGGGGTGATTCTAGGTTGATTTGATATGATTCTGAATTGATTTGATATGATTTTTTATGATGATCTATAATTGATGGGAAAGAGGATATGAATGATGATAGACATGATTGAGATTTGATCAAGTTAGCCAAAAGATCTTAGTTAGTGAAATGATAAAATGGGATGAATTAGTATGAAAACATGATGAAACTATAGATGCAAACCATTTTTGAGCATCTATAGCTCCATGTGTCAAAAGCTTGCATTGTCACTTTGGTTAAAATGTGTGCAACTACATAAAGTGAGAATGCGATAGCCTTTGATCTTGATATGATCAATGGCTTAGAAAATATGCTCCTTAGGATTCAGAGAGGGACCTGTCAGGATAGGTGTCACTTATTCACTTCTCATTTTGTTTAAATAACACACCTTTCTTTTGCGAAAAAGTGACAATCATTGATCTTCCAAGATCCAAAAATTGTAAACATGATTGACCTTGGGTTAAGGTATCAAACCTATAAAAAAAGGATAACTACCCAAAAGCCAACCAAGGTTAAGAAAAGACTCACATGCTTGGGTAAAGATGTTTAAGGAAATAAGACAAAAGGGTGTGTGAAAACTTTACAATAAAAACCATTTTTCAAAGTATGTAGGGCTTTACTAGGGTTTGTTGTGTATATTTTGAAAATTTGAAATAAGGTAAACCATATTTTAAATATAGGGCATAAAATAAAGTATGGAAACAATAAATTTAGGGGTTTTATCTTGGGAAAATACAATTTTAAAATATATAACCCATAATTTCTATGGTCAAAACTAGATTTTCACTGTAAATTTGCAAAAAAAAATTGAAGGTGAAAAACTAGGCCAATAGTGGCTCTATCTGGGGATGATGGATAACCTGTATCCATGTAAGAATGCAAAATTTTTGGCAAAAGCAAAGCACACACATCAAACTCGTGACAACTTTTTAAGAGAGCACACTTGACCAAGCAGGAAAACAACTACACAAAAAAAAAATAGAGGCTATACAAAATTTTAAAAATTTATAGGGAGCCCTAAAGTATTGTTCATGGAAAAAAAAAAGTACTTTTAGGAAAAATATATCTTCATGAACTATCCATAAACTAGAGCTCAACAATATTACCTGATAGTTCTTTTAGAATGTATGAATCCTCTCCCCATTCATCAATTAGATAAGGACCTAGCCATATAGGATCAAACTTTCTATGTTTACCTTTGTCTTCAATCCTAGCATTCCACATTAAAACTAGGTCTTCAAGTCCAAACTTCTTAATCACTTTCTTTTTTCATACAATAGTTTGACCTACAATTGTAACTTTGCATTCTTGGTAGAGGCTTCTTTTCTTGGCTCTGTTAGTCTTACCAACTCATCCATTCTTTCTTGCATATCCTCAATAATATATTCATTATACATTTTAATGTAGTTATATAAGCCTATTAAATTATTTTGAGGCATTCTAACTTGGATTCTATATACAAGATCAAAAGGTGCAACACCTATTGTTTTCTTCATTATTACTCTATCAGCCCAAACTACTAGTTGTAACTTAGAATCGCATGCCCTTTTGTTCTCATTCAGAGTCCTTTTTATGACATTCAACAAGCTCTTATTGGTGGATTTATCTTTTACATTCCCCTATGGATGATAGGGTGATGATGTTGATCTAGTAATGCCATATTTATCACAAAATTTCATAAATTCTTCTTATCTGAAGCATATAGCATTATCGATCACAATCATTTGAGGGCATCCAAACCTTGTTATGATATTGTTTAGTAGAAATTTATTTACTATTTTTCTAGTAGCATTTCTTGTTGGAATGACTTCCACCCATTTTCTAAAGTAATCTATGACAACCAAGATTTAGGAGTAACTAGTGCTAGATTTGGGGGAGATCTCACCTATGAAATCTATGCCTCATTTTTTAAAAGGTGCCTAAACTTCAACTAGTTTCAAAGGATTATTATCAGAGAACTTCAACTTTCTTGCTGTAATCACCCAAAAATGGTCATCTAGACTTTAAGACCCCTTTCCAGCATTTTTGCATAATTTATCTTATGCTTATCCTTTTTATCAAATCTCCAAAAATCCATTTATTTCATTATAACCTATAGTGTGACCACTTTATCCCAAGTTCATATTTAATTAAAAGAACATGTCCCCCTTTTAATTAAATAAAATTCTCCACTCATCTCTTATCCTAAGCATGCACACATAAAGCATTATTCTTATTTTAGAAATAAAACAAAAGGCATTTTTGTATACACATGAATGCACAAATTTCTATGTGAGAGGAATCTTCTATTTTAAAAATAACTTTAATTCTCCTCCAAACATTTCAAACCCTCTCAAAAGGCAATCATTAATTGTGATTGGTTGAGATGCTTGTGCACATGGATCACTCAAGATGTACTCTCCTCCCTTGATTATGCCTCTTTTGCCTCTTAATCTCTACTATCCATTTTTCCTTAAAAAGGAGGGCTCTCTCCTCATTCAAAAAAATCTTAATCTCTCATGCTATTGTTATGCTATAGATTTTCTTGGTAATTTTGGAGACTTGGAGCATTCTTGCATTTTTGTATTTTAGCTAGCTCTCATTCTACTTATATCATGGCATAATTTTTAGCTTAGTTTCCTTCATGTTTTAGCTTAGTTCTCTTTTTTAATCTTGCATTTCATTTAGAATAGCTTGCATTTGCATTGCATTTTATTCTAGATTCTTGGATATTGGCATTCTTACCTCTACTCTTTAAATCTCTCATTCTATGGTGCACCTTGCAAAGGTTTTATAGTTTGGTTCAATTGAGAGCCACCATCTCATAGTCTTTGCACATAATAGATAGAGAGCTATAAACTAGCTCTTAAACTAGCTCTTGAGATTCCCTCTTTCATGGGTATTCTCAAGAATAATAGTTTATAGAAGTGTGACACTTTTTGTACACACACTTTTGGCACTAACTCTGGGGCTAGAACCAAGTTTCTAGCTCCATTTTCCTGCTTGCATTTTGGTTACATTATGATCTCTAGTTTTTTTATAGTAGCATATTAGATCTAATCAAGTGGTTTTACAAGTTTCTCACTTTGGTTTTAATGCTAACCCTTGTGTAGATTTGTTTGAAGGTCAATTTGTTTGAAATATTTGATCATATCTCCTAAACTGCTTGGAGTTTGATTTTGAAATTTTGTTTGGATGTTGAGAACATGTCTCACATGGTCTCAATCCAATTTTCAAATCATTTTGACTTGATTTGTGTTGGTTATGAATTTCTCTTTTTTTTCACAAAAAGTCATTTTTGGTTGCAAATCAATGAATTTTTTAGAAAAATTATATTTTCAGATAGGACTTTGAATTATAAAGGGACTTCATTCTTTTTATTTTGAATTTAGAGATCATATTAGGGCTCAAAAACTTAATTTGATAAATCTATTCTATTTTGACAAAATGGGTCCCTGGGGCACAAATGAAGAAATTTTTCTAAATTTCTTACATTTTTGGAAATCTCTCTAGTTTTTAGTAGGGTTCTCTTCTTTGCATTTCTATTTTTGGATTATAAATAATATCTAACACTTTCAATCTTGTTGACTAGGTCAAAAGCAAAGAGTAAAATTGAGAGCATTTGTGATTAACTTGCACTTTCTTTGCATAAACTTGGTCGAAAGATAACTTGGATTTTTGAGGCAACTAACCACTTTGTGTTGCAGGTATTACTTAGTTATTATGCTCTAACCTTGGTTTTTTTGTAGGGAGTTTCTTAGTAAATTGCTAAAAAGAATGCATGTCAAAGCTTCAAATGCACGGGGGCTACTAACATTTGTTTATAGAGCTCCCCAAAGCATAAAAACCAAACAAAAAAATTCTTGCTCTTTCTTTTCATTGTTAAGTTCATCATTATACTATTTGTTCATTTTATTAGGAACTTAAGATCTTGTCATTAGAGTCTTTTTGTTGTAGGAAGTATGCTCTTCATCCTTGTGTTGAATCAAAAATCTTGACCCACCTCTAGATTTTGAAAGCAAGAGGGTTAATTGAACATTGTTTGGTGTGTTTGGGAAAGGCTTTTGAGATAGGAGAGTATGCTCTTCACCATAGTGGTGAATTAGAAATCTTGACTTTCAAAAGTTGATCCACTTCTTGTTTAGTCTATAAACCTTTAGAGGGCCTACTCTTGGAAAACCAAGAGGAACAACCCAAGTAGGGACAAAAAAGCCTATCTATTCCAACCCACTATAATCTCAAGGTTATCGAGGACACAAAACTTTAGTAGATGTAGCACTTGTCTTACCTAGTGTGATTGCTTGTGGGATTGTGACCATGAAGAGATCACTAGGGAGGAATGCTTAAGGTACTCTTGTGGTCGTGAGACCAGTTACTCATTGTAAGGTGAGGTGTCTTATATCAGGGGGAAGAGGAGTGTTATGAATATGAATCATTTCTAAACACCCTAGGTTAGTAGCTATCTTATTTTTTTGCTCAACTTTTTGGTGCAAGGATCGATCCTAGTGGATTACCTAGATCACCCCAAGATTTTACACTCACCATCTATGTTCCCTTGGTTATTCTTATGACATTTCCATGACAAAGCCAATATCTCTTGTGGGAAACCACTTGGTGTGAGGCAAAGGAAAACTTAGCATGGGCCAAGCTGTTGAGTTTTCCTTTCCAAACTACCAGATGTATTCTCAAATGTGCTAGACCTGTGGAAATCTTTTGAACATGCACATGTCGATAGTTCTAAGGATTTATTTTGAGACCTCACATATTATTGTATCATGCAAGGTTGCTTTGTCCCTTGATTTATTGTTTTAAGAATACTCCATATGTCACTATCTTTCTTGGAAAAAAATTGCTTTTGAACATCAAACTTGCTATGCCACCTATTGTAAAACTTTGTCAAGCAAGTCAAAACATCAAGTGCAAAAAAATTCTTGTGTTTCTTGCTAAGGAGAGTCTCATTTTTTTACTTTTCTTTTCTATTTCTCTAGTGCTTGAACATGTTTGAAGTGACTCTTTTGTCTTAGTGTTCTTGGTCTTTCTATCTTCATGATCTATGCTTTCTTGCTAGTTATCTTTTTGCTAAAATGGTTACCTTGATTCCTTGAATACACTCTTGGGTTGGGAAAGTCGTTCACTTGTCAACCCACTTGCTCTATCTATTTGGCTATTTGGATTCTTGCCTAGCTCTTGACTTGAGTCACTAGTGTCATAAATTACTTGGACACTTTTCTTGATAAGTCAATTTACTCTATCTTTACTATATTGGCAAGTGAATAATCTACCTCTCTAGTTTGGACATCAAGTTATCTTGTGTCACCTCTTAGCTTCCTCTAGTCTCCTTCATGCTTGATAATCTATCTACCACTATGGAATTCAAGCCTTGTGCTACCAAACCTAAACCAAATCTAGATGATCATTATATCCTCCATGCCACTAAAGAGTTTCAAGATCTATAGCTCAATACAAATAACTAGTAGAGAGAAATGATCTTTCTTACCTTGATCTCTCTAAGCACATGATAGAAATGAAGTCTAAGCTTGAGAAAATGTTAGAAGAGAAGATTGAATTCTTAAATTAATCTTCCTTAAGATCTTTACATACACATGGGTCATCTTCTTCAAGTTCTACATGTTCTACTTCAAGACATCAATTGTCTTTGCCTATTAGATCTAAAGGCCTCTTTAGAGAGCTAGAAAATAATACATCCTTGGAAAATATGCCAAAATTTCATGACAAGACTATCTTTGACCAATATGATGAAGACATGTAAGCTTGTTATTTTCTTGGGAAACAACAAAATGACTCCAAACATACTTTTTATAGAAATTTTACTCCCTTAGATGATTCTTATGATGATACTTTGCAAATAATTATTAGCACTAATCTCATCACATTGCCTAAGTCTAGCTCATATGGAAACCCATTCTTGGATATCTATCATTCTTATCAGTGACATAATGAGAATAGTACTTCAAATTGAATTGAGCTGAAACATAAAATCCAAGATCTTATTGATGATGGGATTATGGATACCTCTGATGACTCATGTGATGAGGATAGTTTTCTTGAGAAAGATTATATTGATGAACCTATGTGTAGTAGTGGCTCCATTACATCTCATATTTCTTCCAACACTAATGTATCTCATAATGTTTCAAAGCTTTCCAATATGACTCCATCAAACAAAGAACCTAGTGCTTTGTAATGACTCTTTTTAGGTCATTAATTTATTTACGACTTTTCCTTAAATAATTACTTCAATAATTGCTCTGGGAAAATATGTTTTTGATTAAAAGCTCAAATCTATTGAAATATGTTAGAATCTACTAATTGATGAATAAACCAAGATTGATAACATAAACCATCACTATTTGATTGAATAAATAGTTTGTAGAGATTTTCATAATCATCACCTAGCAATGAAAGTTAGAGGGCTGCTTTCAAGAACATTGATCCTATGAGTTGAAATACTAGCAATAATACTCGAGATTCCAATGAAAATGGATGCCACACATATTCCAAACCTACATCACATCCTTCATTGTTTATCCTGTGTGGCTGCATTACTTACACCCCTCTTCATTCTTATTCCCTCCATGAAAGTTTCATGCCACTTTCACTTTCACATGAGCCCTCTCTAAGCAATTAACAAATTTTTTTCCATCATCACACAAATATTTGTTTTGGGTCTATAATCATCCAACATAGTTGTGAAGAGTATGAGCAATTCAAAGGCAACATCTATAAGCCTGTGTATCAACCACAAGTTTCTTCTTCAATACATAGATAGCTGCAAATAAATAATCTCCAGCATTAATTGTTGTTTGACTGCTCCCTAATTTTGTGTGTGTATATTAGCTGCTCCCTAATTCTTCATATAAGTCACTACTTCCCTTCTTTGCTTCTTAGTCATCTTATATTATTCTCTGACCTAGTTTTCTATTATTCCCATGAATATATTTGTGGTGGCAACCTTCATACATATATATCCAATGATTTTTTTCCCCTTAGATGCAATCAATTTCCAATTTATATTGTTCTGACTGGATAGGTTTATTTGAAAGGCATTTCCATACAGTGTTCGTGCCCTTCATGAGAGGTCATTCTCTATCATAAAGGTTTACTACTTATTAATTATCATTGACTTTAATCACTAGCAGGAGTATAACCAATTTAAAAATAATATATAATATAGTAATTTTTATATTGTATCTTTATTTTATATTTCTACTATATTCTTCCTTGGTCTGAAAGGTATTATTATATAGAGAATCATATTATGATGTTATTTTATTATAACATTGTATAATTATTTATTTAATGAGATATATGTGGTTGTATTATTATTCTAGTAACTATAATAAAATATTTTATTATTACAGTTAATATATTTTATTATAATAATAATAGATTTACTATTATTATTAGTCTATTTAATATTTGACTTCTATTTAATCTATTGAGATAAACTATTTTAATCTTATAATTACTATCAAGAGGGGTCATACCAAAGTCACTATTTTACATGTGTTTTAATTCATTTTTAAAAATTCTTTAGTTATTATCGTTGTATAATATGTTATTTGAATATTCATATATCCTTTTAATTTGGGCTCATGACAATTCCACCCTTCCTCAAATTGCTTTCCCTCAAACAATTCCTAATTTCTACTCAACTTATAATCTTGAAATCAATGGCCTATTCTTTGATCATTTTACTTGGATTATTAAAATAAAGATTATGCTAACAAAATGATGAAACATAAATAGATACAATGTATAAACATTAATGCATGAAGACACAAAGTAGACACGAGGTATACACATTAATGCAAGAAGACACAAAGCAAGCATGAAGTAGACACATGAATGCATGAAAACACAAATCATACACGATGAAGACAGATGATGCATGAAGTTACAAAGCATACATGATGTAGACACATCATACATTCTTTGTTGATTTTCACAATGTAGTAGAGTAAAAGAAATGATTTCTAAAATATACTTCCCTAATATGCCTTTTGATCATGGACCTGCAACACAAATAATTATTAGCATATAATAGTTATAAAGAAAGATGAGTCTTGTGGTGATCCTTTTTCTCATTTATGTAATCCTTTGTAAGGAATCTTTCTCTCTCTCCTTATTACGATCATCATAAGATGGTAGATTTACAGTGCAGAGGGCACGTGAAACAGGCTACAAGTGATTCCCTGGAGGATATCCATGATGTGCCCAAATTTACTTCGCCTCTCCCTCCACCAACTCCCTACCTTAGGATATCATAATGTGGATGAGAAGATGAGTGTTAAATTTAATTTACTTAGTTCATTTGGAAGATTTCTTCTTTAGTACACAGATAACTTTCTTTCTCCTTATTACAATCATACTGAGATGGTAGATTTACGGTGCAAAGGGCATGTGAAACAGGCTATAAGCAGTTCCCTTGAGGGGATATCTATCATGTGCCCGAATTTACTCTGCCTCTCCCTCCACCCACTCCCTATCTTAAGAGATCATAATGTGCACAATAAAATGAGTTTTAATCTAATGAACATATTTATTTGGCATAGGAATCTTTCTCTTTCCTTATTACGATCATCTTGAGATGGTAGATTTATGGTGCAAAGGCTGCATGAAATAGGCTACAAGTGATTCCCTGGAGGATATCTGTCATGTGCCTGAATTTACTTCGCCTCTCCCTCCACCAACTCCCTAGCTTAAGAGATCATAATGTGGACAAGAAATAGACCCCTATGTACTATCTAATCACATGGCTTTCCCTTCTATCATAATAGGTTAAATTCTTTCTTTTTTGGAATATACACTGCTATATGGATATGTATTTACTCTTTTGCAATGTCAAGTGTAAAAAAAATAGTATCTTAACTATGATAGGTCATTGCACCTCATTTCATATATATTTTTCATTTATATTTCATTTTTCATATATTCTAATTTCATTTCATGGTAACTAGAATTATTGATAGACTATCCAATATTCTTCACGATAACAAATGTATCAATAATAAGAAAGACACTAACAATTATTTTATAATAGTATATGCACAAAATATATACCTTACCTCATTACCTTGACATGGTGATTTAGGGGTTTGAAGTAATCCTCATATCCACTTAAGGACTTCTCTAGTTTAATCCAAGATCTAAAACATAATCTTCGAGTTTGTTTAAAGGGATTGTTTAATACTCAAAGACTAGTCCATCTGGAGGTTTGTAACCTTGTGGGTATGTTTGAAATGCACCAATCTTGACTTTTCCCATAGATACAGTTCTTGTTGGGTCTATAACTACTCCCAAGAAAGGCTCCTAAAACTACTGATTTAGCATTTGACTTGACACATCAATACTAGATAGCTAGCAACCATAACCAGGGTATGAATGATACCAATCAACAATATTTTCCATTCGTGCAGCATCTTTCTAGGCATACCCCACCATGTACTCATAAGGGTTAGCCTATGCATTGATCCTTGTTTAAGTACCCTCTATGGGAAGAGAAATTGCATCCATAATAATAGTGCCCCTGTCCATTTTTCCCTTATATTTTTCACGGTTCATGTCATTATTCATAATGACTATCTTTATTAATAAAGAAAAAGTTACCCACTCTAAATATTAAATACTAATATTCCTTACTTGTATAATCTACCAACCTTATTATTTGCTTGTCTTTGATCAATACAAGTAGTGCTCAATTTCTAAAGCATGAGCAATTTCATTCTCTTTTCCTTTATACCCAACATTTATCATATGTCAAGAGTTTGCAAAGACCTAATATCATACTTCTCACATGCGAAAGTCAATGCAGGATGTAATATTTCCCTTGCTTGGTGCTCATTAGTGGTGGTCAACTTGTGGTCGATCCACTCTCCATGAGTGACATGTATAGTTGATGCCATTGACTTTGTCATACGGGTTTGATAATATTAATATGGTTTGAGCTTTATCGATTTGTTTGAAAGTGCCTAATATAATTTTCTTTATCTGCATGGCCTTTAGTACTAGTATTTTAATATAACCATCGTTGTTTGTAAATTATCATTTTATGTTTTCCTATGTTCTTCACAATATCAAAGCAAAGATGATATGCTTAAACTAGCTCTTAGACATACTCCAAAAATAGTGAACCAACACCATTTAATCATGCAACTAATTTTTAATTAGGTGTACCCATCACCTTCACTCAAACCTTCATGACTTCTTGATATCATTTGTGTTATCAACTTCTAACATATACAAGGTTGAATGAATAATTCTAATTCTTATAAGTCAAAATTGCTAGAGACGATTTACAATATTATGAGAACTATTTATTCTTTACTCCGCCCTTAGCCTTAAACACTACTTTAATAGATTCATTAACTAAGATATAATCCTCCATTATGGATCCATTCTTCCACTGTGTCATATCTCATCAACACCACATATTGCCTTCAACCCTTATAAAACTCCAATGTCAATGTTTTGCAATAAAATATGTTCCAAGAAGCATTGCTTATGAATCTCCTTCACTAATCTCTTCATCTATGTTAAGATCATGTACCGTGTAACACAATGAGGGCTCTTTTGTTCTCTAGATGTCAATAAGTATTCTCTTTAATATGCCAAAGACATGCGTACAACACTTTTTTTGACTTCTCCAGTTATCATTGCAGATATATTGATGATATTATATTTGTTCAATCATAAATTATTACTCCCTAGTTGATTATACGATAATGAATCTTATCTTATGATCAATCGATTTTTTGTAGTCACCAGGATGTTGAATCAATCATTATGGTAATATTTTTTATTGGTATTGGTTCTAAATATGGTAGTATTGAAACCAAAATTAGTCTGACCAATCCTCTTTAGTAATACATTATACTCTATATTCTGATATTTGTCCATTTTGATTGGACTAGAAGCCTATTATTATCGAATCCAAATTCATACATCACTGGTTGTCTATTTTACATTTGAGAAATGATATCTTTGCTGAGTTGGATTCTCAGTAGATACCACTTCAATGAGTCATATTGATGTTATATATATGCCATCGAAACCTAGATTTTATAGTTTCTTATTTACTTCAATTTAACCCACCCAATGTTTCAGATTTTTAGCTACAAATATGTGTGCATGCAAATTGTAGCAATGGTGGAGAAGAATTGAGGGGCTTGAAAGATATTTATATATCTGCTCCTTATTTTATTAATTCCAAGTATAGTAGATACCAAGGATTAATTATTTGTTGTATTGTACGATGGCCTACTCATTTCATTTTAAGTTTTGTAAAGGATTTTTCGATTCGCAATATTGATGATAGCAAGATAATAGTGGCAAGCTTTTTGAGATATGTTCATGTGCTACTTGTTTTGGGTGATGTGGATCATGTTGATCAACTTGAAACTCTTTTACCAGGAAAGGGAAACCTTACATCTAGTAGTTTGGTTATTGTTACTTTGAGGCATTTAAACCTCCTAACACTTAGGGAAACTCCTCCATTTACAAAATGAAAGGATTAGATCCTCTCCACCAAATGGATATAAAACATTAGTTGAAAGGTTTGTTAGAGTTTGCGATCAATTTCCCTTGATGCTCAAGTCACTTAGACATTTTCTCCAAAAAAAAACCTCCAGAATATTGGCAATCACAGTTACAAAATGTCTCCAAACTATTGCCCACTGATGCTAAAAAAATTCTAGATCACATCTTGTTTACACTCAGTGAGGAGGAGCTAGAGGTTTTTATAGATATAGCATGCTTCTTTATCAGAGAAAAGAAAAGTTTAGCAATTGTAGCTTGGGATAGCTTGGGATGGATTGTGTAGGGCTGTCAACCTCATTATCAACATCCTTTCTGATGTCGTATTCTTCCTTAATCAAATCCCACTGTTTCTCATAGTTATTTCTTGCCACAACATAATATTGAATATGAAATGGAAGTCTCCTAATAAATTATTTATAGGCTAGCAGGATGCTAGCTCTGATACCACTTGTAATGACTCTTTTTAGGTCATTAATTTATTTACGACTTCTGCTTAAATAATTACTTCAATAATTGCTTCAGGAAAATATGTTTTTGATTAAAAGCTCAAAGCTATTGAAATATGTTAGAATATACTAATTGATGAATAAACCAAGATTGATAACATAAACCATCACTATTTGATTGAATAAATAGTTTGTAGAGATTTTCATCATCATCATCATCATCTAGCAATGCAAGTTAGAGGGTTTCCTTCAAGAACATTGATCCTATGAGTTGAAATACCAATACTAATACTCGAGATTCCAATGAAAATGGATGCTACACATATTCCAAACCTACATCACATCCTTCGTTGTTTATCCTATGTGGCTGCATTACTTACACCCCTCTTCATTCTTATTCCCTCCATGAAAGTTTCATGCCACTTTCACTTTCACATGAGCCCTCTCTAAGCAGTTAACAAATTCTTTTTCCATCATCACACAAATATTTGTTTTGGGTCTACAATCATCCAACATAATTGTGAAGAGTATGAGCAATTCAAAAGCAACACCTATAAGCTTGTGTATCAACCACAAGTTTCTTCTTCAATACGTAGATAGCTGCAAATAAATAATCTCCAGCATTAATTGTTGTTTGATTGCTCCCTAATTCTATGTGTGTATACTAGCTACTCCCTAATTCTTCATAGTCACTGCTTCCCTTCTTTGCTTTTTAGTCATCTTATATTATTATTCTCTGACCTAGTTTTCTATTATTCCCATGAATATATTTGTGGTGAAAACCTTCATACATAATATATATCCAATGATTTTTTTCCCCTTAGATGCAATCAATTTCAAATTTATATTGTTCTGACTGGATAGGTGTATTTGAAAGGCATTTCCATACAGTGTTCGTGCCCCTTCATGAGAAGTCATTCTCTATCATAAAGGTTTACTAATTATTAATTATCATTGACTTTAATCACTAGCAGGAGTATAACCAATTTAAAAATAATATATAATATAGTAATTTTTATATTGTATCTTTATATTACATCTCTACTATATTCTTCCTTGGTCTGAAAGGTATTATTATATAGAGAATCATATTATGATGTTATTTTATTATAACATTGTATAATTATTTATTTAATGAGATATATGTGGTTGTATTATTATTCTAGTAACTATAATAAAATATTTTATTATTATAGTTAATATATTTTATTATAATAATAATAGATTTACTATTATTATTAGTCTATTTAATATTTGACTTCTATTTAATCTATTGAGATAAACTATTTTAATCTTATAATTACTATCAAGAGGGGTCATACCAAAGTCACTATTTTACATGTGTTTTAATTCATTTTTAAAAATTCTTTAGTTATTATCGTTGTATAATATGTTATTTGAATATTCATATATCCTTTTAATTTGGGCTCATGACATGCTTTCCATATGGAATATGTGTACCCTCAAGGGCTACCTCTAAAAGAAACTCAAGCTAATCTTCACTTGACTAAAAATCTTTTCCATGCTACTAATCCTAAAGATCCTCAACTTTCATGCAATGCTATGCTTACTATGCCCACTTTAGCTAATCCCCCATTACCTCTTCAAGAGCCTATCATGAAAATTTCATATTTTCCCATGTCCTTAGTCAAGAGGACTCTCAAAAAGAAAAAGCTATAGATGTCAAGAAAGATAAAGATCAAGAACCCTTTCATCTCCTTCAAGAGGTCATTCAACCATATCTTATATATTTTCCACATCCTAAATATGATGAAGACTAGTACCACTTCTAGTATTTCCCTTGAGCTTATTGAAAATTATGAGAAAAGTTCTCTTCCTATGCTACCCAAAACTACTTTTCAAGATCAAAGTGTCCCCTCATGTTCTACTTCTCCATATCCACTTCAAAATTATGCTCAAGCCTCAAATGATACTATCAAAGGAATTACTCCTATCAAAGCTACTCATGAGTTTGTTGATGTCTTTGACCATGTTTCTCACTCTAAATGTCATGAGCCCAAATTTAAGGATATATGCATATTTGAATAACATATTATACAATAATAAATATAAACATTATTAATAATATACATTAATGAATAAATGAATTATGCAATCTATGGCTAGCCAATAGCATTTGTATTACATATATTTTAATAATGTAGTGCCTACCCCTAGGTCGCATTTTTGGTTATCATTGTCAAACTCTTTTAGGGCTAGTTTTATGTTGATGGTTAGCGACATTGTTTTGAGACTATCAGATATTATGCTATGGATTCAGTTGATATGTGATGAGATTACTTAGACTCTACATTTCACATATGCATTATGATTATTACATTATTTTAGTTATTGATTAGTTAGATGGTTTATTATCACATGTGTTTTCTTATGGATACTTAGCCCATACTTGCATGTGTATGGTGTGCATGTTTGTTTTCTTTCTGTATGGCATTTCTAATGTGGTTAAGGAAGGGAGTCATAGTCACCTGCTAGTCGGGATCTACACGATGCACCACTTCCTGCCATTGCCTGTTTAGCTTAGTATATATTGTGCTTGTACATGCATGAGTTTTATGCAGGTTGCAGGTACTAGGTATTGACTTCCCTGAATTGTCAGAATGAGCATACCCTATCGTATTATCTCAATGGTAAGAGAGGGGAGATAAATTTTCAAGTCCAAATCCCAACCTTTTAAGCCATTTGTCCTAATTGGAAATTAAAATAAGTATCTGAGTTGAGTACCCTCTGAATGTGTCAAATGACGTAATTTGTGATATTAACCCTTTTGGTTTGATTTTGTATGTGTTTTGCTATAGTGAGTTTTTCGTATTTTATTTTATGAGTCTTTGGTGTATTTTCTATTAATTAAGCCTAATTAAAAGATTTAATTAATGGTTTAATTTAATAGAAAATTAATATGGTATTTTAATATTTATTTTATTTAATTAATCAAGAAATTAATTAAATTAAATAATTAAATTTGAAGATAAAAGTTATAAGTTTAAAGTTGGAATGTGATAATATTTATTTAAGTTAATAAATATTTTAGCAATTAAGTTTCGAAAATAAATGTAAAAGTGGAAAAGATTATAAGTTGCATGATGTGTGCATGTGATTAAAATATAAATATATTAAGATAAAACAAGTGTAGTTATTAAAGTGAGTGCATAAGATTTAAAAATTAATAAATTAAATTGGAAAGAGTAAAGTGAATATTAAATAAATTAATGTGCATTATTTTAATATTTAGGAGTTTGTGAATTCTCGAGAGTTGTCATGTAGACAACACAGGAGTTTGCACTCTAATTATGCACATGTTGTCAACAACACAGGAGTTAGCACACAAATTAAGCACATGGTGTCTACAACCTTATGACTCATCTAGAAGGTTGGAAAAAGCTTGTGCTTAGTTGTCAACACCTTCTGGTTGCTTCTAGAGACATTCTAGGTGCTTTCTGAGAGTTTTTTATAATGAGGCACTCTTAGAAGCTTAGGGAGAGCATTTGGAGCGTGGTTGGAGGACCAAGAACGTGGGGGAAGGAACGAGCTTGCTCTGTGGATTCTGAGAAGGGAATTAGCATCAGTATCCAGGTGCACTCGTGATTTTTTCATATTCCCTTTTTGCACGCTTTCTCTTCTTGTCTTCATTGTGTCTGCTAGATGAATGCTTGGATAATTCTTGTGATGAATGTTTAATTCAGATTTGCATGTTGATTCTCTCATTGTGCGAAGAAATAATTAGAGAGCTCAAGTAGGATAAATCCTAGTTCCAATTAGAAAAGAAATTAGTTTTAAATTGAGTTTGGGTTTGAATTGTAATAGAATCGAGGATTTGATTAGACAAGGGTTTGTATTTTAATGAAGAATTCTAAGTTAAAATTTATAACCAAACTCATTAGAAGAATTATTGGATAATTTAGAGACAAATATTTTATAGGAAATTCTCAAAATTGGAAGCCCTTTTTAAAATTTGTGTATATGTCTCTATGGAAACAGACATGTTTATATATTTTTATCTTCCTACACACACACACACACACACACGTATATATATATATATATATATTTATATTTATATTTATATTTAAATGTGTCTATATATATATATACATATATACATTTAAATATAAATATACATATATATACATACGTATATATATATATATATATATAATAAACCACTTGTTAAAATCATTGTGGAAAGTATACATTTAAAAATCTGAATCGCACTTGTTAACAAAACATTTTTGTAAAATGTTATAATTTAAAAAAAAAAATCATTTTGCATAATTGGTGGGGGGCGGGAATCCCATACCCACCCCTATGTACCGCAAGCTTGCAAGATCCCAGGGTACCTACAACCGCAGTGTACCTGCGATCCGCACTTGACAGTGGCCGGTGCAATTTTATAAATCGCATTTCATTTTTTTTTAAAGTTTGTTATAAATCTTGCATATTATATTATATTAAGTTTATATGTGTTGTTAAATATCATTTATAATAAAATATAAATATGCTCATCAATTAATATTAATATTTGTTATTTTATTTTATATATATATATATATATATATATATATATATATAAGATAATATTTGTTATTTTAATTTGCTGAATGTGGAACATTAATTTAATAGTTTGTTAATTATTATTAAATTAAATAGAAACATTAGTTGCTTGAATTAATGAGAGATTTGGGTTTGGAGATTTAATAATATAGTCCAACAATATAGGGTCAATTTAATTATTGACTGGTATTGTGAAGAAAAGAGGATAATGAAAAGAATTTGGTGAATTCCCATTTACTATTTAATTTTGATGGGGGTCATTTTTAAGTTACGTTTATATAAACAAAATGTCATTAGAATAATTGGAAAATCGATTCTAGAGTTATGGAAAATATTAATCAACACATGGGTTAGGAAAAACATGCAAAATATTTCTCCATTCAATATCTAAACTTGGAAATGAAAATTGAGACCTCCACACGTTATTCAACTATGTAATTTTAGCAAACCAAAACATGTGCTTGCATTGTGTTTTCTCTATGCTATCTATTTTGAGTTTTTGGGTTGACTAGTGTTGACCAGTTATAGGATGTCTACCAGAGGCTCGGGGGTTATGATTGTGATGTCATGATGATGTCTTTTGATTTTGATCTTTATAAACCCAACCATGGTTATGTGATGGTATGCTCTATGAAACGTTGTATTGTTTTCTAGTCTTCTTGTGTGAAGCTGAGATTCATATGTATGAGACATTTGACTTAACCATTTTGAGTCATCGATCAATTATACTTGAGTTACTTTCCAATCATTTGATGGAATTGGAATTGTTATTTGATCTTGATGATGTCATGTTGTGACATGTTTTAACTCAACCATTTTGGAGTCTTCGATCAGTATTATTTTGAGATGCTTTTTGGTTGCTTATTAAGAACCAATGATTATTGTGATTATCAGGGATACCTTCAGTTGCCAATAGAGAACTATTGTGGTCATGATTATCTATGATGCTTTTCAGTTGCTCATGGAGATTTGATGTTTATATTGTGGATTATCTTTTGTAATTTTGAGATTTATGATTCTATGAGCTTAGGGTAGGTTATCTACTTGTAGTGTCGGGAAGTGGCTTGCAATGGAGGCCGAGGCCCTAAGAGGCTGCCAAGGTAACTCATTGTAAGTTTCCTTAATAAGTGAAAACATTCACACCTAATACTAACTAAATGAACCTAAAAAGATAATTGTTTTGTTCTTGCCCATGCCTTGAGTGCTTGTACAGACTAGGATGGGAGTAGAGAGAACACTTGGTTGCGATCTTGCATTCCGTAGTATGCCTCATCTGCATGAGAGGATACTAGTGGTTGTACAAGGATCACTAGGGGGCTGAGGTCTATTGGGAGACTACCAAGGTAACTCTAGCATGATCTGTGCGATGACACTTTCTCGCTTGCATAGTAGGTTTCCTACATGTCTTTGTGTGCCTCTGGGAATTAGATGTTAGATTTGTTTTGGAACCTTTGAGTTAGTATACTTTTAGGATTCCTAGACTTAGAGAGTATTTATGCTATGTGATTTTGATAGCCTATTTGGGACTTGAGATTGTCTCCTTAGCGCAGTGGGAGTGGACCACTTAGGTTCCACGCAATCGGGTGGTAGTGCTTTATCACTCTTATTATTTGAGATCCGTATGAGACATCATAGCTGATGCATTCTTGGATTATGATGGTGGATATGTATCCTTTCATTGATGATTAGTATATGTTAGATGATGATATCTTATGCTTTACTTTATATGTCAGATTAATCTCTGTATATGATGTAGTATGAATTAGGAGTGACATTCTTACTATGATAATACCAATGATCTCTTCGGTGACTTGGAATGTTATGCACGGAGGGATGGCTAGGACCCATGATGATCTAATGATGCTATTAACGGTTGGGAGGAACCATGCACTTAGTTAATTATGTTTGATTACTTATGGTTATCTCTTATGAAGATGTATCATGTATGATGTATTATGTATTATGTATCATGTATGTTATTGCATCATGGATTAGATTTAGAATGATGATATACTTTATTTCACATATGTATATTCTTTTAAGCCTTTCATACCCTGTGACATGTACAGTGGATGATTGAGTAATATGAAATGTAATCACTTAAAGGAAACTTGTATATTGTTTAAGTACGTTGGATGTATCATTATTATTTCATGAGGATGTGATGTTAGATGAATAGTTAATTTAGATATAATTCAATGTTAACGGATCCATGAAGAATGTAACCGGTTATGTATGTTATGTTTACTTTCACTTGTACTATTGTTATTGCTTCCGTTATTATTTATAAGTTGTAAATGGTTTTACTTTCATTAAAAAAAAAATGTTACCAAACTTAGTGAAACTTTAAGTTTATTCTTTGGATCCCTTAGCAGGGTGTTACAAATAATAAATAAATATTATAATAATAAAAAATTATAATATATTTAATTTATGTACTATTAATAACTAATAATAATAAATTGATTAAATTAATTGATATAATATTAAGGATACAAGAATTAATATAAATACAATATGATATTATATTTTTAATATGTTGAAATAACACATAATATTGTATAACATATTTAATGCTTATGATAAGTAACCAATGAAATAATATAATATTTGAATCAATTATATGAATATCAGATAAAATGTTTTTGGTAAGTCATTGATTATCAGTCTAAGACACCAGGATGATAGTGAAAACAGTTATATGTACATATTGTAATATATAACAATTACTAAAGAGCAGCAACAGAAGTAAGCTGATATAGAAGTAACTGGCAAATGATATAGAGCAGATATATATACATATTTAATATCAACGATAAGGATACTTGCACATAATCTTGGCACAAGTCTATGAGGAATTTGACGATGATGAGTGCTTAACATTAAGGAAATAGCAATTTGTATATTCAACACATAAGTCTCACTATATCATATTATCTCTATCTCAAATTGATTACAAAAAAAATGATTATTCACCAATTATCTGAAGGTAGAAATTAACATTCAGTTAGTCATAAAAGCTGCTATTATTGAAGGAGTGTATTAAGTCCTGAATGGATGTGCCTCATTCCAATCGCATGACTCTTCACAGGGGTATAAGATGTTATACAGATTGTCTTCTCAAAAGGACGGAGGTAAGAACATACATTGCAGATTGATATATAGACTTGCAGCAATTCTATATATACAAGCATAATTGAATCAATCCACAAGCAGATCCAGATACATATATATACCCAAGCATATACTTAGATACCATCAAGCATTATAAAGAATACCACCATGGTATGAGAGTTAATAATAGCACCAGAATACATGAAGTATCACCGAAGGATAAAGGAATAAGACATTTGGCATCAAAGACATAGAACACCAAAAGTATTATTCTGCCATCTCCTTGCTAAGTATATTGCAAGGTAGTGAATCTATCATTTGCAAGGCATTTTATATTAAGGAGAATATACACTAAAATTGAGGAAAGACATTATAGCATCAAAGGATATACCAGCTTACCATTTTCAAAGGCGTGGAACAAGTTTTGATGAGGGCATAGAGCATATCGAAGTGGACTGAATGATGTGCATTAGCTTGGTCAAATATCCAACGCAATAAGAGGATATTATTATTAAGGACATTAAATGAAATTATTATAGGTAGATACTATTAATAAAAGGGGAAAGGTTTAGATTCATAATAAAGGAATAATACACACTAATTAGAAAGATTTCCTAATTGAGGTTATCTTTTCCTAGATGTGTATAAATTATCAAAGATTTGGAAGCTCTAACACTAATTTTATATATTTGTAAGTGGAAAACACAAACTTAAAGATTTATAAGATCTTGAATTAGGAAACTAAGAGCAACTTGGAAGGACAATAAAAATGGGACATTACAATTGGTATCAAAGCCTAATCCTGCCATCCTAAAAATATAGTAAATGACAAGAGGAGCAAAGATGAGTGAGAAATTATCTAATGAAATTAGAAATGTTATGGAACAGACAAACCAAACCTTAGCAAAACAAATAGAAAGATCAAATCAAGCACTTCTTCAAGCCTTGCAAAACATGGGAAATTCCATAAATAATCTAAGAAACAATAATGCTAGTGGAAGAGACGTGAGTTCAAACCACTCAAAAAATAATGGAGCTTCATCATCTCGAGTGCCCAAACCCCTTTTCTTACCTCGAGAGGACCCCTCAATGGAAGGAGAGGGACAAAAAACCAATAATGCTATTGAGAATGCAAGAGCTTATGCCAGTCTTGAATTAGAAATTAGAGAGCTAGTAACATTTAGAGAATTATGTAAAGCCAACAGGCAAGAAACTCCCAGGAGAGGAAGAAGACTATGAAATCAAGATCTTAAAATAAAAGTAAATAAAGTAACATTTCCAAATTTTGATGGATCAGAAAGGACCACTACACACGCTTGGCTACAAAAATTGAACACTTATCTTACCCTTAACCCGATGATAGAAGAGGATGCACTTCAATTTGTGATTTTTCACTTAGAAGGCATGGCACATGATTGGTGGCATCATGGCCTTGTTACTCAAGGACACCAAAATATTACTTCTTATGAAGAATTCTCTCAAAAACTCATTAAAAGGTTTGATAGGAAGCACCCTCAAGAAGACTTTAGAAAGCTGACTCAAATCAAGCAACAAGGATCAATCGAAGGTTATATAACCGAATTCCAAAAACTCTCAGTCAAAGTTACAAGAGTAGATAATGATAGACTCACTTACTTGTTCGTGGAAGGATTAGAAGATTCACTAAGAGGGTTGGTTAGTGCTCTTAAACCAACATCTTTGGACGATGCCATTGAAACAGCTTTGAGATTAGAAATTTCATCATCAAGTTGTAGACCTTCAAACAACCATAGCAAACCATTCCACGATACAAGTGAAAAGCACAAGCAAGAATTCCCAAAAAGAAAATGTTTTCACTGTGGCGAGGACTTTGAAAAGGGTCACCTATGCCAAGATGAGAAAGCTCAAAAATAACGAGAAGACTTAAGAAGGAAGAAATTATGCTTCAAATGTGAGGAATCATGGGAACTAGGACATAAATGTGGAAAGAAAAGTCAAGTTCATAGAATAGAGGAAATACTCGACCCAGAATTAGAAGGGACAACACCGAAGAAGATGAGATATGATCAAGGGAATAGATGGAGCTTTGAGGAAGTTCAACCATAGTTAAAAATATGAAATTGTAAGTTTTCTTAATTAATGTAATCATAAAGGTGTAAAATTATTTGAGAAATGATTTAGGGATTTCAAGTAGCTTTCCTATGGAGTCTACAATCAAGGAAGGTCTATAAGATGTCTTATTGTAGTACTAGTTAAGGGAAAGACTATATAGAAACCTTACTATATATAACTTTCCTATGGGGTTTGCAATTAAGGGAGGTTTGTTAAGACACTTTATTGTAGTACTAGTTAAGGGAAAGGCCATATTTAACTTTTCTATGGGGTCTGCAATTAAGGGAGGTCTATTAAGACACCTTATTATAGTACCAGTTAAGGGAAAGGCCATATTTAAATTTCCTATGGGGTCTACAATTAAGGGAGGTCTATTAAGACACCTTATTGTAGTATCAGTTAAGGGAAAGGTCATATTTAACTTTCCTATGGGGTTTGCAATTAAGGGAGGTCTGTTAAGAAACCTTATTGTAGTATCAGTTAAGGGAAAGGCCATATTTAACTTTCCTATGGTGTCTACAATTAAGGAAGGTCTGTTAAGACACCTTATTGTAGTACTAGTTAAGGGAAAGACTATAAGGGCATCTATCCTTCTTATGGAGTCTACAATCAGGGAAGAGCTGCTATGATACCCTATTGCAGTATGAGTTAAGGGGAAGATAGTAAGGGAATCCGACCACTTTCCTATGGAGTCTGCAATTAGGGGAGAACACCCTATTGTAGTACTAGTTAAGGGGAAGATAGTAAGGGCACCCTATCAACTTTCCTATGGAGTTTGCAATCAAATGGAGAGTGGTTAGGACACTCTATTGTAGTGCTAGTTAAGAGAAAGATAGTAATGACTCCTTTTCACAAGAACCTTTCTAGCCAAACAAGCAATCCACTAAGTAGACAACCTCGTGTGGATGCCTAGCACCTACCACCGGGGCCAAGGGGGACAAAGTTCCACTCTTGGGCTTAGCATGGATTTGGCTTGGATTAACTTATTATCATTCAAATTTCTTTGAAGTTTACATATATGTATGTACTGATGCTTATTTTGTGGTTGTAGGGTTTATAAGCCTAATAAAGAAGTATAGTCATTGTGCATTATTAATTTTAGGATCTAATCAAGGTTATGTATGATGTGTCTACATCGTGTCTACTTTGTGTTTTCATGCATCAATGTGTATGCTTCATGTTTTGTTCGTGTCTTCATACATTCATATGTATACTTTGGATTCAAATGCATACTACGTGTGTGACTCTTTATAGAATAGAATGAAGTAATCTTATAAGTAAAAATTTGAATGAGATCTAGTAGTCAATTTTGTTATATAAGGTGAAACAAATATGAAAATGATTATTGCTTGAGGACAAGAAAATTCAAGAGGGGTGGACTTGTCATGAGCCTAAATTTAAGGATATATGAATATTTGAATAACATATTATAAAATAATAAATATAAACATTATTAATAATATACATTAATGAATAAATGAATTATGCAATCTATGCCTAGCCAATAGCATTTATATTACATATATTTTAATAATAAATAAATATTATAATAATAAAAGATTATAATATATTTAATTTATGTACTATTAATAACTAATAATAATAAATTGATTAAATTAATTGATATAATATTAAGGATACAAGAATTAATATAAATACAATTTATGATATTATATTTTTAATATGTTGAAATAACACATAATATTGTATAACATATTTAATACTTATGATAAGTAACCAATGAAATAATATAATATTTGAATCAATTATATGAATATCAGATAAAATGTTTTCGGTAAGTCATTGATTATCAGTCTAAGACACCGAGATGATAGTGAAAGCAGTTATATGTACATATTGTAATATATAACAATTACTAAAGAGCAACAACATAAGTAACTTGATACAAAAGCTGGAAAATGATATAGAGTAGATATATATATATATATATATATAATATCAATGATAAGGATTCTTACGCATAATCTTGGCACAAGTTTATGAGGAATTTGACGATGATGAGTGCTTAATAATAAGGAAATAGCAATTTGTATATTCAACACATAAGTCTCACTATATCATATTATCTCTATCTCAAATTGATTACAAACAAATGATTATTCGCCAATTATCTGAAGGTAGAAATTAACATTTGGTTAGTCATAAAAGCTGTGATTATTGAAGGAGTGTATTAAGTCCTGAATGGATGCACCTCATTCCAATCGCATGACTCTTCACAGGGGTATAAGATGTTATACAAATTGTCTTCTCAAAAGGACGGAGGTAAGAACATACATTGTAGATTGATATATACTTACAACAATTCTATATATACAATCATAATCAAATCAATCCACGAGAAGATCTAGATACATATATATACCCAAGCATATACTTAGATACCATCAAGCATTATAAAGAAGACCACCGTGGTATGAGAGTTAACAATAGCACCAGAATACATGAAGTATCATTGAAGGATAAAGGAATAAGACATTTGGCATCAAAGACATAGAACACCGAAAGTATTATTCTGCCATCTCCTTGCTAAGTATATTGCAAGGTAGTGAATCTATCATTTGCAAGGCATTGTATATTAAGGAGAATATACATTGCAATTGAGGAAAGACATTATAGCACCAAAGGATATACTAGCTTACCATTTTTGAAGAAATGGAACAAGTTTTGATGAGGGCGTAGAGCATATCAAAGTGGACCGAATGATGTACATCAACTTGGTCGAATATCCAAAACAATAAGAGGATATTATTATTAAGGATATTAAAGGACATTATTATAGGTAGATACTATTAATAAAAGGGGAAAGGTTTAGACTCATAATAAAGGAATAATACACACTAATTAGAAAGATTTCCTAATTGAGGTTATCTTTTCCTAGATGTGTATAAATTATCAAATATTTGGAAGCTCTAACACTAATTTTATATATTTATAAGTGGAAAACACAAACTTAAAGATTTATAAGATCTTGAATTAGGAAACTAAGAGCAACTTGGAAGGACAATAAAAATGGGACATTACACTAAAGATGTTGATATCCCTTTCCACTACCCATTTGTGTCTCCTAAGTCTATCCTTGGTCCTTATCCATCTAAGCTAATGCCTTTAGAACTTCCTTCCATATCAGGACCTTATGTTCCTTCATCTCCATTTTCCACTTCTAGCTCATTGCCCATTTCTTCTATATTACCATTTCCCACCTCTCCTCTTACACCTCAAGGTCAAAAAATACATTCATACTTGAACTCTTCACACTCACCTTTCCATCTAAACCAGTATAGTGGCCTTATTCATCCACAAGTTTGAAGTCTTTTAGAAGCAATTTGGATGATCAACTCAAACACAAATGCATGAATCCAACTTCAAAAGTTCACTATGCCTCCTCTAATCAATATGTGAATACTAAGAAAGAAAATGCATAAAAGAGACCACAAAGGTCCACTACTCAAATAGCTAAACCATATAAAGTATGGGTTCCTAAACCCATTACTAATGAAATGCACTCTAAAACATCCAAAGAAAAATAAGAATATAAAGCTATATGGATTCCTAAGTCTCTTTTGAAAGACTCGAATATTGAAAACAAATCAAAGTTGACATTCAAGCTTCCAAAGGCTTCCACTCCATCTTCTTCCAAACATCTTCCTCAAATGATTTCAAGTCTTTCCACTCCTTCTTCTAAAATTTTCCTACCATCTCATACATCTAAACCTCAAGCTATTTCATCCATTATTCCTCCATCATTTCATAACCCTTCAAGGTGTGTGTCAATGTTGATCTTACCCACTTTTTCACCTACCCTCATGAAATCCTCTAAAAATTACACTTGCTATCGATGCTCATTCAGTTCTTTCAAGACATGTACTCTTATCCTTTATATACGCCTACTATCATCTCCCTTCCATTACCCTATCAACATCTTTGATCATACTTATCTATCATATTGGCTTACCAAGACTTATCTTTCCTATAGGAGCACTATCCAAATTGAAAGTAATCAAGAGCTCTTTCTAAAAAAAATTTAGAAAAGAAAAATGTGTCTTGGTGAAAGCCACTTCTTGTGACACCTTAGTAGCAAAAGTAAAGATAGATAAATTTTCTCTATAGTGAAAACCACTTCTCATGGCACCTAGGAAAGGTGTCATAATGAAAACCTAGTAAAAAAGCATCATGAGTAATTCTTCCATCATCCATCTATCCCCTTTTCTCTCTTTGATCTTGACAATGTTGAGCCATCCTTACATATTGGATATTTTATCCATCAACTTGCCTATTGTGCTCGATCATTCATTCATAGCCTTCATATCTAGCATCCAAAAACTTTCCTATTGTGCTTGATCATTCATTCATAGCCTTCATATCTAGCTTCATTCTTATTGCTCTATCCCATCACTATCCTATCTAGTTGATCCCTTGGTCTTGATCACAATAAAGAAAAATATGGTTCTTAGGCCTCTTGACATATCTATTTTTTTGGACTATATTCTATCATGATATTGGCTTCTATTGCTTGTCCTACATGTTATCTCACTTATTTTCTTCCACTACCAATGCCATATGCTATCTTGCTTGTTGCTTCCATAGCTTATCCTATATGCTATCTTTCCCATTTCTTCCATTGATTATCCAAAACCTACTTCTTGTGGCTATCTTTCCCTAGCTTGGGTACTCTTAAGGAGTCTATCCTTGAGGATTGCTTTAACTTGCTTCATATTCCTTGCCTATCCATCTTTTCATATCCACCAGCTTTTTGCTCCATTATATCCTACACCTCGCTAGACACTGGGACAAAAAATGTGACCTTTCTTGAGAATTAGTGATTTCTAAAAGTCCTGAAAAAAATCCTAAAAACTATATATGATGCTTAAAAAATCTTTAAAATTAGAAAATTTCCTAAAAAATTGATCATCTTAGTGAAAACCTAGTAATAGGCATTTTGATGCATCACCAAACAAAATCAAAGAATTCAAAAAATTAAAAAAAGTGCTAAAAAAATCTGCCAAGTGGTGAAAAGTTGGAAATAGGCACTACTTGAGACCCTTGTGCTTATGTCTATCAATCTCAATCATTCACTTTGCAACACATTTCCTAGCTTGGAATTGTTTCTTGTCCTTGTCTTAGGGGCACAACTACTTAGCCTATACAGGTTTCCTTGTGCATTAGGTTTTCTTTGGAAACTCATAAAATAGTGTTTCTCAACACTTTTCAAATAGTTTACCTAGAGTCTCAGATGTTGTGATATTTCTCACTATCAAGACCAAGTCTTGAAGAAATGGCCAAGTGACTTACACACATGTACTTAAGCATTTAACCGACTAAGCTATGATGAACTATATCTACTTTTTGTGTTGTATATGATGATTTCTTTTCTATGTGTTCCTTCCCTAATAATCTTTCAAGGATGTCATGAATTAGAAGACTGGGGGGCATGGGACATGTTTTCTGCTTTCTTCTTGTGTGTATACTTTGTTCATCCACATTGTTTAAAATATTCATGCTTGTCCTACTTGACACTTTGGACCTACAATTTATTATCCCTATTTTTTTTTGCAAGACCATACACTCAAAGATTATTCTAGCACTTATGCCTTGATACATGTGTAATCTTGCCATACTAAACTTAGGAAATCTAATTGTATTAATCATCTTGGCTTACATGTCTTTGATGCTTAGGTTGGATTCCCACATTTTTATCTAATAGAGATCATATTTATATCCTCATAGTTTATGCTAGTGATGATTGTATGATCTTCTGATGTCCCTAATAAGGCTTGATGATAAAAACTATGACCTACTTATGTAACCATTTCAATTTCACCTTTTCATACTAGCTTGTATTTTAGGGTTCATTCTAGCTTAGCTTTGCATTTTTAATGTTGAGAGAGCTCTCTTCGTTATCTTTCATGAATGTGTTAGCTATTTGTTTTCATCCTTTTCTTGCCTCTTCTTGATCTTTTCTTGTCTCTTCTTTCCTATTTCTTGCTTATTTTCTATCTTACCATCTCATTTATGCTTTTAACCTATCTTTTCTAATCTTGACATCTTGGATTCATTTTTGGGGATCGAAATCCGAATTTGGGTTCATCTTGCTAGTCAACATTTCTTTATTCTTCTGTCGTTGGCTAACCTAATGAGACTTAATCTTTGAATCTTGTTGGGGCAATCATCATTTCTTAATTTCTTCAGCATTTTTACTCTCTTCCACACTTCACTTTCATTTCTATTCCATCTCATTTCATATTTCTTCTTTCTTTGACCTAATTCTTATGCTTTATCTTTCTTGGTCAAACTTAGTCAAATTGGTGCATATCTTCATTGATTAGTGGTCACTCTTTGGTCTTAATATCTAATCTAGCATCATAAAATTTTCTTTGTTCTAATTTGATTAAATCTAGCTTATTTCTACATCTCCTCTATCTCATTTTGATTTCAATCCTGAGGGGGTAGGAATATATTGTCATTGTTGCAAATTTCTTTCTTCTACAACTATCTACTTTTATTGATGTTAGTACTCTTCTTGAGTTCTAATATTGTCTCTATCCTAGTGTTCAGAACTATTGTTATCAAACTATACATTTAGGACTTGCTATCTCTTTCTATATTTCGTTCTTCAAAATCATATTTCTTTATATATTGTTGCCTACTTGACTTGTGTATTCTTTGACATCATGTGTTCCTAGATTGATCACACATGAGTCAAAGAGGGAAAATGTAATCACCCAAAAATGGTCATCTAGACTGTGAGCCCTCTTTCTAGCGCTTTTGCATAATTTATCTAATGCTTATCCTTGATCAAATCTCCAAAAATCTATTTATTCAATTATAACCTATGGTGCGACCACTTTATCCCAAGTTCATATTTAATTAAAAGAACATGTCCCCCTTTTAATTAAATAAAATTCTCCACTCATCTCTTATCCTAAGTGTGCACACATAAAACATTATTCCTATTTTAGAAATAAAAGAAGAGGCACTTTTTTCTAAACATGAATGCACAATTTTCTATGTGAGAGGAATCTTCTATTTTAAAAATAACTTTAATTCTCCTCCGCACATTTCAAACCCTCTCAAAAGTCAAAAATTAATCAAGATGTCTTCCCCTCCCTTGATTATTCCTCTTTTGAGTCTTAATCTCTATCATCCATTTTTCTTTAAAAAGGTGGGCACTCTCCTCATTCAAAAAACTCTTAGTCTCTCATGCTTTTGTTATGTTGTAGGTTTTCTTGGTGATTTTGGAGACTTGGAGCATTCTTGCATTTCTACATTTTAGCTAGCTCTCATTCTACTTACATTATGGCATACTTTTTAGGTTAGTTTCTTTTATGCTTTAGCTTAGTTTTCTTTGTTATCTTGCATTTCATTTAGAATAGCTTACATTTCCATTGCATTTTATTCTAAATACTTGGATACTGGCACTCTTGCATCTACTCTTTGAATCTCTTGTTCTATGGTGCACCTTGCAAAGGTTTTATAGTTTGGTTCATTTGACAGCCACCATCTCATAGTCTTTGCACATCATAGATAGAGAGCTATAAACTGGCTCTTAAGATGCCCTCTTTCATGGGTATTCTCAAGAATAATGGTTTATAGAAGTGTGACACTTTTTGTACACACACTTGCAAACCTCTAGCATGCATCACATCTTCTAACCAACAATTGTGCATCTTTAAAAACACTAGGCCACCAAAATCTAGCTCTCATTATCTTGTGAGCAGTAGTCTTTGCCATATAGTGCCCCCAACATACTCCTGAATGCATGTCATTTAATATCTTCTCAAAACTTTCCTGATCAATACATTTTAGCAATATGCCTTTGACGTATGCATATTTTTCTATGTTCAAAATTAATTCCCATTTTTTGGTAGAGTAGGATGGAAGACCAATAAGTCTGTTGCTGTGCAAATAAATGAGTATATTGAGCAAATGGGAGACAATTTTGAGTCAGTGATGACTAGTTACTTTGAAGATTTCAAGAATTCAATGAAACAAAGGTTTAAAATTCCTATTTCCTTGGTGGAGAAATACTAAAATAATATTTTTTTTCTTGTAGATATTGACTACACCTTCATCTAGGTTGCAATGCCTAGAGTCAAATGGCTAAAGCCTTTGGGTTATGAAATAAACATTGATGAAGCATTAACTACCATCACCACAACAATGATAAACCTAATGGCATGCAATTTTGTTCTTCTCTTTTCATTATCTGACAAGTGGGGTGGGGCTTCCATGTGTTGTAGGTAATATATAACATTTGTGTACCATTCACAATGATCCATGTCACAAAGGTCTGACCTTTGATCTTCTGTTACCATATTTATTTTTTTGTCATCCAAGTTTGATTGAGCCATTAGTTTTTCTAATCCTTTACCCCTCACTAATTTAGTAATTTGGATGTCAATATTGAATTTTTGAATTTTGTTAGTCCACCTGCATCTTCTACTAGAAACCTCATGTGGAGAGAAAATATTTTAAAAACTGCACTTGGTACAAATGCTATAACAATAGCACCTACAAGATAACATCTAAAGGATTTGACAAATTTGACTAGGGCATAAGCCTACTTTCCATTTATTTCATATTTTAATTCTGCAAGCTGAAGGGACTTATTAATGAATGCAATAGGTTGTTCATATATTTACTCATTTTTCTACAATAGGATTGCTACCACAGTGTGAAAAGATGCAAAAGAAAAGATATGTATTGGTTTTCCATAATCTGGTGTTCTAAGGACTAGTGCATTTTTAATGGTAGTTTTAATTTCCTAAAAAGATTTTTTAGGCTCACCTTCCCAACTGATAATAGCTCTTTTCTTGAGCATTTTAGATATTGGCTTTCTAATCTCAGCAAAATTAGTAACAAATATTCTTAGAAATTTCACTTGCCCAAAAAATGATTGTATTCCTTTTACATATTTAGGCTTGGAAACTTTATCAGTTGTTGTTACTCTCTCAGGGTCAATTTTTACCCCATCCTTTGATACTATGTAACCCAACAATTTTCCTTCTATCACTCCAAATGTGCATTTTTTTGGATTCAAGAAAACTCCATATTCTAAGGCTTTAATAAAAAAAATTCTAAGTATTTACAATGGTCCTCATCTTTTTTTGAATATGTTGTGATCATTTTGGTACACAACCATAAACTTATTAATGTACTCATCAAAAGCTACACCCATGGCCCTTTGGAAAGTTAATCCCGCATTGTTTAAACTGGAAGGCATTCTTATATAAACATATATGCCCCATGGAGTAGTGAAGGCTATTTTAAATTGTTCCTCTTCATTCACAAGAACTTGGTTGTATCCTAAAAAACTATCCATCATGGATATCAATTTTGAACTAGTTACTTTTTGCAACATGGCCTCCATATTAGGAAAACCATTATTATATTTTAAAGAAGCAATGTTTAAGTTTCTAAAATCCACTCAAAGTCTTATATGTCCATTTTTCTTCCCAACAGACTCTAAGTTTGATACCCATGTAGAATGTCTGATTGGTTTGATTATTTCTCTATCCCTTAACTTCATTAGTTCTTCTTGCATCTTGGGAGCTAAGGTGGGGTTTACAGGCCTTTACTTTTGTCTAAAAGGTTTGACATTCTCTTTTAGTAGTATGACATGTTGAAACAAGTCCTTCCTATAAGCTTTTAGGTCATCATATGACCATGCAAAGACATGCCTATATTTTCTCAGAAGATTAATTAAAGGCTTCCTAATTTTAACAAATAAATTTTGACCAATATTTGTTGAATAAATGATTAATTGTGCATTGTCTTTGATGTTACACAAAATTTCATATCATTTCCAGTCAGTATATGTCAAGCTCACTTGAGCATTGAAGATAGTATCTTGTGTCTACTTAGCATTCCAAAGTTTGCCAAGTTCAGAAGATAGTGTCTACCAAATTCACTTGGGTGTCAAAGAAAAGTTCGTAGAGCTTGAGTGTTAACCAAGCTCACTTGATTAATAAAGGAAACATTGGATGGAACTAGTGTTAACTGAGCTCACTTGGTTACCAAAGGAACTTTGTGAATATGCAATGTTAACCAAATTCACTCAATTAACACATGAAAATTGTTTATGAGTTAATGTCTACTGAGTAGGGTTGGCTAACAAGGAATTTTCTTATTTTGGCATATTAAGTTCAATTGATTTTTTTTGGGTTCTAGCTAAATGAGGAGATGAATATTAAGTATTCTAAGTTGTATCCAAGCTGACTTGACATTGTGTAAGATATAAATATAAGTTCAAGTTGAGAATTGAAAGTGTGGAACATAATAGAAGATTTGAAGATGCTTAGAGGAAGCGAATCAGAAGGATAAGAATAATATCCTTGTTGATTTAGAAAGATATGTTCAATTAGGAAGGATCAAGTATACAAGCCAAAATTAAGATCTTGAATTAGAAATTTAGTTACATCAGAAATCATGTCATCTCATTTTTACTTTCTAACCATTGCAACAGTGATCTAAATCTCTTAATAGAGTTGGCTTAACAACTATTTGTAAATCCTCTAACAAGGTGGAATTTCTAGATTGAATTGTCTAAAGACCTCTAATAAGGCCACTCGTAACAAGGTGATCAAATGCTCTTATAGGATCACACCTAACAATATGTTTTTTAACCTTTAAAAGGGTTGGCTCCTACCAGGGCTCACTTCAGAAGAGTGAAAATCAGTTACTAGTTGCAATTGGTGGTTTTTCCTAAATTGGATTTTCACATTAAATCTTGGGGTCAATTGTATTCATGCTATTTCTTTTATATTTTTGCAACTAAGTTACGTAAGATTAATCACAAATAATATCTTAAGATTTTCATGTTAATAAGTTGTCAATTTATTTTAGTATCTATCGAGTTACAACATTTATCGAGTGCATGTGTGTTTGCCGAGTTACAACAAAATATAGTTTAATAAAAGTTTTGATTTGTATTGACATCTACAAGATCTAAGATTTATTTTTGTAGAAATTGATTCAACCCTCCCCTCTCAGTTACTCCTCTTATATTTCCAACAATTGGTATCAGAGTATTTGGTGCTTGTAGAGAAGGTTTCAAGGACCTAAGGTAAAGATCAAGATGTCTTACAGAAGAGAGATTCTGAAGTTGAACAAAGAAAAATTTGCAGCATGGTAAGACCTTATGAAGTTTCATCTAGCAACCATCAGTGATTCAAGTTTAAATACTTAAACACTAGTTAAATAGCTCCTACTCATACAATGATTGTAGAAAAAATTACTGAAAAAGAAAAATCATAATATCATGATGATTGACATAGCATTAGCTCTTAACTATACTAAATTTGATGAAGTCAAAGAATGTGCCATTTCTCATGACATGTGGACCAAAATGAAGGATATCTATGGAGGTGATGATAATGTGAAAAGGCCAATTTGATTAGATGAAAATGAGAGAGGATGAAAACATTGCAAAATATGTTGAGAGAATCAAAGACAATGTTAGTGCTATCAAATCCTCTGAAGGAACAATTGAAGATGTAATAGTGGCAAACAAGGTACTTAGAACCCTTCTTCATATCTATCCAATCAGAGTGTCTTCTATTCAAGAAATGAGAAGTGATCCAAATAATAAGATAACTTTGGATGCTCTAGTTGGAAGATTGACAACATTTGAACTAAATAACTATAATAATTATACTCCTAGTTCCAACAATCTTGAGTCTGCATTTGAAGCCAAGGTATCATTCAAGAAAAAAAGCTAAAAAGTTTAAAAGAAAACAATCTAAAAGTGAAGAGAAAGACAATTCTAACAGTGATCTTGAAGTCATTAAAGCATTACTTGCAAGAAGATATCCCAAGGAAAATGAAAATATAAAGGTAAAATTCCTTTAATCTATTTCTCTTGTGAAGAAGTTGGACACATTGCTGCAAGATGTCCAAACAAAGAAGAAAAAGATGAAAAGAAGAACAACAAGTACAAAGGTAAGAAGGATATCAAGAATTTCAAGGACTACAAGAAAAAAGGTAAGAAATCTTATTTTATAGCTAAAGATTTAGATAGTAGTGAAGATGGAATGGTATACATTGATGTAAAAGATGAATATGATGATGGAGATAAAATGACACTTATCTTTCATGTTAGCAAGAATGATAAATGGATTATTAACACTGTTGCTCACACATATGATTGGTGATGAAATTTTTTTTTAACACATGGGACATTATGACGGTGGTAGTGTGAGATTTGGAAACAATGAACTTTGTTACATAAAGGGAAAAGGTTGTACCTCACTAACCAATGAACCTAGATGTAATAATGCTTATTGGGTTGAAGGACTAAAGCATAATCTACTGAGTGTGGCATAGTTGAATAACATTGGATTCAAGTTAGAATTTATGAATGGGAAGGCCAAACTATAGGATGGAAAAAGAAATTTAGTTGGGTTTGGTAAACAAATAAAAATTAATCTATTCTACCTAGATCTCAATGAAAGTTCATGTTTTATTGGTCAAGTACAAGAAAGTTGGTTGTGGAATAAAAGGTTATGTCATGTAAACTTTGATAATCTAATCAAGATAAGAAAGAAGAAAAGAGTAAGAGGTATTCCTAGCCTGAGGAAACCTAATATGAGCCTATGCAAAAATTGTCAAATTGGTAAAATGGGAAAAGATCGATTTCAAATTAAAAACTATCATTCAGAAGAAGTCTTGGAGCTGGTTCATACAAACTTATGTGGACCTATTGGAATAGAGAGTTACAATGGAGATAAGTACTTTATTCTTTTTGTTGATGATTATTCTAAAATGATGACTATAATGTATCTAAAAGAAAAGTCTAAAGAATTTAAAAAATTTAAGTGGTATCTGGCAAGAGTAGAAAAAGAAACTAAAAAGAAGCTAATATGTTTAAGACTTGATGGAGATGGTGAATTCATTTCCAATGAATTCTACATTAAAAAAGGAATTAAGAGACAAGTATCAGCCTCTGGTACACCTTAGCAGAATGGTATAGTAGAAATAAGGAATAGATTCATCATGGATTGTGCAAGAACCTTGATTATAGAAAAGAATGTTGCAATCAAATTCTAGAAGGAAACAATCAGTACTGCACTGCATACCTTGAATAGAGTACATTTGAAGAAAGATTTAAATCAAACTCCTTATGAACTATGGTATGGCTAAAAACCTAATGTGACCTACTTGAAAGTATTTGGTAGCAAGTGTTATATCTTGAAGGAATCTTAGAAAGGTAAATTTGATGTTGAAGGTGATGAAGGCATATTCCTAGGATACTCCTGCAGAAGTAAAACATACAAATGTTTGAATTTATCCACTCATAAAATCATAGAAAATGCACATGTGAGAATTGATGAGTTTGTAGAAAATAGTGAAGAAAAAAGTAGCAAAGAACCTGAGGATTACTAAAGATCTATTTGTTATGAACCTGATACATTACCAAATCTATTTGGAAGACATGAGGCCTCACCTCTTGAGTCCCCAAAATCTCCAAAACTACCAAGTTGCAACTAGTGCAACCTGAGTCACAATCTAAAGGACTCGAGTCACAGTTAGAAGCTAACAAGCTATTGCTAGAGCAAATCGAGTTTGATGGACTCAAGTCATAGGAAGTGGGAACCAAGCTCGATATAGAAGATCATGAAGAGGTTAGTGGAATGAATTCCAAATCTAAAGTACCTATGTTAGAAATATATGTTAGAAGGCACCATGCAACTGATCAGATCATTGCAGACAAGTCAGATGGAACAATGACAAGAAACAAATTAAAAGGTACATGTTTTCTTACTAAATTTGAACCTAGATCAGTGAAAGATGCTTTAGATAATGAAATTTAGATTGAAGTTATGAATGAATAAATTGAATGGATAGAAAGGAATAAGACTTGGACTCTTTCTCTTAAACCCAAGGATAAAAATGTAATTGGCACAAAGTGAGATTTTAGAAATAAGCTAAATGAAGATGGAGAAGTTTCCAAAAACAAAGCAAGATTAGTTTGTAAAGGTTATTCTCAAGAAGAAGGTATTTATTATGGTGAAACTTTTTCTCCTGTTACAAGATTAGAATGTGTTAGAACTTTACTAGCATATGCAACACATAAATTATTTAAAGTTTATCAAATGGATGTAAAATTTGCATTCTTGAAGAGGAAGTTTACATAGAACAACCTGAAGGTTTTGTGGATCCTAGCAAAAAGGATAGGGTATGTAAATTACACAAATCTTTGTATCGTCTCAAGCAAGCTCCCAAAGCTTGGTATGAAAGACTTCATAACTACTTGATAAAGATTGGTTTTCAAGGAACAAATGATAACAACAGTTTGTATATCAAAGAAGGACTAGACAAAAGGATTGTATTGGCAGAAATCTTTGTGGATGACACTTTATTTATAGGAAATGATGACTTATGCAAGACATTTTTAGAAGAGATGAGTAAAGAACTTGAGATGTCCATGTTTGGAGAAATAAAAAAAATTGTTGGATTATAGATTCAACAAAAGAAAGATAAAGAGAAAAAGTATACAAAAAATAAACCTGGGGAAAGGGGAAGATCCAAAGTTGATTCTAGTAGGGGCGTCTAGGGCTGTATACTAAAGGAAGTGGGATTTAAAATATTTCTTGAATATAAATATGTGTTTCGTTGGGCATACAAATAATTGAAGGGTACTCTATGAGAATTGTATATACATAGAATAACCCTATCAATAGGATCAAGGCTAGTATGGAAAATAATGTTGTATTGTATGAATAAAAAATATGCTACTAGGATATAAGAGAAAATTGTGAAGGTGTTGGATGCTAGAATCAATTTTAAAGTACAAAAAAATGAGTGTTTATCACCAATCATCATATCACTCAAAAAGGAAGCCAACCATATCATGTTTTGTGTAAAATTCCAATGTCTTAATGCATATATACATTGAAGATATATTCCCAATCCCATCCATGGATATCAAACTAGAGGAGGTGGATGGACATTAGATGTATTCATTCATGGATGGATTTTCTTGCTACAACCTGAGTAATATTATGGAGGAATATAAATTAAAGATGAATTTTATGGTAGAGGATGGGGTGTATGCATATGATAGGATTTCATTTGGCTTATGCAATGTGCCTACCACCACCTTGGGGATTATACTCCACATCATTGAAAATTTTTCCATAGAAAATTGTAAGGCATTCTTGGACAATTGGTCAATATATAGTGGGAAGAAAACACACCTAACAATATTGTGAGAATGTATGGAGCAATGTTGAGGGTTGTACTTGGCATGCAATCCAAAGAAATTTCATCTCATGGCTCCACAAGGTAGACTACTTAGTCACATTATTAGCAAGGAAGGGTTTAAGAGGAATCCAAATAAAATAAAATAAATTATTGAAATGGTCCCCAAAGGTGTAATAGGGGGTAAAGTCCTTTTTGGGTGATATAGCATACTATTGGTGATTTATCAAGGAGTTTCCAAATATTTCCTTACCACTAGATAAACTAACAAGGAAGAGTGAAATATTTACATGGGGTACCAAACAAGTGACTACATTCAAAGAATTGAAGTCAATGCTAGTGTACCGATTTTGGTCTACCTAGACTAGAATAGGGAATTTTGTGTACATGATGCTCCAACTATGATATAGGAGCCAACTCAGTCCAAGTAGCTATGGGAGGGATGGACCATCCAATATATTTCACCAATCAAATATTATCAATCTAAAAGTAACTACACCACTATGGAAATGGAAGCACTAGGTATGGTCTATGTGGTACAAAAATTTAGACATTATCTATTGGTCACACCCTTCTCCTTTTACATAAAACATCAAGACCTAATGTACCTACTAAGTAATCCAATTATACAAAGGAGGTTAAGTATATGGATACTTCTACCCAAAGAATTCACCTTTAATATTATTGTACATCTAGTAAGAGCCATGTTATGACAAATCAATTATCTAGAATAAAATTATGTACAAGGACTTCCTAGATACTTATCTATTTGAGAAATCCATTCTACCCTCATAGTACAAACATACTGACATGCATCTCTCTATGACCTCAATTTCTCCCATAATTCCACTAGATGAGTGAAGGAAATTGGAATTAAAAATCAAGACATTCAACTCATTCAAGGACTACTTTACAAAATGGGTCTCAATTATGAACTATGTAAATGCATTATGAAATAAGAGATCCCCATCGTACTACAAGAGTCATATGAAGGCCTCACATGTGAGCACATGGAGCCAAATGCTACAACACACAAAGTCATATTAGTATGACTATGATGGCTAACCCTACATACAAACTCCCTAGACTGGGTGCTAAGCTATGACACGTCAAAGAGTGGCTAACCCATTAAAAATGGACTTCTTGCCCCTATTTCCATCTCAACCACAAGAGTTGTTTCAAAGGTGGGGACTAGATTTTTTGGACCTCTCAAGGTTATTAACATGTATAGGTGGTAGTATGTGGTAGTGCCCACAAAGCATCTCACAAAGTGGGAGGTCAGAGCTCTCCTAGATAATATAATATTAAGTACAACAAGGTTCCTCTATAAATATATAGTAACACATTTTGGAAACCTAACCAAATTATGAGTGAGCAAGGGGAACATTTTTTGAAAAAAATAATTCATACATACAATGGTGATAGAATTCAAAATTTTCCACATACTTTTAAGCTCATACTATCCTAGGACCAATGGATAGGTAGAATAAAAAAGCAAGGTATTAGTATCTGTCTAATATAAAGTATGTGGTGTAGAATAGGAAGATTGCAAGGAAGGTCTTTCTATTGTGTTACGGGATTATAATACTAATGAGAGCCATTTATGACTCATTTAATGCCATATTTTAATTTATTTCATGCACTTTCATACTTACTTCCCTATTCCATTCCATTTCATTAGTACAATTTTTATGTTGCATATGGTTTAATATAAATACGTAGTATTTAATATTGTTTTGGGATTAAAATATGGAAAATGCATTATGAATTTCTTTTTACTAATCTTTATTGTTGCAACATGTTGATTTGTGGAACAGATCTTCTTGTAGCATTTGGGACATACATTGTTGGCTTCTTTCTATGGATATTATTTACACATGCCTCCATATAATTTCATATTTTCACGCAACTGGGTACACTCATTTGGATTTAGTGTCAATGAACACATACCCAAGAATCATATGTGATTAATGTGGAAGACAAACTATGTGATTTTCCATTATTTAGTTTTCTAGTTATACATAAAACCTTCATACATGGCTAGTGTGGGAAACAAGGAGGAAATATCTCATAGTTGGGATATGTTTTCATGTATCATGTGGATAGAAAAAAAAACCATCAACTTGATGCCCTCTATAATTATCTTTAGTTACAAATAAACTATTTTTGAATCATGGCTTAACACATATCGATAAAAACAATAGTATTCTACTGAAATAGATTGCCTATTCTTTGTAAATCATTGCTTTCTTATGTAATAGATAGTATTAGTGATGAGTATATATAAGCAACAAGAGATATAGTGTAAAGAGGAGATATAGTTTTATAAAATGTTAAAAAATTGTGCAAAGATCATTATTATTCTGAGACATAAAGTTTATATATGCATGATTACAGAGGCTTAAGACTATTGCTTTATTTCATCACTAGGTGGCTGAGGAGGAAGGGCCCACTCCAAAGTTACCTGGTGATCTTGTTTTATTTGTGCATGGATTGCATTTGGGTACATTTTTTGTAATTTGATGAGCTTTACATTATATGGTACACATTTGATTATATTACATTAGTTTATATCCATGTTTTATTGTGTAATAACATTTAGTTCATGTGAACCACATTATAAATTAATTAATGCCTTGTTGTGAGTTGCAGCTATTTTCATTTTCAATTGTTTTTGTGGAAGTTGCTTTCATTTCATAGTTTTTGCTATTGGAAGTGATAGTTCCTGTCACAAAATCATTTCAATTTGCTACAAGTTTTTTTTTGAGTGGTTTAGCTGCATCCATAATTGTGTATCTCATAACCAACATCCCTTGATGGAATACTGCCTAGACACCTTTCACAAGCTTACGCTCTCGGATTGACATGTATAAACCAGTCGAATTTCTTCATAAATTGTTAATTCTTTCATATTATTTGCCCCAATGTTGGCCTATCATTTTGGTGCCATTGCCAGGGAAAGGTTTCGAAGGCATGTCAGTTTGATGAGTTGAGTTAGGAACAATGCATTAGTATGTAAGCTTTTGCAATTTCTAGCCTTTCTTAAGTAATTAATCTTAATTTGTGTTGTGTAAATCATATAGATGCATTGATTTGGAGTTTTGTTTTAGAGTTTTCAAGAAGGCCTTAGAATCAAATTCATTAGTTGCTTTAGAAATTAGATTCAATTTTACATTATCACTAGTTTTTGTGAGCTATTGGTAAAGAAAAGACACTTTTGAAGAAAAATGTTAAAAATAATGCATTTTCAAGGTTGTTCAAGTATATCAATTTTGGTTGAAAATTGCTTCAAAAATGCAAAATTTGAAGGGAACACAAGAGGCAAAATGTGCTTGGCATTGGAGCACTGCCCCTCAACCCTGCCCTATACTAGGAACTCGCAAGGGGCATTGCCCCTTGACCCTACTGGCGGCTGTCACCCCCAGACCATCGCTTTCAAATTTAAAATTAAATGAAGAGATTGGTAGAGAAATCACGTTGACCAAAGGTGATATTTTAATACCCTCTCTACCTAATGAATGCATCCTAAAAGATATTGATCTTCCATCATCACAAGTATGTACAAATGGTATCTTTATGTCTAACCAAGAAAATATCATTGATTAATTCTTAGAACAATGTGATTTTTATGGTGAAAATATAACCACTTGTTCTAATTGCTACAAGAAAGATTCCCAATTTATATGCCTGAACAATAACGAGCACATGGTGAATGAGGTGCAAGCTATTTTTGATCCTTACAATGATAAGGGTGGAAGTGACCAAGTATTCCTTATAATGGATGAACAATCTCAAGCACCAACTCAAGAAGATCATGGTATGCATTATGTTGGTAACATGTATTGTCACTCTATTTCATTACAAATCCAACATGTTTCTTCAAAATAGACTTCTTTACATAATATGCATGATAAATGGAATCAAGAACACTCACAAAAACTACTATACCCATCTTTACCATCCTCTTTCTACCCATCCTACTTATTCCCATCTACTTTATCTCCTTCACACTTCTTACCATATTCCTTATTCCATTCACATTGCACTCCACCCTATCCACCAAAGACAACTATATTGCCTCATACAATGCTTCATAATAACATGGTTAATAGTACATGTAAACTTTCATGGATCCCTTTACCATCTAATGATATGCTTAAAATTAATAAATCAACATTGGAATGTATTGATGCATATAAGGAATGGGATTTTGGTTTAATTAAAATAGAAGAACAATATCATTTATTCAATTATAATCACCTTTGTTCTTCTTTTCCACTGAGTGAATTCCAAATACCCACAAATGAGCCCATACTTCAAATTGCATCAATTTTAATTATTGGACTCATAAGTATGTGTGATAATATTAATCATTCATACATAATATTAAACCATATACATTCCATATTCCACAACCATTCTACCAAATCCTCCAAGATCTATATTTTACTACTTTTGTACCTATACATATTGATATTTGGAGGCCTATGGTTAAACTATGTATTCCTCACATACTTGTTGATTTAGGACCAATAATTGATTTAGCACAATTATAACAGATTTTATGCATTAATGACCAAACAAAATATGTTATAATTGGATAAGCATTATTTTTCATTGCTAAATTTGTTTGTTGTCCTAAGATGACCAAATACACTATGGATGATTCATTTATTTAACAAGGATCAAGGTATTAATATCCATATATTCTTCATTCTTGGTTCTGGTATCTTACGATGATCATTCATTGATAACAAGTACTAAATCCATTTCTTGATTCCTTGGATTATTCAAATTCAATATGCTTTTATAACCTACAGTTAATTTGGGAGTACTTCCATTGAATTATTGAAATATTTGATTTATCTATCATTCAAAAAGGTTCACAAAATTCTAGTGATATGTTACTATCTTTGGGTTACCTAATTTCTTTAGTTATCCTAATGATTTTGTGACCTTGTAGCATGAAGTTAAGTTAGGGGGGAATCCCACCAATTTTGTGGTGCTCTGGTGATTTCCAATCAAGATTCATTGATTGTTTCATTGGTCCTTTTTAGCAAACTTCACCATGTGACATCTAAACAATTCAAGGTATGTATTCCTATGTTGATTGACATTGGTATAATTCATTGTAATCCCATTCTTTTTTTTTTATCGAGTGTTTATTTATATTAACGACTCTACCTACCATTTGTATAAATGTATTACTCACTTAGTGGTAAGGTTATTAATTGGATAAAATTGCTTTACTACACTTGATATACTTGTTTTTGAGAATATGGTTATAAGTCTATTGTTCTGGTGAGGTACAATATCAGTTGATGTTGTGTTTCTACATAAGCATTACATAACACACTATGTTGACTTTGTTAACATTGTGTGGGCTTTCTAGCTATCTGGGGCATGTATGTTATACTTTTCCTTCATTATTCTAGATTACATGCAAATTTTGGCATAAGCTGTTCACCACTGAGAGATGAGATTTCTTCAATGATTGGTAAAGGACAATATGCAACTTGGTCTATGAGATCCATGCACAATGTGGTACTATTTTGCACTATACATTTGAAAACACATTGTAGACATGTACAATAATCTTGAATATATTACACACTACCACACTTCCTCCTCAAGATCTGTCTCCTCTTCTCTAAAGATTTATGGACACATTGGTGAATACTATTGGTTTTCACTCCTTTCTCATTTCTTTGGTAATGAAGGTGTGTTACTTGCAAATTTAAACTTTTCTATGATGGATGTCTCTCAAGCTTCAAAAGAATAGGGTTTCATATCTTCATGTGATGTCATCCTATTTTATTATAGAGAAATGTGAGAATCACTATTGTTGTGAGTGATTCTCTTACCTCAATGTGCTCTTGTGTTCCAAAGTTCTCCAAGAAGATTTCACATTTAGTGTTGCGAGATACATGGATCCAAGTTGATCTGTGAAGTTTTTCAGTATTCCCAAGTTTGTGGAGATTATTCATAGTCATCATTTCAAGTTCATCATGCAATTAAGCTTCAACAGTGCCTTTTGTAAGGTCATGGACAAAACTCAAGTTTTGGATGGGTATCATTTTTCATCATCTATGTATGCATTTCTTGTTCTTTGGTCATTCTATGTAGTTATTAAAAAAAGTAATAAAAGATCCAACAATGAAAACCTTGAAGCATTGTTGGCTAGTTAATGTTTGAAAATTGATTCCCGATGGATGTTAACTGCAAAATAAATTCTTAGTGATGAAAACTATTTTACAGGGCCATTAAGTGGTGAGTGATTGAAAATAGGCTTGCTAGTGGTCACTTGTCATTATCAAAATTTATTCAAAAAATAATAATAATAAAAAGACAAAAAAAAAAATTTAAAAAAATTGAACAAGTGGTATTCTTGGTTTTTCAGCTAAGCATTCTTTTTAGGAACACTCATTGGCTTCAGTGGTTTTTTTTATTCTTGGCACTTCCTGTTGCTCATTCTTGCAGCTCTGCTCCTCTTCAACTTGATCTTCAAATCTTTGATCACCCATAGTATGTGTTGCCTGTTTAGTTGAGGTGTTTTCAGTGAAGGGTGCTACCAGCTGTATGCTATAAAATGCTTCAAATTCTAATGTTCTAGATGCCTCTCTTCATTTGTTGTTGTTGATTCATCCATTTTGGATGCATTGGTTGTTGAGTTTCTCTGTGTTTCACCATTGGTCTTCTTGCACATGTTGGTAAAACAATCAATTTTGTTTTTCCTTATTTTATCTCTTAACTTTATTTATATTGCTTATTATGTTGATCACTATGCAATGCCCCTCCCTATCCTATCCTTGTTTCCTATGGATAGTCAACCTTTAAGTTTGGGGGAGGAATGTCATCCTATTATCTTCCATCCATTGTCCTTAATAATTCCATTACACTATCCATTATAAAAAAAGTATTTGTTTTATCTCTTATCTCTCCTGTTTTGCCCATTTAAACTCCTCTTGAGAAAATTGAGATAAATTTCTCCTATATGTGTCCTTGTGAACCACGATGCTATATAAAAAATGAAAAGAAAAGAAAAAGAAAAGAGAAAAGAGAAACACCTTATGAAAAGTCGAAAGTGATATCCCTATTGAAGAACAAATAATAAAGCTTGTCATGTGAAGCAAAGAAAAGGATTTGTGTTTATAAATGAGTTATCATGATTCAAGGTGGACACAAAGCCAAAAATCTTAAACCTAAAGTGCTTCCAATTAAAACTAAAGACTTCATGATCATAATGATTGCACAAGGACATGCAATATGCTAAGTTGGGGGAGTGATAAGAGCCATTTACAACTCATTTAATGCCATATTTTAATCCATTTCATGCACTTTCATACTTACTTCCCTATTCCATTTCCATTTCATTATTACCATTTTCACATTGCATATGTTTTAATATAAATACGTAGTATTTAATATTGTTTTGGGATTAAAATATGTAAAATACATTATTGATTGCTTTTTACTAATCTTTATTGTTGTAGCATGTTGATTTGTGGAATAGATCTTTCTATAGCATTTGGGACATGCATTGTTGGCTTCTTTCTATGGATATTATTTACATATGCCTCCACATAATTCCATGTTTTCACATAGCTGAGTATACTCACATGGATTTAATCTCAATGAATATGTACCCAAGGATTATGTGATTAACGTGGATAGAAAACTATGTGATTTTCCATTATTCATTTTGTCGGTTATACATAAAACCTCCATATGTGGCTGGTGTGAGAAAGAGGGAGAAAATATCTCATAGTAGGGAAATGTTTTCATGTGTCATGTGGACAAAAAGAAAATCTTTAGTTACAAATAAACTATTTTTGAATCATGGCTTAACACATATTGATAAAAACAATGGTATTCTATTGAAATAGATTGTCCATTCTTTGCAAATTGTAGGTTTCTTATGTAATAGACAGTATTAATGTTGTGTATATATAAGCAACATGAGATATAGTGTAAAGAGGAGGTACAATTTTATAAAATGTTAAAACATTGTGCAAAGATCATTATTATTCCAAGACATAAAGTTCATATATGCATGATTACAGAGGCTTAAGACTATTTCTTTATTTCATTGATAAGCTTGAGATTATATGGTATGCATTTGATTATATTACATTAGTTTACATCCATGTTTTATTTTGTGTAATAACATTTAGTTCATGTGAATTACATTATAATTTAATTAATGGTTTATTGTGAGTTGCAACTATTTTCATTTTCAATTGTGTTTGTGGAAGTTGCTTTTATTTCATAGTTTCTACTGCTAGAAGTAACAGTTCCTGTTGTAGAATCATTTCAATTTGCTACAAGTTTGTTTTCGAGTGTTTTAGCCACATCCATAATTTCTCATCTTATAACCAACATCCCTTGATGGCATATTGCACAGACACCTTTCACAAGCTTACACTCTCAAATTGATAGATATAAACCAGCCAAATTCCTTCATAAATCGTTAATTCTTTCATATTATTTGCCCCAGTGTTGGCCTATCACATACCACTTATAAACCCACTACAAGACACCCCCTTCTAGCTAATGTATGCTCAAGATACAATAATTCCAACATAATATACTATATCAATCTTGAGGGTGGCAGTAGAACCTGTTAGAAGATGAGGAAAATGTAAAGGAAAGGCTCATTACCTCACTAAAACTAGATGATCAAATGATGAAAATAAAATGGTCTAAAAAGGTGACTCAAATAAGAAGGAAATTTTGTCACACTAAACACTTATAATTGGTGAATTTCCAACTAGGATGGTATCCAAATATAACACGCATAATGAACTTCTTCTCGAGAGGTTATGAGTTTTTTGGCTAGGTCCTTATAAAATATGAGAGGTGGGAGTAAATGGAGAAACAAAATCATTTACATAGAACAAAGATCCACTTAGAGATCTAGTAAATGAATCAAAGCTAAAAATTATAAACAAACAAGACTAAAAGTAGAAATAAATATGCTTGGAAATGAAACAAAAGTAGATGGGAACATTGGTCACAAAGGAAGGATAGAGGAAGATCATGTAATTAGTAAGGAACCCTAAAAACTAGATAAAGACTAGGCCAAGCCAATAAAGCCCCAAGAAGAATATCTTCTAAGGAAACATGTTGAAGGTGTGGTAATTCTAAGAGTGTGTAAACATCTTACTTATGCCTTATTTTTCCTTCCTGTGATATGGATAAGAATAAATGACTGCTAGAAATTGAAATCACCATATAAAGGAAAAAGAAAAGGCTTTGTTGTATATGAAATTGACAAAGAAGCATAAAAGGAATAAAAAAAGAGAACACAAAGGAAGAAATCAACTTCGAAGAGTACAAGGCAACCTATATATATATATATATATATATATATATATATATATATATATATATATATAGACACACACACACACATACACACACACACACACACACACACACACACACACACACACACACACACACACACACACACACACACACACATGTAACCTTAAAAGGAATGTGACTTTTGCCCCTAGTAGATAAAATTGTTGATTCAAAATATTTAGGAAAGTTTTGTGAAAAGGAATGTTATAAGAACCATCCAAGGACCTACATCTAAATTAAAGATCTGATATGAAGAAGAAAGAGGAACAAAATGACCATTAGGACGAAAAGGGGGATTCTTTAACAAATTCAAAAATGAGATGGCAATTGGAACAAACAAAAAGTGCTACATAGAAAAAGAGGACATAAGGGTGATACAATTGTGTTACCAAGGAGTGTGAAGCCAAAGAAAATCAAAAGGTATGAATTTTTGGATAAATATTATCTAATAAAAACTTTAAAGGGAGAATTTATTAAAAAGGAACAATGATGTGTAACAAAGAATGTATCCTTAGTTATTTTTTCCAACCTAATGTTAATGAAAAGTTATAAAAGGAGCATATATGGAAAGAAGCTCATTACACAACATATACATGATATGGAGGGAAGGAACCACTCACATACATAAGCAAGGAGAGAGGAAGTACAAAGGAGGTAAGGACATGTAGAGGACTAAACATGTATGTTGTACACTACGAGAACTCACATAAAAGTGTATGTGACTAGATGTCATGTGTCCTATGATGTACATCAGGGAAGAACATTTTTTTAGCATTATACGTGACACACAAATAAAGGGAAGGTTTATATGGGAGGAAGGAAAATCCATATGCACAAAGTCATACAAATAGAGGGGAAATTTGTATGCATAGGGTAGTATGGACAATGGGAAAATCCATACACATAGACACAATCAACATGGTATGGAAGGAAGTATGGATTTTATAGATGTCGAAAAGAATTGTTGGTGGGGAAACATAGTGCTATTTTTTTAAAGAAAGGTACTAAAGGAAATCTGTAGGATGGTGAAAATTTGTATTAGGAACCCTAAAAAGAGCTTAACTATGACCATCTATAAAGAGGAAAGGGATAAATAGTTACAAGTAAAATACACCATGGCCTCTAGTGAAAAGGACATGGATGGAAAGATTACAACTACAAATATCAAACTCGAGAGAATCTCTGGAAGTGAAAGATGCACTACAAAATGCCAAGGTAGATAAAATTAATTTCATGCTTGTCTTTGATTTAAAAGAATTTGAGCCTGTCATATATAATATATAATATTTAGTTTCATATATAATATTTCATATAGAGATCTCACCTTATGCACTAATCTAGTAACAAAGGCTCAATATAACTCTAAATCCAACATATTATGCACTTTTACCCAACAAGAAATAAATGAAATGCATTAGATTTACACACATTTTTAGTCCTACCCGAAGTACAATTTAAACCAATTGCAAACAATTAATCATAATGATTCACATAAGTATTTAAGTGTAGATCTTGTTGTTCTACCTAGGTGTCGATCTGAGTTTATGAAGTAAACAATAGATCAGTAAATTTAGTAATTTAATGAAGTTCACTATCCTTTTAACATCAAAGAACACATCTTCCAATATGATTTTCATTAGAGATTTACACTAGTCAATCTTGTAGTGTTAAAAAATCTTATTATTTCAACTTGTGAATAGAGTTATATGTCAGACCAAATGTAGTTTACGGATCTACATCTCAAACCAATCCTTTTGCATGGTAAGACATAATGTGCAGAAATTGTCAATAAGTTTATTTCTAAGTTAGTTAGTGTGCGCACATCTTTAGTTGTGAAAACATGGTTTTGAGTGTCCCATCAGCCTCGAGTTGGATTTTATCATAGTTTCTCAAATCGATAATAGAAAAAGTTACTTATTCTTATGTAGTTGGCTTACACTATCCACAATTGAAATAAATTTGACATGTTTAAAAGGATTTCTATTGAAAATTTTCCATTTTTTGGTTGAAAGGTTGCTTACAAAACAATTATGGTTTTACACACATTTATTTCCCATTTCTCTACTGCTTCTAAAGGATTTTCAAAGGTCCCAATCTCTACTCTATCATTAATCTCTCCAATATATCATTTGAGTTTACTAATGTTTCAAACATTTGAAAATATAGTAGAGGATGGTTGTGATTTGAGAACAACATTTGCATTTTGTAAAACAAAATTAGGAACATACCCCCTCCCAAGTTATGCAAGCATCTTATTGGCATGCAAGGTAATTTCTTATAGTTTTAGTATAATGGCATTCCTATATCCTTCCAAGCATAGAGCTAATAGTTGGGTTGCCAATTTTCAAGTATGGAAACAAGTTAAAACTGATATAATTTTAGTAGATAAAGAAACTATTTAACAACCATGATGAATAGAAATAGCACATTTTATTGCTAAGGAAGCTAGTTCACCAATTTAAGATGTTTTCCATTGAAAATATGGTCAACCAATGAATGCAACTCAGAACAACGTGTGAAGAGCAAAAAATTACTTATTAACAAGAAAGAAGGAACTTGGTGTAATAATGGATGCCAACATCCTTGCTCTGCCCATTTTCCCCACTTTTTCTTCTAGTCCAGCTACTCCTTTCTAGAGGATCTGCCAAGCTGGTAGAGGAGATTAGGCAGGCTAAGGTGGAAGCATTGTGGAGAAGACTTGGCAGAGTGGCTGCAACAAAGATCATGTGCAATTCTAGTTAAAAATTTAGCAGAGATTTACTTTGACAAGAGTGAGAGTTTCAAATAAGGTCAATTAGCATGGATATATTGATGTCTATTCAACATGATGTAGAGGAAATTGTGTCGATGGCTCATAATGTTGGTGACTAGATCTCAATTGTACAAGGATTCATTTTAGAGTAGCGGGAGTCTTTTCGTTGCTTCTTTTTATCTCTACTAACCGCCTCTTTTGTTAAATGGGTGGGGTTTCTAATAGGATTTACAATCTTTTGCCTACTACTTCCCATTAGCCCCCGAGGGAGTGCATGCAAAAATAAATATTAAATATTACCCTCATACTCACCATGCCCTCAAAATTCATGAAGAATATATAAATGAGTAGTGGTCTACAATTTAGATTTTTGTAATGGCCACCATTTGTTTGGATTTAGTTATTCCTTTGTTTTTTAATTCTTAAGTAACCAACTTAACTTGGTTTAATAAGAGAGCCAAATGGCCGCACAAATAACCATTTATTTAGGTATGGGAAAAATGAGTTGTGACAATGTCGGAGATCATGATACTTGTCATGATGGACTACATTAGTGATGAAGGGTGTTCCCTTAAATACCACAAACATAATAGAAACAAAGAAAAATCAACAATTGGCAAGAATAAAATATGAGTTTTTTATTATTGCCGCAAATGCAAAATTGCAGAATTTTGAATTACAATATGCAAACCCACATGGGCACCTTCTTTATAATAATTTGTGACACAAAGCTACAAACTATTAGCCAAATATGTCCTACACAATCTATGAGCAATTCTTAAATAGGCAATTTTATGCCACTCGAGAAGGTTCTAAACACTCAAACTTAATGCCTAGGGCTGAAAGACCCTAACAACATAAAGAGTCAACCAAATACCCATTTGACATTTATTTTGGAAGTTTGGATTGGCCCAACTTCAGAAGGCCAAAAATTTGAAATGGCTACTCTAATTTTCTATTAAAACCCCTTTTTGAAATCCTCGGCTCTAATCTACAAGCACTAATACATGCAAGTGCCCATCCATCAAGTTTTCAAGCCTCATCTAGGCACGTTAGGCCTTCAAAAATAAGCTCAAAGTTTTTGTACCAAAAATTTATACCAAAAATTCACAATAAATTCACCAATACTTATGATATGGCATTGAGCCTCAACTAGTAGGCTAATATAACTAACGATGAACCTCCACCTCTAAAATCAGGACATTGCGAGTGTAATCACCTAAAAATGGTCATCTAGACTATTAGCCCCCTTTTCAACATTTTGGCTAAATTAATTTAATCATTTATCTAGACCAAATTGCTAATAATCAATTTATTTGATTATAACCTATAGTTTGACTATGCTATCCTAAGTTCATTATTTGATTAAAAGAACATGTCCCCTTTTAATTAAATAAAAGACCCCATTCTTCTAACCCACTTAAAGTGCACATATAAATTCATTTTTCTATTTTGCAATTAAAAGAAAAGGCTTTGTGACTTTTGTCTTATATGACAAGTCAACTTATATTCTATTGGTTGACTTGTGTGTGCACATGGATCACTCCTCTTTTCAAATTCCACCATTGATCATCCACCATCTTCATCTTGATCTCTACCGTCCATATGACTTTAAAAGGGAAAGAGCTTTCCCCCTCAAGGAATCAATCGTCATTTTGAATATTGTTATGCTGTAGGTTTTCTAATAGGTTTCTTTGGAGCTTTGTGGAGACCTTCTGTTTCTTGTCTACATTCTCTCATACCATAGCATTTTAGCTTAGATTCATGTTGCATGTTAGTTTAGCTTCTATTTTGCAATAATCTATCTCACATAGCTTAATATTTGGATTGTAACACTCTCATCCATGCTTAGAATAGCTGCACTTTTCATATTCATTCTAGTTTAATCTTTAGTTGCATTGCATTCTTGCATCTTGTCTTTGGAACCTCCCATTGCATGGTTGACTAGCAAGAAGAGTATCTCTAAGGCTCATCTGAGAGCTTTCTTATTCTTGAAATATACTCTCTTGCACTCCATGGATAGGGAGCTCTAAGCCGGCATCTAAGCATTCCAACTCATGGAATCGTTGGGATAGAAGGGTTTAGAGTGGGACACTTTCGAGTGTACATTTTTGGCGTCCACCGTGGGGCTTGAATCAAGTTTCTAGCTCCATTTGCTTTTATTTTTCATATCTAGTTTTTTACAGCAGGATATTGGATCTAATCAAATGGTTTTGTAGAATTATCACTTTGGTTTTAAGGCCAACCCATAAGTAGATTGGTTTGAAGGCCAAAAACTTAGTTGGTTTAAAGATTTGATCATATCTTTTAAACCGCTTGGAGTTTGGTTCTGAATTTTTTTTTGAAGGTTGGGTATGTGCTCAAAATGTCTCAATTTGATTTTCAAATTATTTTGACCTGATTTTTGGGAGTTATGATTTTTTCTTTGTTTTTTTTATAAAAAGCCGTTTCTGATCACAAATCAGCAAATTTTTCAAAAAAACTTACATTTTCAGAAAGGGTTTTCAATTCTAATGGGGTTCTTTCTTTGTGTTTTGAATTTTGAGGTTGTATTAAGGATCAAAAACTTGATTTGATAAATTTTTCCTATTTTGACAAAATTGATCTCTAGAGCGCAAATGAAGAGATTTTTTTAAATTCCTTACATTTTTGGAAAGCTCTCTGATTTTCAATAGGGGTCTCTTCTTTTCATTTTTATTTTTGGATACGAAATCATAGCAAACAAGTCCAATCTTGTTGACTAGGTCAAAATCAAAGAGTAAAAATGAGAGCATTTGTGATTAACTTGCACTTTCTTTGCATGCACTTGGTTGGAAGATAAATTAGATTTTTGAGGCAACTCACCACTTTTTATTGCATATTTTTATGTTATTTCACACTAACTTTTGGTGCTAACAAGTTGTGATTATAGGTTGCCATCCTTATGAAAAAATTGAAACATTGCATAAAAAGAACGCATGTCAAAGCTTCAAATGCACAAGGGTTACTAACGATTGTTTGCAGGGCTACCCAATGCATAAAAACTCAATTTTGCTTGTTCTTTACTTTTATATGTGCGGCACATACTAGTTGTTTATTTTTAGGCACATTAAAACTTACAATTGGAATCTTTTGGTGATAGGAGAGTATGCTTTTCACCCTTGTGGTGAATCAGAAATCTTGACTTACCATTTGGTTTCAAGAGTAAGAGGATACTAAATCTTCTTGGAGTGTTTTGGAGAAAACAATTGGAATAGGAGAGTATGCTCTTCACCCTTGTGGTGAATCAAAAATCTTTACTTCCAAAAGTTGATCCACTCTTTGTGTAGTTTAGAATCCTTTAGAGGGCCTGCTCTCGGACAATCTGAGAGGAACGACCCAAGTGGAGACAAGCAAATTACCCAGCTCTTCCAACCCACTATAAAATCAAGGCTATCAAAGACACAAAACCTTGGTAGACGTAGTATTTTTCTTCACCTAGTGTGATCGCTTATGGGATTTCGACCATAGGGAGATCACTAGGCAAGAATGCTTAAAGTACTCTTGTGGTCTCGAGATTGGTTATTCATCGCAAGGTGAGGTGTCCCGTAATTGGGAGCAAGAGGAACACTATGAACGGAAGCCCTATCTAAACACTCTAAGTTAGTAACTACCTTTTTTAGCCGCTCAACTTCTTGGTGCAAGGATCGATCCTAGTGGACTACCCAAATCACCCCAAGGTTTTACACTCACCATCTGTGTTCCCTTGGTTATGCTTATGGCATTTCCATGAAAAAGCCAATATCTCTTGTGGGCAACCACTTTGTGTGAGGTGAAGGAGCATCAAGCGTGGGCCAAGTTGTTGAGTAATGAACCATGTCCTTTAGGTAGATATTGCTTGATGTGTTCTTGAATGTGCTAGACCTATGAAAATCTTTTGAACATACACATGACAATAGTTCTAGGAATTTCTTTTAAGACCTCACATATGCTTGTATCATGCAAGGTTTCTTTGTCCCTTGCTTGATTTTTTGAAGACTACTCCATGTGTCACTATCTTTCTTGGAAAGAAATTGTTTTTGAACATCAAACTTGCTATGCTATCAACTATTGTCAAACTTTGTCAACCAAGTCAAAACATCAAATGCAAACATTTTCTTGTGTTGCTGATAAGGGGAGTCTAATCATTTGATTTTTATTTTCTATGTCTCTAGTTCTTGAACATGCTTAAAGTGACTCTTTGGTCTTGGTGCTCTTGGTCTTTTTGTCTTCATGGTCCATGTCCGCTTGCTAGTCATCCTTTTGCTGAAATGGTTACCTTGATTTCTTGACTGCACTCTTAGGTTGGGAAAGTTGTTCACTTGTCACCCTGCTTGCTCTATTTATTTGGCTATTTGGGCATCTTGCCTAGCTATTGACTTGAGTCATTCATGTCGTAAGTTTCTTGGACATATTGTTTGACAAGTCACTTTAATCTCTCTCTACTATCTTGGCAAGTGAACACTCTACCTCCTATAGTTTCAACATCAAGTTATCTTCTAGGCTTTGCATCTAAAACTATGGCATTCAAAGCTTGTGCTATCAAATCTTGGCCAAATCTAGATGATCATGATATCCTCCATGTCACTAAAGAGTTTCAAGATCTATATGCACAATACAAAGAACTAGAAGAGACAAATGATCATTCTTACCTTCATTTCTCTAAGCGCATGAAAAAAATGAAGTCTAAACTTGAGAAAAGGTTAGAGGAGAAGATTGAATAATTACATGAATCCTCCTTAAGGTCTTTACATGCATGTGAGTCACCTTCTTTGAGGTCATCCTCTTCTTCTAGGTCTACATGCTCTACTTCAAGACATCAAATGTCTTCATCTTCTAGATCTAAAGACCTCTTTGGAGAACAAGCAAGTGATACCTCCTTTGAGGCTATGCCAAAATTTCATGATGAACCTATCTTTGACCAAGATAATAATGAATACATGGATGCATTCTATTCACTTGAGAAACAACCAAAGGACTGTAGACATACTTTTGAGAGAAATTTTACTCCCTTGGGGAATTCTTATGATGACATTTTGAGAACACTTCTTGGCACCAAGATCATCATGTTGTCTAAGTCTAGCTCCTATGGAAATCCATTCTTGGATACCTATTGTGCCTATCATCAATCTAATGGCCATGCTACTTTTGATTGTATAGAGCTGAAACATAAAATCCAGGATCTCATTGATGATGAGATTGTTGATCTTGGAACCTCTAGTGACTCATGTGCTAAGGATACTTCTCTTGAGCAAGATTACATTGATGAACCTATGTCTAGTAGTGGTTCCATTACATCTTCCACTTCTTCCAACACTCATGCATGTCCCAACACTTCAAAGCTTTCCAACATGCCTCCATCAAATAAAGAACCTAATGCTTTCCAAATTGACTATGTGTATCCTCAAGGGCTACCCTCTAAAAGAAACTCAAGCTAAACTTCACTTGGCAGCAAACCTTTTCCATGCTACCAATCCTAAACATCCTCAACCTTCATACACTACTATGCCTAATCCAAGCACTACTCCATTCACTCTTCATTCTCCCTTGTCCTTAGAAGTGGCTCCATGTCAAGAGGACTCTCGAAAAGAAAAAGCTATAAATGTCAAGAAAGATCAAGATCAAGAACCCTTTCATCTCTTTCAAGATTTTTCCCCTCCATATCCTATATCATATCCACCTCCTAAGTATGACGAAGATACCACTTCCATTATCTCCCTTGAGCTTACTAAAAATTATGAGAAAAGTTCTCTTCATATGCTATCCAAAGCTACTTGTCAAGATCAAAGCATCCCCTCATGTTCTACTTCTCCACATCCACTTCAAAATTGTGCTCAAGCTTCAAGTGCTTCTATTAAAAATGTTGTTCCTATCAAAGGTACTTATGAGTCTATTGATGGCTTTGACTATGTTGCTCAATCTAAAGATGTTGATATCCCTTCCCACTATCCCTTTGCATGTTCTAAATCTATCCTTGGTCCTTATCCATCTAAGCTACAACATTCAAACCTTCCATCCATTTTGGGGCCTTATGTTCCTCCATCTCCTACATTCACTCCTAGCTCTCCCATCATACCTCAAGATCAACAAAGACACTCATCCTTGATGATTTTTCACCCATCTATACATCTAAACCAGTCATATCATCCTTATTCATCCACAAATCCCAATTCCTTTGGAAGTGAGAATAAACATAAGAATCCATTGAAAAAGAAAGATCACTATGTCCCATCTAATCGACATGTGAATGCTAAGAAGGAGAATGCACAAAAGAGACCACAAAGGTCCACTATTAAAAAAGCTAAATCAAAGAAAATATGGGTTCCTAAACCCATTATTGAAGAAATGTGTTTTGAAGTATCCAAAGGAAAATCTAAAACTATATGGATTCCCAAGTCTCTTTTAGAAGACTTGAATATTGAAAACACTTCAAAGTTGACATTCAAGCTTCCAAAGGCTTCCATTCCATCTTCTTCCAAAAATCTTTCTAAAAATATTCCAAAGCCTTCCACTCCACTTTTTTCCAAATCTCTTCTACCACCTCATACATCTAAACCTCAAGCTACTTCATCCATGATTCCTCCATCATTCCAATACCCTTCAAGGTGTGTGTCAATGTTGATCTTGTCCAATATTTCAACTACCCTCATGAAATCCTCTAAAGCTTACACTAACTTTCTATACATGAATTATTATCCTCCATATACTCTTCCTACTACCATTTCTCTTTCATCACCCTATCGACATCTTTGAGCATACCTTTCTATGGTCTTGGCTTATCATGACTTATCTTTTCTATAGGAGCACTATCTACATTCAAATAGCTTGAGCTCTTTCTAAAAATTCAAAAAAAAGAAAAAAGAAAAAGAAAAAAAGCAAAATTTTTTTTTAAAAATGTGCCTTGGTGAAAACTACTTGTGGCACCTTGGTAGCAAAAGTAAAGAGAAATAAATTTCTCCTATGGTGAAAACTAGTTCTTGTGGCACCTTGGATAAGTATCATGATGAAAACCTGGCAAACAGGCATCGTGCGTAATTCTTCCATCATCCATCTATCCCCTCTTCTCTCTTTGATATTGACAATGTTGAGCTATCTTTTCATATTGCTTATCTTATCCATGAAATTTTCTATTGTGCTCTCCCATTCACTCATAGCCTCTATCTTGAGCTTTATTCTTATTGCTCTATCCCATTGCTATACTATCTAGTTGACCCCTTGGTCTTGATCATAATAAATGAAACATGGTTCTCATAGGCCTCTTGACATGTCTACTCTCTTGGATTGCACGCTTTCATGCTATCTTACTCATTGGCTTCCATCGCTTATCTTATATGCTATCGCACTTGTTGGCTTCACTGCTTATCCTACATGCTATCTTTCTCATTACTTCCATTGCTTATCCAAAATATGCTTCCTATGACTATTTCACCTCTTTCCCTAGCTTGGGTACTCTTGAGGAGTCAGTCCTTGAGGATCACTTTTACTTGCTTCATGCTCCTTTTTCATCCATCTTTTCTTATCCATTGACTTGTTTCTCCATCGTGTCCTATACCTTGCTAGACATTGGGAGAAAATAATGTGATCTTGCTTGAGAACTAGTGATATCTAAAACCTTCTAAAAAATCCAAAAAATCATATATGATGCTGAAAAAATCTTTAAAATTAGAAAATGTCATGAAAAAATGATCATCTTAGTGAAAACCTATCAAAAGGCGCTTTGATGTATCACAAAAAAAAAAAAAAAAAAAGTCCTGAAAAAATCTGTCAAGTGGTGAAAACCTGGAAACAGGCGCTACTTGAAACCCTTGCACCTATGTCTATCAAACTCAATCATCCACTTCGCTACACATTTCCTAGCTTGGAATTGTTTCTTGTCCTCATCTTGGGGGCATAGCTACTTAGCCTATTGAGGTATTCTTGTGCATTAGGGTTTCTTTGACAACTCACAAAACAATGTTTCTCAACACTACCCTTACGCACTTTGACATCAAGTGTTTTTCAACACTTTACAGATAGTTTACCTACGGTCTCCGATGTTGCAATATTTCTCACTATCAGAATCAAGTCTTGGAGAAATGGCCAAGTGACTTACACACATGCACTTTAACACTTAAACGACTGAGCTATGCTAATCTTTATCTACTTTGTGTGTTGTCTATGATGATTTCTTTGCCATGTGTTCCCTCCCTAATAGTCTTTCGAGGATGTCGTTGACTAGAAGACTAGGGGCATGGGACATGTTTTCTTGATTTCTACTTGTGGGTATACTTTATTTGTCTATAGTGTTGTAAGCATTTATGCTTGACCTATTCAACATTTTGACTTACAAATGTATCATCCTTGACTGTTTCGCAAGACCGCACTTGGGGTTTATCCTGGCGCTTATGCCTTGATACAGGTGTAATCTTGCTAAATTAAACTTAGGGAATCTAATCGCGTAGTTATCTTGACTTACATGTCTCTAATGCTTAGATTGGATTTCCACATACCTATCTGATATTGATCATATTCATATCCTCATAGTTATACTAGTGATGGTTGTATGATCTCATGATGTCCCTAATAAATGCTCAATGATGAAATTAAGAGTCTAAATGTTATGCACTTCTTGCTGGTAAACCACTTTGCATATTAGCTTGCATTTTAGGTTCATTTTCTAGCTTAGTCTTGCATTCTTGCATATGGCCCTCTCTTCATCTTTTCGCAGACATATCGGCTAACTCCTTTTATATTTTTCTTTACTTTCTTCGTGTTCATGTCTTTTCACCTTCTTAATATTTCGCTTCATCTCTTTTCTATCTTATCATCACATTATATAAAGTTTTGACCTCTTAAATAATTTCAATGTCCTAGATTCATTTTCGGGATCAAAATCCAAATTCGAGTTCATCTTGATGGTCAAAATTGTCTTTTAAAATTCTACTTTCTTTTGAGCAGTTAGCTGACCTTTTTAGGTCTAATCTCTGAATCATCACTAGGGCATCTTCATTTCTTCATTTCTTCATCATTTCCGTACTTCATATCTACTTCAATTCACTATTTCATGTCTAAAATCACCTTTCTACTCATTTTGACCTAATTTTTATGCTATATCCTTCAAGGTCAACTCTAGTCAAACTGGGGCATTTTATCATTTTTTTTTCATTCTTGGGTTCTAATAATCTATCTGTCATCTTGGACATTGCTATATTCTAATTTTCTCATGTCTAGCCAGTTTTTGCATACCCTTACCTCATTTCAATTTCGATCTCGAGGGGGCAGAAATACTCTATCACTGATTGCTACAACTATCTATTTCTTAGGAGTATTTGTTTGATCTTCTCAATTGTTCTTGATCTATCTACTTTGCTAAGTGTTAGCATTCTTCTTGAATTCTGACATCATCTTTTCCTAGTGTTCAGTACTACCACTATCAGGCTGTACATTTAGGACTTGCTATCTTTTTTTACATTTCATTCTTCAAAATCAGATATCTATATCTATCACTGCCTACTTGGCTTTCTATTTTCTTTGACATAATGTGTTCCCAAATCGATCACGCATTAGTCAAAGAGGGGCAAATGTAATCACCTAAAAATGGTCATCTAGACTATTAGCCCCCTTTTCAACATTTTGGCTAAATTAATTTAATCATTTATCTAGACCAAATTGCTAATTATCAATTTATTTGATTATAACCTATAGTTTGACTATGCTATCCTAAGTTCATTATTTGATTAAAAGAACATGTCCCCTTTTAATTAAATAAAAGACCCCATTCTTCTAACCCACTTAAAGTGCACACATAAATTCATTTTTTTATTTTGCAATTAAAAGAAAAGGCTTTGTGACTTTTGTCTTATATGACAAGTCAACTTATATTCTATTGGTTGACTTGTGTGTGCACATGGATCACTCCTCTTTTCAAATTCCACCGTTGATCATCCACTATCTTCATCTTGATCTCTACCATCCATACGACTTTAAAAGGGAGAGAGCTTTCCCCCTCAAGGAATCGATCCTCGTTTTGAATATTGTTATGCTGCAAGTTTTCTAATAGATTTCTTTGGAGCTTTGTGGAGAACTTTTATTTCTTGTTTACATTCTCTCATACAATAGCATTTTAGCTTAGATTCATGTTGCATGTTAGTTTAGCTTCTATTTTGCAATAATCTATCTCACATAGCTTAATATTTGGATTGTAACACTCTCATACATGTGTTAGCATAGCTCCACTTTGCATCTCATTCTAGCTTAATTTTCATTTGCATTGCATCCTTGAGGAACTCCTTGAGACATTTGCATTCTTGCATCTTGTCTTTGGAACCTCCCATTGCATGGTTTACTAGCAAGAAGAGTATCTCTAAGGCTCATCTAAGAGCCCTTGAACTTGAAATACACTCTCTTGCACTCCGTGGATAGGGAGCTCTAAGCCGGCATCCAAGCATTCCAAACTCATGGAATCGTTTGGATAGAAGGGTTTAGAGTGGGACACTTTCGAGTGTACAACGAGCTCGTATGACTAACTTACTAAGTAGAAAGCCTCTAGAAATAACAACTCTACACTGAGACAACCCTTATTCAAGAAACAAAAAAGAATTATTTTTGGATGGAAGATTGCTCTTACACTTGAGATGCTCCTATATCAGACACTCGAGATAATTTGAGAAGTGACCTCTTCGCATCTCAGGTGTTCAAAGGAAAATCAAGGTGGTTAACCTCCTCCCTTGCTAAATATGATGAATCTTCTACTGGCCTCCCTTTCCATTTGACTAGGTACTCTTCATAAGTTGTGTTCTTTGTACTTTTTCCAACATGACTATCTAACATCTCCTTAATCTCCTTTGTAGCCAAACTAGCTATTGGAATACTCCAATGCACTTTTGCAACTTCATCTCCACCACCTCCTTCATAATACTCTATCAGATTTGAAATGTTAAATATTGGTGAAATATTCAATTTAGCAGGAAACTCCACTTCATAAGCATTTCCAAAGTCATGCCTCTTCACTATTTTGTATGGTCAAAACTTTTTTATTTTTAGCTTATTATATGTATCCACTAGAAAATCGTCCTTTCTCAAATGAACCATGACTTTATCTCCAATCTAAAATTTCTTATACCTCATTTTCACATATCCCTTAGCCTTGTACTACATATTCATCTTAGTAATGTGCTTCTTCACCACCTCATGGATGTTCTTCAAATGTTCAAAAAATTCTTTTGCTTCAGCACTACTTATTTCTCCTTTATCTAGTTTTCTCAATTCAGAAGCATTTCTGGGACTGCTCCCATATACAATATGGAATGGTGATTTACTAGTACTCCTATTGACAAAATTATTATATGCAAATTATGCTTGTGATAAATCATATCCCATCCTTTTGGCTTATCTCCAACCAAGCATCTTTATCCATCAATTTGTGGATGATGTGACGAACTAAATTTTAACTCTGTCTTCAATTTCTTCCACAATGTTCACTAGAAATATCCAATAAATTTGGTATCTCGGTCATAAACTATGCTCTTTGGAAGACCATGTAGTCTCACTACTTCTCTAAAAAATAACTATGCCACATGAACAACATCACTAGTCTTCTTGCAAGGAATGAAATGTGCATTCTTTGAAAATCTATCAACCATCACAAATATTGAATCATATCCTCATTGTGTCCTTGTTAAACCAAGAAAAAAATCCTTGATGATGTCCTCCCATGACTTCTTTGATATAGGTAATGGCTGATACAACCTAGTATTCTTCTTCATGCCTTTTTCCCTCTAACATACTACACAAACTTTTTCACATTGTCCTACAATTGTGGCCAATAATAATTCTCACCAATCAAAATAATGGTATTATCTCTACCAAAGTGTCCAACCAACCCTCCACTATTATTCTCCTTGATGATATTCTCTCTCATAGAACTTTTAGGAATGCACAACTAACTTCCTTTGAATAACATACTATCTTGGATTATGAAATCCAACCACTTTTTCCTGTCAAGTGTAATAGGTTCTATACAAGCCTTCAAGCCTTCACCAAAATCAGGATCCTCTAGATACAAATTCTTGTGTTCCTTAAACCCAACCACTACAATCTGCATCTCTGTCAGCAAAATTTTTCTTCTACTAAGAGCATCAAAAACTTTGTTTGACTTCACACTCCCGTGTTTCAAAATAAAATGTAAAACTCTACAAAAACTCAACCCATTTCAAATGACTTCGATTCGATTTTTCTTGACTATTCAAACATTGCAAAGCTTGATGATCAATATACAAAAAAAACTCCTTATGAAAAACATAATGTCTCCATTTCTTCAATGCTTGAACTATAGCATAAAATTTTTGATCATTAAAAAAAAGATTCTTTTGGTATCATTCAACTTCTCACCAAAAAAAGCAATAGGTCTTCTTGTCTCAAAACAACTCCTATTGTAGTACCACTAGTATCATAGTCTACTTGAAATGCCTTATTTAAATATGGAAGTGCTAAAATTGGTTTCTTTATAACCTTATGTTTCAATAGATTAAGACTCATGTCTACTCGTATAGTCCACTTAAATTATTTCCTATCCCCTCTCATTGTTTCAGTCAAAGGCCACGACTATTGCTAAAACCTCTGATAAAATTTTTGTAAAAACTAGCCAATCCATAGAAAAGATCTCACCTCGGTCACACTCCTTGGAGTAGGTCATTCAAGGATAGCCTTCACTTTTTTAGGGTCCATTTTCAAACCTTTTGTTGATAATACAAATCCCAAGCACACCAACTCTGTCACAAAACTACACTTCTTTAGATTTATTAGCAACTTTTCTTCCCTCAACTTATCAAACACCTTATGAATATGCATCAAATGTCTTGCTAAATATCAAAATATCATCTAGGTATACAATGAAAAATGTACCAATAAACTCCTTCAATACCTCATTCATGAGCATCATGAAAGTGGTTGGTGCATTGGTTAGCCGAAAAGGGATAAGTAACCACTCACACAATCCTTCCCTTCTCTTGAAGGAAGTCTTACACTCATCTCCTTCTTTGATGCAAATTTGATGGTACCCACTCTTCAGATCTATATTTGTGAAATACATAGCTCCTCTCAAACAATCCATAATATAATCCTTCCTTAGCAATGGAAATTGATATTTGATTGTGATCTTGTTGATAGCTTGAGAATCTATACACATCCTCCATTCTCCATTCTTCTTAGGTGCTAATACTTCTAGTACAACACATGGACTTAGACTCTCTGGAATCAACCCCTTCTATATTAACTCATGAAATTATTTGTTCAACTCTTCACTTTCTGTTGGTTTCATTTTGTGGGCTACCTTGTTTAGAGAATTGGCTCCTAAAATTGAGTCCATCTGGTGACTAATCTTCGTCATTGGGGCTAATCCATGGGTACATTATCTGACACAATATCAAGAAACTCACCCAACAAATCTGCAAACTCTGCAAATACCTCTTTTACTTCTTCTTTACCATCTTTTGGGATTACAGGAAAACATGTATGTTTAAGATTTATACCTTGGAGAAACTCATTTCCATCAATAAAAAATATAATGGCAGCACTAAATACCTTTTCTTCTTTCTCCTTCAAAGGCTCCAACTTATGTTTCACTCAATCCTTTGTCAAAGTGTAGGTATTTGCTCGCCTATCATGTACAACATGCCTATCAAACTACCATGGCCTATTGAGCAACATATGACATATGTTCATAGGTATAATATCATAAAGCACCTTTATCCTAGTAGCCTTCAATCTGTAACTTCACTAGGAATTGTCTTGTGGTCATCTTGCACCCAAGCAATATGGTATGGACGTGGGTGTTTCTAGCTCTTGAGATTTAACTTTGTGAACATCTTTTCTAACACCAGATTATTTGTACTTCCACCATTAATGATCACATCACAAGACTTATCTCCACATTTGCACCTATTGTGAAACAAGCTCCTTTGATCAGGCTCATTCTCATCACTCAGCAAGACTCTTCTATTAACTAGAACCTCTCCTCTTTTAACATCTTCAAAAAGTGATGATTTGACATCTTCATCTTAAAGCGCAACTTTGTCCGATCCTTCAGTTCATTTATCAACCCTTTCTTGCCACTAGGAACATTCAAATACTCTATGCCTTTCTTTTCCACAATGAAAACATTTTCCACGAAAACCTCTTCTTCCAGATCCTTGTCCTCTTCCTCTTCCTCTCTTATCTCTATAGTTTTGATCATGAAAATGATTGGAATTTTCCCCCCTTTGGTTCTAAATACTACTACTCGCCTCATCCTTGTTCTTTTTATTATCATTTCGGCCTCCATAAGAATGTCTGCTAGATCTTCCACTGCAACCTCTTCCACTATTCTTGTTATCAAACCTTTTTTCTTAGCTTATCCTTTACTCTTAGGGGAAACTGGTACACCTCCTCAATACTGGTCATTCAAACCATACTAAGCTCCTCCTAAATGTCTGGTCTTAACCCATTAAGATAACAATCAACTTTCTTCTTATCATCTTTCACATGGTCGATTCTAATAAGAATTCGATAGAACTCTTCGATATACTCCTTGAATAGATTTTCCCACTTGCTTCAACCTTTACATTTTCTTTGGCAATCAAGCTCATAATCCATGAGGATGAATTGTCACTTCATTTAGCTATCATCCAATCCCATCAATGATTTTGTCTCTCCCTCTTCTATTTCACTCCAATTGAATCTTTTGCCACCAAATCTTCGCATGTCCCTTTAGTTTTGCCTTCACAAACTTGACTCTATCAAGATCCTCAATATATTCATACTCAAAGTATTCCTCCAATTAATTGATCCAATAGATCAACTCCTCTAGGTTAAGATTTCCCAAAAAATTTGGAACCTTAAACTTAGGTCTTTTTCCAATTTTGGAGATAGCTTTGAAAAGTCTTTCTTCTTATGGGTTAAATACTACCTCTACTTCAACATTTTCTTCTTCTTCCTCCTCATCTTCATTTTCATCTCTTACAGAAAGATTTATTGCTCTACGCATTTATTCTTCCAATGCTTCCATATGTCTCTGGAGGGATCTAAAACTCTCAAGTGTAACACCTACAACTCTTCCACCACACTCTCTTCATGGAGGCAATTTTGTGCTTATGCTAAAAACTTAGTACAAATTGCCTCACAATTGATGATCTGTCTACAGCTTTAGCCCAAACCATGGTGTTGGTATAACTTCCTCATAGTCGATGATCTATTTACACACTCAAGAACTCCCACTCTAATACCCTTAATACCACAAACACATAACAAAAACAAAGAAATAACAACAATTGACAAGAACAAAATATGGATTTTTTATGATCACTGCAAATGTGAAATTACAAAATTTTGAAATACAATATGAAAACCCACATGGATGCCTCCCTTATAATAATTTGCAACACAAACCAAAGAACTATCACCTAGAGCTATCCTAGACAATCTACGGGTATTTCTTAAATAGGCAATTTTATGTTGCCCAGGAAGGTTCTAGACACCCAAACTTAATACCTAGGGCCGACAGACCCTGACAATATATATATAGAGTCGACCAAATAACCTTCGACATTTATTTTGGACTTGTCATCTAGAAATTATCTTATTATACCAATATGGAAGCATATTCCCCTCATTTTTGTTGGAGTGTATAGAAGGAAAAGAACAATTGCATCATCAAAGAGGAACAAAATTCAATAGAAAGTGTGCTTTCAATCCTCGATAAGTTGCTATTAGAAAATATTAGCAACTCTAAACTGAAAATCTCATCCAATCCTGCTTCTATGGAGGACTCCCAACTCATAAGTAGATGGAAATTCACCTTACCATTTTTCAAATTTGATATTTTGAATAGGTAAACTAGATTAAATACTTTGTGGATTTCCCCTCAACAAAATTGGATGAAACTAAATTTTGATAGGGGACTAAAGGAGGTTATTATAAGGGACAAAAATGATGACTTGGTGTTGATTTATACTAAAATATTGATTCCTAGTCATCATATTAGGATGAAGCTATGGCCCTTTTATTGGGGTCTTAAATTAGCGTCCCCTTTTGTGACCTTCGCCAGCTCTTTGTGAACCTAAGAAGGAATCAGGTTATGGTCTTCAATTGCCTAAAGACCTCTCATCTACATTTTTACTTCCAAGGTCATGAGATCAAGATCACCACATCATATGTGTACCTTGGGGTCATGTTCTTTGGACCTCACTTCAGTTTGAGATCTACCATCCAGCCTAGGGTTTGCAAGGGTATGGGCTCCCTTGCCATGCTAGAGATAGTACTTCAGACATCACTTCCAGGACACTTCATTAGAGTTTTCCCTCCTAGACTCCTTGGTTAGACTGATGGTTCTTTATGGCTCGGTGGTTTATGGGCCCTCTCTCCTTGATTCTAACTGGGCTTCCATCAAGTGTGTCCAGATCTTTTTTCTTTGGCATATTTTTAGATGTCATTGGCTCACCACCCCCCCCCCCCCCCCCACAATATTGTTCTGGCCAAGTTCAGGGCCCATCCCTTTAGGTTGGCTGTCATTTTTTACTTGATTTGGTTTCTTCACTGTCTTTGTGGTTTTGTTGACTATGCGGGAAACTTGTTGAGATACTCTTACTTGGCTTATTGTTCCTCTCTCATTATGGCAGATTCCAATTCATCCTCTTGGGCCCATTGTTGGTTCGCGTAGGCTTCATCTTTGTTGAGGTCAATTGGGATTGATATTGACCACCTCCCTCCCTTCCAATTCTCTTTTGATGCTCTCACCCACCTTCCCCTTACATCAGGAGTTGAACCAACATGTTAGTCTTGACATTTATAGACAGTATATCTAGCAAGCGTCTTACACCCGAAGATGGCCTTTTATGCCAAGCACTTTCTGGTTATCAGATACAATATTATTATGCCCCCTAGCTACTTGTCTCAGTGTTGGTGTCATGCCTTACACATATATCTGGACTCCTTCAGGGTTGGCCCCCACCAGCTTTACATTCAGACAGATTAGCACATGGACAAAGAGGACCAAACTTGTCACTTGTGTACCTTGGGCATGACTTAGACGAAGACCCATTTCATTTTCACTATCCCACCTAATACAAGATTTGTTGGAGATTATATTTCTTATTTAGGGAGTGTAGCTCCCTCATGGCCTTTTACAACTACATAGACTAGAGATGCCTTGCACTATACCTCAAAGAGACTATGTAGTTCCACAACCATACTTTACAACTCTTATTCCCCCAGAAAGCGACCCAATTCAACTTATCATTGTTTTCTTCTCTCCTTCATCTCCAGCATGTGGGACAAAGTGGCCTTCCAATGCCACCATCGCTAGCCACTCTAGATCTATGAGACCTCGTTGTTGTTATATTCTTCAACGACACCCTCCCAACTTTTCTTGATGGCAATTTAGGGCATATTCTTTGGTGCTTGAGTTCTTTTTACTAAGGAAGGATCCTTAGTCCTTGCCTTACTCTTGTGTTCCTTGCTTCTTCTTGTATCTCTTATTTATCCTATTTTCTTTATTTTCTTAGCACCGTTTGGTACTCTTGTAGCTAGGGGTCTTTTATCTTGAATGTTTTTCAGTCCCATAGACCTATGTGGTCTCTTGTTGGACATTAATAAATTTATCTTATCCTATCCTATCCTATCTCTCAATTAGTATTAAGAGTCTTACTATAGAAGGAGACTCTAAACTTATCGTTGAATCCCTAAAAGGTAAAATAGATGAGGGCTAGTGTAATGCCCCGCCAAGGGATCCAAAGAATTAACCTAAAATTTCACTAAGTTTGGTATCATTTTTTTTTTTTTTATAACATGAAAGTAAATACCACATATAGCTTGTACATAATAACGGAAGCAATAGCAATGTCCATCTAAAAGTAAACATAACATACATAACCGATTTCATTCTTTAAGAATCCCTTAACGTTGAGTTACATCTAAACTAACTAACATACATGAATCCATCTAATACTACATCCACATGAATAATAATGATAAGTCCAATGTTCATATATTACATTTCCAAATGCTCAATCATCCACTGTACATGTCACAGGGTATGAAGGCTTAAAAGAATATACATATGTGAAATAAGGTACATCATCCTATTCTAATCTATGATACATCAAAGTAGAGATAATCACATGATACATCATCATAGAAGACATATACATCCATCATAAAGATCAAACAAAATAAACTAAGTGCATGGTTCCTCCCAACCGTTAATAGTATCATTAGACCATCGTGGGCCCTAGCCATCCCTCCATGCGTAACATCCCAAATCACCGAAGAGATCATCGGTATTAACATAATAGGAATGTCACTCCTAACATATACAACATCATATGTAGAAAGTAATCTAATATTCAAATATAAGCATAAGATAACATCATCTAACATATGCTAATCATCAATGAAAGGATACATATCCACCATCACGAAGGACGCATCAGCCATGATGTCTCAATGAATCTCAAATGATAAGAGTGAAAAATACACTACCACCCGACCGCGTGGTACCTAAGTGGTCCACTCCCACCATGCTGAGGAGATAATCTCAAGTCCCAAACAGGCTATCCATAACACATAGCACAAATCTCTATAGTCCAGGAATCTTAAAAGTATACTAACTCAAAGGTTCCAACACACACAAAATCGACATCTAATTCTCAGAGGCACACAATGACATGTAGGAAACCTACTCTACAAGCGGAAAAGTGTCATCGCATTTATCTCGTACAAGTTACCCTGGCAATTAGCTAAACTCCACGGGTCCATACAGATCTCATGCGGCCACTAGTATCCTCTCATATTGACAAGGCATACTATGGAATGCAAGGTCACAACCATGCGTTTTCACTACTCCCATCCTAGCCTATACAAGCACTCAAGGCATGGGCGAGAACCAAAGCTCTTATCTTTTTAGGTTCATTCAGTTAGTATTAGGTGTGAATGTTATCACTTATTAATCCAACTTACAATGAGTTACCCTGGTAGCCTCTTAGGGCCCCGACCCCCATTGCAAGCCACTTCCCGACACTACAAGTAGATTACCTACCCTAGGCTCATGAAACATAAATCACCACAGTCCTGTACAAGCGACTGTAAAAAAAATTCAAAAGATAATCCATAAAAAGAATCATCAAATAAGCATCAAATATCCATAATAAGAATCATCAAATCTCCAAGATAAGAATCATCAAATCTCCATGAGCATCCGAAAAGCATCCATAGAAAATCATGACCACAACAGTTCTCTATTGGCAACTGAAGACATCACTAATAATCATAAGTATCCATTGGTTCTCAATAACCAAAATATATCTCAAAATAAATCACCATAACCATTGGTTCTCAACAAGCAACCAAGAATATCTCAATATCATACTGATCGAAGACTCCAAAATGGTTGAGTCAAACATGTCACAACATGACATCATCAAGAATAAATCCACATTTTAGTCCCATCATGGTGACTAGAAAGTAATCCAAGGATAACTGATCGATGACTCAAAAATGATTAGCTCAAGTGTCTCATACGTATACATCTCAGCTTCACACATGAAGACTGATGAACAATAACAATCAGTAAATACAAACATTTCATAGAGCATACGATCACATTACCATGGTTGGGCTTATAAAGATCGAGACCAAATAAGATCAACATGCCAACACATCTCATAACCCCCGAGCCTCTAGTAACAACCTAAGACTGGTCAACACTAATCAACCCAAAAATCCAAAACAAGAAGCATAAAGAATACACGATGCAAACACATGTTTTGGTTTTGCTATCTTACATAGTTGAATCAAGTGTAGAGGTTTTCAGTTTTCTGTTTGCAAGTATATTTTCAAGTGTCTTAAGTTTCATCATTTGACCTACAAGTCAACCCGTTTGTTCCCCGATAACATTATCCTTCTATTAATAAGAATTGCATTTAAAGAATAACTTAAAGATAAATATTCAATAAACTGATCATCATTGACCTTTAATTAAATTATTCTCTTATTTAACCATGATCCATATTCTAATTGATTAACCTTTCAACTTTTCTAAGATCATTATTCGTTATATTATAAGAGGACCAATTATCATTCTTCGAATAAGAGATTATAACTTTATTTATCTCAATCCATTAATATAGGTACACCATCCATGACCTATTAACATCTTTTTAGTTTTCAATTAGAAACTTAATTAAGTATTATTAAAGTTTGAGTCTTTGAATTTAATCGTCACCATCGTTGACAACCATACAATATCTAAAGTCATAATTCAAGTCATAAGAATAAGACCTATCAACTTCAATATAGATATTCTACGATCTCGTTAAAATAATTATATCAAATAAATCTTTATTACATAACTTAATTATTTATTAAATCTAATTAACTCTCATTAATTAATTTAATTAATAATTGTATAACCATAGGAACGTTCTAATTAACATCAGTTGACTAATAACTAACTAGAATTCTGTAAGTTAAAAGTCAACTATAATTCAATACTCAAATGATCATATTAATAATTCAATAATAATTTGTTAATATTTAATGACAAGCTATATTGGGAATCTTATTATTAAATCTTTAATGATCACATACATCACTCTGCAACAATGTTCTCATTTATATTTTAATAATAACAAGTTATAATAAATCCTCAATACCAGGTATTATTATCTCAAATAAATTTTTCCTATGTACGTTGATTCAGTTAACTGATAATCCTCCAAATTATTAACCAATTCAATTTGATTAATATCTTTTACAGTACTTCGATCATTAACTAATCTCCTTTAGAGTAACTCTGTTCATATTAGTTGATAACTATTTAAACTATTTATACTATTATTTATTAATAGTTTGTTAGACCCAACAAACATTAATAAATAACAAATTTATCACAACTATAAATAATCAATCTAGAGAACTTTTACATAGAACTTCATTAGCTAACTTTTAATACCATTAAGGTATTCAAACGTATTAACCAATAACATAATAATTCAATCTTAATCCAATATCATTTAAAATTTCTAAATTTAAATCAACATAATATAACTTATCATCTTACAATTATTTATTCAATATTAAAATCAACCATTACACTCCATATTCTAATTGTTCTAATAATATTTTGTCTATACAAAAGTTGTTTGAAAAAGATCCCTATCACAAACCAATAAGACTCATTGTAGATTTTAACATGAATAATTTTCAAATTCTTAGCATTATCATCTTCATTAAACAACTCTAAAATTGTTTAATAGTATTCAATATACATTATAAAAAGTTCACTATATAATCCATTTACTTAGATTGACTGATAATTAACTACACTTCTTCTACTATTAACTAATCTTAATTAAATTTGATTTAATTAGATTAGATAATAGACCATATAAAACTAATGCATATTAATAAGATTCTAATAAGGGAAGATTGCAATAATATCTTTAATTCATCAAATAATCTCCAATAGATTATCTCTAATCAAATTTGTTGATAACTATTTAAACCATTATTTATTAATAGTTTGTTAGACCTAACAAATATTAATAAATAATAAACTCATCAAACTATATTTCCATAAGCCCCATTAGTTATTATTTAACTAACCTTTAAGACATATCAATAATTCAAATTGTAGCTATGTTATAACAATGTTATAATGTAACTATGACTCCTTGTCAATCTAATAATTCTTATTTAAATCTAAATCAATATCATTAAAATTTGAATCTCTTGATAATCATCATTAAACACTTTTACCACCCTTTAACTATATATTAAATAGTATTTAATATATATTAAATAATTAATATTAAAAGTCATCCATTCTTTATTGAATTCAATATCTCTATCCATCTCCATCCACAAACTTTCCATTAAAAATCTCCATTAATTCATTTAGAAAATTCTTATTAGTCTTTAGACTAATCAAATAATTATTAAATTCTAATTATATTACTTTGATATATTATTTTTGTGAAGTTTAAGCATAAAGAACTCTTGGTTATGAAAAATGAAGAGACATCCGTTTTTGAATAAACAGTCCCAGTACGACGGCCATATCTCCCTAATGAACTGTTGGATCGGACTGAAATTTAAATATGTTGGAGAGGGCCAAGTTGCGCCGATTCTGACTAGAGCGATCGAATAAATTCGATCCCGATAAAAAGTTATGAATGACTGAATTCGGGTCTATCCAAGAGGCAGCGACAGGACAATTTGTGATGAATTAAGAATTTTCTCTTAAAATAATTGTTCTCTAAATTTAACCATAAAAGGGTTTGTTCATATGCATCTAAAAATATAATTGATAGAAAGATTACATCTAATCATTCGAATTTTCACCATAAAATTTCTATTTTAATTCCAAATCTTGTCTATCTAATTTCACAATATAAATTCGAACCCAAACCCGATTAAGATCTAATTATTTCTCCTTAATTGGATCTAAGATTTTTCTATTGTTTTCTTCTCAACCAAATAAAATATCTTGATTCCAATTTCAAATAGTAGATTTAACCATAGAGAGTATTCAGACACATAAAACATATATGATGAAGACAGAAAGAGAAAGAGTGCAAAGGAAATATGAGAATATCACGAGTGCACCTGGACACTGATGCTAATTTGTCATGCCTCAGAAGTCCATAGAAAATCTCTTTCTTCTCTATCATTCGCAATTCTTCCAAGAATCCAAGTCGATCGAATCCTCCAAGTGATTAGAAGTGCTAGAAGGAGCATAGAAGCAAGTAGAAAATATATGAGCATATGAATCTTCTCCCATGCATGTAAGCTTTGAAGCTTCTATTTTTGCTTGTAACTCGTGGCTTCCATTAAGCTTGTAGCTTCCATTAAACTTGTAGCTTCCATTAAACTTTTCTTTTAAGCTTCTATGAATGCCTGAATATCAAAAGCTCTCAAGAAACCTTTGGAATGCTTCTTGAAACCGCTGAAAGGTGTCACCAATTAAGCATGGGTCTTTTCCAATTCTTTTTTGATGAGTTATAGAATTATAGACACCTTGTGCTTAATTGATGCACTAACCCCTGTGTTGTTGACACATGTTAATTCGCATGCAAGCTTATAACTCCAATTTACTTTATTCTTTCCAATTTAATTAATTAATTTATTAAGTCGCATGCACTAACTTTAATATCTCCACCTTTCAATCTTAATATATTTATATTTTAATCATATTAGATTTAGAATCTTTTAATAATTTAAAATATATTTTTCACTTTTAAATATCATTTTTCAAAACTTTATTGCTAAAATATTTATTTTCTTTAATAATATTATTATTTAGTCATCTATTTAAAAATGAGCTCCAAACATATTATTATTAAAATAAATATTGTCACATTCTAAATTTAATATTATAACTTTTATCTTCCAATTTAATTATTTTATTTAATTAATTAAATAAAATAAATATCAAAATACCATATTAATTTTCTATTAAATTAAACCATTAACTAAATCTTTTAATTAGGCTTAATTAATAGAAAATACTCCAAAGACTCACAAAGGTAAAAATACGAAAAACCCATCATAGCCAATATACATACAAATCAAACCAAGGGGTTTATATCATGAATTACATCATCTGACGCATTCGGAGGGTACTCAACTCAGATACTTGTCCTAATTTTTCAATTAGAACAAATGGCTTAAAGGGTTGGGATTTGGATTTGAGAATTTATCTCTCCTCTCTTATCATTGAGATAATGTGATAGGGTACGCTCATCCTAGCAATTCAGGGAAGTCGATACCCGGTACCTGCAACCTGCATAAAAACCATGCATGTACAAGCACAATATATACTAAACTAAACAGGCAATAGCAGGAAGTGGTGCATCGTGTAGATCCCGACTAGCAGGTGACTACGACTCCCTTCCTTAACCACATCAGACACACCATACAAAAATAAACACACAAAGCAAACACGCACACCATACACATGCAAGTATGGGGTAAGTATCCATAAAAAAACACATGATAATAAATCATCTTACTAATCATCATTAATAACTGCAAACATTGAAAATAATCATCATACATACATGAAATGTAGAGTCTAAGTAATCTCATCACATATCAACTGAATCCATAGCACAATATCTGATAATCTCATAATAATGTTACTAACCATCAACATGAAACTAGCTCTAAAAGAGTTCAACAATGATAACAAAATGCAAACTAGGGGCAGGCACTACAGCTAGAGAATTGTGAATATTCTTAGTAATATAGGGGCTATGTTAAGAGGATTGGACGAGTTCATCATTCAGCATATGTTTAGGAAGATAAATTCAATAGAAGATTCTTTGGTCACAATTGGTAAAAAAATGGCCTCCTATGTTGTAGATAGATTTCCAACCTCCCTGAATACAAATAAGCCCTTATAGGGAAGGAACACCAAAAATAAATTCAACAGGACTACAAGAACTAGAAATTCAGAGATACAAGGTATGGCTTAAAAGGAATGGATATTGGAAGGCCTCCATCACCTTGGGATGGACGAAATTTTTATGGCATTTGATTTTAAATTCAAATGATGCGAACAAGGATATTGATATGACTTGGAGTAGTTATGTGGCAACAAGTGACATGGCATTTTCATCTTTTAAATCTTTAATGTATGGAGAAGTGGCAATAATGACTAATAGTGTCGATCTTTCCATGTCCATTACTTGTTATTTGCAAGTTCATAATTTAAAAATTATTACCTAATAAGGCTAATTTCTAGCCAAAAGACTTTCCACGTGCCTCATTAAGATGGCTTGTACTTGCCTTCAAAAAGGCCATTCATGACAATAATTTTACCATTTTACTACTTTTTATGGGTGATTATTTTAACCATGTCAAGCTACAAAGGATAGTAAGTCAAAAAAGCCAGGAGAGCCAAAACATGGTAAGGACTCAAGAGTTCCCTTTTGGTCTCATCTTTTGATAACGTAATGCCATATCAAAAGTTGGAGTGGATGGCTTGACCTTTTTTCTTTTACAGTGGTCCATCCATCCTCCACCATACCAACAGCCTTCTGCCACACAAAGTCAACAACACCACAACCAGCCTCCAAAACCCCCAAGGCCCGGGAAGAAATCAGGACCGCAACAGTAGGGACAACAACATCCAGAGGCAGAGCCACAAGAGGGACCATAGTCGAATCACCAATGACAAAATCTAAAGGAGGGAGAACGAGAGAGGTCACCACTGTTGGGGCAGCATTCAAACCATCAACCACCACTGAATCTGCCACCAAAGTGTCCCGAGACAAGTCACAACTTTCTGAATCGTGTAGTGATCGTCTGAAACCCCCTTCCGCCAAGAAGGAAACTTCTTCGGTCTAGATTTTTTATAGTGGGTAGCAAGGTGGTCGGTCTTGTGGCATTTCTTGCATAGGAAGGGGATACCCTCATAATCAAAAAATTGAATCCAAAAGCCAAGAGGGGAGACCAACTTAATCTTTTCAAAGAGTCCCTTGGAGACGTCAATCTTCACAAGAATGCGAGCATACGTCATCCGAAACACATTAGAAGATGTTGTATCAACCAATAAGAAGTCCCCAAGGGCCTCCCCCATTGCCTCTAGGACTGAATCCAACAATAGTTGAAGGGGGAGATTCAACAACCTAACCCACAATGAGATTTTATTAAAGGATTATGTTGACGAATCAAAATCCTTATACCAAGGTTTAGCCATTAAGGGGAACTTCCCCCCCATGAGAAACCACAGCATAGGATGGCATTTCTATCTTCAGTAGTAACAAATTTCACAGTGAAAAAACCCCTTGCCATAGGGTAAATCTGGGCTATTTCCAAAATGAGGGGCTCCCAAACTCGAGAGATCCAGGCATACATATCCGACAGAGAGGGTTAGAAACCCTTGAAATGAAAAATAGCAATGGTGGAAGAGAAGTCATCCACATAATTCGAGATCTCATCAATAATATCGAACTCTAAATCAATCATAATTGGGTTACTTACAACGACAAACACAACATCCCGAAGCCCTAAACACACAACCTAACCTCCAATGCCAGCGTCATAAGCGGCAACAACAGTGTAAGAGATGGCTAAACTACCTGTAGCACCACAAGGCAGAGAAATAGTCATCCCAACAGGAACTGCAAAGGAGCCTACAAAACTAGCCCTAAAGGCAAGGGCAAGAGATGATAGAGTTTGAATCCAATCTAGGGCATCGCGAAAGATGGAGACTAGAGCAATGGAAGCAATCACTAGAGACGCTGAGCCAAACTCAACTACCCCCACACCCAAGGAAGAGGTCGGCGCAATGGCCGTAGCAGAACTGGGAGCACTCACTCACATAGGCACAATAGTTGGAGACGAAGACACAAGCGCCATCACAAAAGGCTTTACGAGAATTTTTATAACTCTTTTTGAGTTAGGTTATAGAAGAAGCTTACAAAACAACATTTTGTCAAGGCTCTTATTAGCCAAGACCTCGTTAACAAGCAGTTGTACCGAGCCATATATATATATATATATATATGTTAACGTTGATGATAATTTTTATTAAATATTTAACCAATGATGTCGCACTAAATACAAAAGTTCTCAATGCATCATTTATACAAAGAGAAAATTGATTACATTCTTACACCACTATTTTGTTATATAGATTCTACCTACTCTTTTTTAATCATCTAAGAAAAGTTAATTTATTCCTAAGCATCTAATTTAGTCATTTGTTTGTAATCACCCTTGGTCATTTTGAATTTTTTTTAAACTACTCAAAAGCTTACAATTGAAAAGCTTAATGTTTTACTATTTTTTTGAATGTCATACATTTGCTCTTTTTTTTTTCCTTTTTAAATATGGACAACTACAATATCTCACTCCTAACTATTCATAATTTTTAAAAATCAAAAGATGAGCATCAAAAGCTTTTTGTTTAAAGAGAATAAAATATCAAGCATTCAGAAGTTTCTTAGTTTACTAACACAGAAAAAAAAACTGAGCATCAAAATCTTTATTTATTTAATATAGCAAAATACCCAACACAAAAACTCTCATTTTCTAACAACGAAAGAAACGAGCATCAAAAATATACTTCTTATAAAACTTTTTTTCATTGTGGCCAAGAGAAGCACTGAAAACGACTCATTTACTGTAGTTATTAATTAATTAAATATAAAAACTGATTATAAAAAATTAAAAGCCAACAAATATTACATTTTTAATTAACTTAATAATTATTAAATAAGTCACAATTTATTGCCTACCCACTATAATGACACTATGATATAACGTCAATGTTGAAATGAGGAACACTCATACCAGAATAGCCATGTCAACGAGTGTCAAGGGCTCGTAGAGATCAAGGGCTCGTAGAGAAGAAAATGATGACATGTCAACATGATTCGATCAATAGTATAGTAGGCAGCCAATTGGCTTATGGCTTGTTCAAATATTGTCTTCTATCTTAAAATTGACGTGGTCTTGTGATTTATTGTTTCCAACATACATAAAATAAGCCTACCAAGTAGCACTTCAGACAAAATAGTTGGTTCAAAGAACAATATAATACATATATAGATAATCCAGAATCTCAATTCTAGATGAAAGAAATGTGAAGAAAACCAATAACATTATGGAAAGTTATCATTTATTGTTTTTTAAGCTCATTAGAAAAATACAAATCTCATGTACTAAGAAAATAAAGTTATCGTTTATTGATTTTCAAGTTCATTAGAAAAAGATAAATCTCATGTACTAATAAAAGTTGAGACTGAAAGGAAGATTGTATTCAAATCTCATCACAAAATAGATGCTGGTTTTCCAAATTTTAAATTACTAGAGAAAAATGAAAGTTCTCATATCTACATGTTAATGTGCTTTTGGAGGTCTTAGAGTGAAACATTTATTAGCCAAAAAATTTATACATAAAATTCAGAACTCAGTATCGATGAGCTGAAGTTTCCTTTTTATTGGTCAAATACAAAAAGTTGGACCAGTTCTAAGTCAGTTGCCTGTCTAGACTACCCAAGATTCTTCAAATACATTTATGACTTCTCATTTCCTCGCCCTCAACTTGTTTGAGAGGGTATGAGCAGGACCGTTCAACTTATTTGTCATGTAAAGAAGAATTAGGCCTCAATGCAAAACAAATGAATTCCAATACAAGCATTCTACTTTAAAAGTATATGAGCTTTAGTTGCTCGGTGAACAATCTAACTTACAGCCAATCTGCACCCAGTGCTTGGTTGCTATCCATGACCATTAGAACGTACTGGGTATACCAAACATCCATTATGACTGGAAAAGACGGAATTGCTGTTCAAAATTTTGAGGCTGTCAATAGAACTGTTGGTGCTGCTGTCGCTGTTGTTGCAAAAGTACAGATGCTTGTATTGGTTGTTGTACAAGGATCGTTCCCTCACCTTGCTGTGATGGAAGACCATTTGCCTGGCATGTTTGTGACTTAGCATAAATAAGTCCTTCCTTGGAAACTACAAACTTTTCTATTTGTTTTGTAAAAAAATATGAATCGAGTGTAATACAACTGTTTTCTTAGTAAGTGGAAAGTAGTAGTTTATATGCTAAAGATTATTATAGTAGAAAAACTTAAAGGGAACATCTTCTTGGATGTAAGATCATTTTCTGTATGAGAAGTATTTGCCAAATCATCATACTAAACTAATACAGAAATATAAATTAAATCTCAATATTATGATATCGACTTAAGAAATTCTATCTTAAATATAAGTTGTAATGAGTAAATAGAACAATATTTTCTACAACTGTCACTGAAATCAAGGTAACAATTTAAAATATTGATAAAGCATCAAACCAATTTAATATTGCATTTGGTGTCAATACAAGATCACATAAAGAAGCACAAATCTTAAGAATAACAATCTGAATCTTTTTTGGTATTCATTGGTAATAAGCTTCCTTCAACTACTGTCAAAGATTGAGGGGCATCTATCACAGTTATTAGGAGACCTGTACCCTAACCCCTGGTACTTAATCTTATGTACCAAAAATACATCCAATTAAGTTTCTTTGTGCATCCTATTAATGTCCCCTGAAACGAAGAGAGTTCCAATAGATCCTTTCCAACTATATCACGTAAATTACATAAGATTTTCTGTAAGTGCTGAAATCTGGTCGACAAAAATTAGTACTATACAAATACACTAGTAGACTTCTAATTTTTTTTCTCCTAGAAATTTTACAAGTTTCTTTGGTTGTAGAGAAGTTATTTAATCCCACAGACGTAAGAATATAAAGTGAAACAATAATAAGGCTCTGATGAGTACATTCATTGAACTTTTATCATTTGCTTGAAAATAAAATCATCTTAAAGGCTCTCCTTACTATGTTTTTAATAATAATTGGATTTGCTCCTTTTGTTGTCATATATAGATGATTTATGGTTTTAAATATGTGTTTTACTATTATGAAAGTGATTGTCAAATATCATCATTGAAAATGGCTTTGAATTTTACTAGTTTCTTTGGTTGTAGAAAAGTTGTTTAATCCCAAAGAGGTACGAATATAAAGTGAAACAAACAATAAGGCATAAGATATGTACATGCATTGAAGTTTTTATCATTTGATTGAAACTATGGTCATCTTCAAGGTTCCCCATACTATGCTTTTAATAATAATGGGATTCCCCTCCCAGCTTAATTGCCATTTCTAATGGTTTTATATATATATATATATATATGTTTTCATATTATGACATTGATTATCAAATATCAATATTGACGATGTGTAACGTCCCCCTTTTCAGTTCTTTATAATAACGGGACAACGTTCTTATTGTTTCAATTGCCAAAGACTTCTTCGTCTTAAGACCTTTACTCTTACCAGCTTTCTTGATACTATGCACAGTTAGAGGGCCAACAATCCTTGCATATATCTTCATTTATGAATGTAATTGTAACGGATTAAAGATATACTAAGATAAATTGAGATGGTTTCCTGATCTGCAAGATGGATATGTTTATGACTTATCCCATCTCTATGGACCCTGTTTTAGGCAGTATGAAAGATTTATCTCGATACCAGTATGTTGATCAAATAGCTGCTCAATGAATATGTAAATGATATATGATGTGCCCGAGCAATATGCAAATGTACAGTATATGATCCCTATGTAGATTGGTTGTATGCCAATGTGATGCACACCTGATTGTATATAATTTCTAAATGCCAATCATAATGCCTTCCTCCCCTGTTACTAAAGATGCTGTCTTTGATTTACAATTATGTGCTCAAAATTTGAGTTTGAAAATAGGAAATTTTCTCCTTGAGTAAATTCAATTGAGGAAAAAGAGTAATAAGATGTAAGTCTTCTCTTTATTGCCTTACAGTGGTGATGTAATTTGCTGTGTTTGATTTGACTTTAGAAGTCTGTAGAGTTGGAGATATTCTTCCCAACTACTATCCTTAGCATAGGCAATCAGACTTGATGGGGCAGTATGCTCTATTGTGTGATCCAATCAAGGTGAATTTATAATCAGAAATCAGTCAATGCCCTTCCAATGTTGCTTTGATACTCAAATATGTGGTGAGATGTAGAGCTGCAACACTTCACAGATTACATCTTTTTAGAATAAACAAATTAAAGCCTTTGGGCAATTAATATACATTGTATACATAAATAATTACTGCCAATAGTCACTGGAGCTTATAAATGTAATGACAAGAATTATATTTGATTATTATCCTTGTATGAAGCCTCAGGAAAGTTCTAATCTTCTTCTTTAAGTGCTGAATCAGCACATTAATAATATGTTATTCACCACCCAAACTTCCGACTCTTGGGCTGTCCATATTATTGATGTTGTGTATTTAACAAATACCACACCCTAGAAGGGAGTAATATAGAGAAATACCAAGTCCTGCACACCATTTCTACACCAAGTCCCAAAGAAGTTAATTTGCGTATCTCTCTAACTCAACTTGGCAGCTCCTGACTACTCCCTTCTAATCTCACATTCTTCCTAATCCATTGGAAGAGCGCAATCAGGTTCTTAGCTCTTTGGGAACCTCTTGGCACTCTAGTTACCTCTATGGCCATCCTAGAAAAATCTTTAAGCTAGTTCACCATCTCATTATGCTTTATCTCTTCCCCAAGACTTATGGGAACCCTATTCTTTGGTGCATTCACCCTTACAATCTTTGGGAGCGACTTTGATTCTTCCCAAGACTTACTGATACCTATACTTTGGTGTATTCATCCTTATAATCCTTCGCAAAGACTTTATCTCTTCTCAAGCCGTATGGATACCCACACAAGGTGTATCTATCCTTATAATCCTTGGGAAAGATTTTATCTCTTCCCAATCCCTATCCATACCCACACACGGTGTACTCATCCTTATAATCCTTTGGAGAGACTCTATCTTTTCCTAGACCTTATAGATACCCACACAAGGTGTATACATCCTTATAATCCTTGGGAGGGACTTTATCTCTGTTCGAGCCTTATGGATACCCACACAAGTTGTATCTATCCTTATAATCCTTGGCAAATATTTTATCTCCTCCCAAACCTTACGTATATTGTTAGGTCCCAATTTTTGACCTAATTTAAAATACAGCCGTTGAGGTTCACATGAAGTCAATTGGCAATTTAATTTGATAACAAGCTAGTTGATCATTTATCACGAATTCATGGAATTGAGAAGATGGTTAACCGTTATGATTATTTATGATTAAATAATTTATTATGATAATATTATTGAACTGCAGAGAATTTCCTTGCAGGAAACATGTCGAAGGGGTGTAAGCATTGTCATAAAAGAATTAGGCACAGGAGCATCACCATCACTAGGCAGATGGGTTAAGGACCTAGCAACTTAAAACAGGATACATCTGTGGGACCCGCATGAGCTATTTAAAATAATAAATTGAGAAACATAAATAATTGAGTTAAAATATAAAATGTACCTTAAAGGATTTAATTTGATCTTTCACCTTATTATTATAATAGATATATCTATATACGTACATATAGATATAAAAATGAGATGGTGCCATTTTATTATAATAATAAAATGATGTCACCCTATTAATATATTTACATGTACATATATAAATATAAGATTATAATAATACTCCAGATATAATAACATTTGAATTATTATAATCTTCCAATCCTATTCTTTCCATTTTAATATTCTTGCTTTTAATCGATTAACACTTGGCATGATAAATCAATTTAATACTTGGAATTTTGAATCGACTTTAATCTTTTGTAATCAGAGAAAGCCAAAGAGTCTTCTTTAAACCTTTTTATATCATGAGTCGAGAAGAAGGCAGGGGATAACTATTTTCTCCAAGCATCCATCTTCCTTCATTCATGGGACCACAATTTCCTAGAAATCGATGTCCATGTTGTATTTTAAATAGTAACTATGGCAGTAATTTCTTTCCTACGAATTCTGGTTATAGTAGTGATCGGCTAGAAACCGTGAGCTATAATCACGTTGAGAAATGCATTCAAGATATCTTTTGTATGAAGAGATGGAAGGCAGTAGTTATATTTTCATGGCACTCGACTTATGTATTTCATGGCACTAGGCTTATGTATTTTCAAGGCACCTGACTTGTGTTTTCATGGCCTCGACTTATATTTTCATGGCACTGTTTTCCATGCTTAAGCACCCAACTGTCTTGTTGTGGAGGATACATTCAGTAATAACATTCATACACCTGACACCTTGTCTACAGTGATCTATATCTTCACCAATAATTACTTCTACCTTCAACACACCGAATTCATAATTTTATTTGTGACAATTTCCTACAATATCGTTTGTAAAGCTTTGATCAAGCAACCTGTCGTACAGGTATACTTGTTGGGGATAAAAGTTCCTATTCACTGTGGTGACGTCTTCAACCAACTGGAGGAAAACTGATTCCAATCAATTGGCAAGTTCCCACGCAACTCCAAATTCCCATCAGGTCATGTTATGACATTACCATAATATTTTATTAGTTTCCAAAGCAGCTAGTTAGGCATCTTAGATAATTATCATTTCAAGATTCAATATGAGATGCTACTTGTTCAAAATCCTTATTTCAGTCCTCTTTCCTTTCACAAGTCAATTTGATACAACCCATACAAAAGTGTCTTAAAGTATATTAATATCTAAATTGGGAATACTATTCAATGAATATGTTTTTTTTTTGACGCAATTTGTGATAAAGGATATTAAGAGAAAAATGCTCATGGCTTACACTAACAATGTAGCCAGGGAATGGTGAAAAGGTGTAAAAAGAGCAGAGGGCTCATAAACTTTTTAATGCACTTGGGATTCACTGGCTGTGTAGCCATGGAAAAGGGTGAAAAGGTGAGATGGAGTCTGCAACGACTTAGAAAATAAAAGTCAAATATAATACATTAAATCTAGACTAATATCATTTAATAGCTCATGCATGATCCTGCTATTGTATCCTCCTGTTGTCAAGTCGAATGGTGTGTTTAAATACCAGGATGCTCATGAGGTAGATGATAGATGTCCCATGTCTATTCTGGGTAGGGAGGGCCTTTCTCGTTGGAGATTGTGTGGGGAATAAGTTAAGGTCTAAAGTTGGGTGGTTAAGCCTCTGACAATGTTTCACCTCTTCCCAAGTTGTCAAATATACCACAGACAAAGATAAGCTTTACATTCAATTATTTGTCAGAAATGAGTATTTTTACTTTTAAGATGTAAATGCAAGACTAAGGTAAGATTAATTGAGTTTTATCATCGATACAATTACTTTACATTTAGTTGCGAGAAAAAGATTTGTCTAATGGAATGTTATATCAATCTTTCATTTATATAAGTAATAAATATGAGCATATCTTCTAATCTTATGTTATTGCCACAAGGGAAGGAATGATACAGTGGAATTTGAAGCCCTGATTGATTCAATGGTATTTGAAGCCCTAAATGATACAGTAGAATCCAAAGCAATAATTGATTCAATGGTATCTGAAGCCCTAAGTGATACAGTGGTATCCGATGCCCTAATTTTATATAGTGGTATTTAATGGTAACTGTCATTTGATTTTTGATATAACGGTATTGGATGGTAGTGGTTATATGATATTGTTATAGTGGTATTTCTGGACTAATCAAGGTGATTGCAGAAGCATTCTTACAATGATTTATTAGTTCAAATTCCATGTCATGTAGATTTTAATTTCTATAGTAATTCATTGATGGTGTTTTAAGTTCTTTGTTAAGAAATTTTGTCTAACTTTAACAGTAAATCTTTTTCACATGAACCTAACTGATATAACTGTCTTCCTATGAAATTGAAGTAATAACTGCATTTCTTTGAGTATGTTAACTGTTAATTAAGACCCGGGAAAACTAGTTGTTAGATATACCCACACAAGGATTACCCATCCTTATAGTCCTTAGGAACGACTTTTTTCCCTAGACATTATGGATACCCACACAGTTGTATCCATCCTTATAATTCTTGGGAGAGACTTTATCTCTTTCCAGGCCTTATTGTAGTGCATAATAATGTAATGTTATTATTAGCATTAGTTAAGTTATGCTGGGTCGAGAAGTTATGAAGCGAGGGGATGTGTTTGTTGGTTCAGATGGAGCCCAATTTTTGTGCTTCCATTTGCACACATTTTCATTATGGACCAGTACATATATTTCATCTAGTTTGCGGTGTGTTGCATGAAAGGGCGGGTTACTAATGACAATATGAAGACATGCTGACTTCTTGGTCACAATTGTTGAGTTTGTCTTATTCAAGAGTAAAGACTATTTTTTGTTTTAAAAAAATGAAAGAAAAACATCAATACTTGCCCTGGGTGTTCATTAAACAGTACCTTTCATTATTGGATGATTATTATGGTATTACAAGGCCATGTCTTTGTATATAGAAGGAAATCTCAAGAATTTTTATTACAGGGTCCCTTATTTAATATCAACTTTACCAAATGGAGTATGTGTATCAGCAACAGAGGCTATGGAGAAAGATAAGCTTAAACAAGGCTTGAGAACAGCAATGAGCATATCCGCTGAAGGAAATGGTTGCTTGCAGGATAGTCAATTATACAAGCTTAACGACAAAAGCCCAAAGATAAATCCAGAGTGCCTTCTTCTATGATGCAATTTTCAGATATTGTCAGCAGTACACCTCATCTGCAAGACGGAAAGGGAATGTACCCTTTGTCACCCGATCAAGTGAAAATTTGAAATAAAAGTGTAATCTTCAGCAGCCTTATACCACAGTATGGCAAATAGATGGCATTTTTCAGTTTTCAGAATGAGGAAGACTTTTTGTGTGACTGTGATGTATTCCCAGCTATGCCGCTTGCATGCCTCTGCATTCAAATATTCATGGAAGACCATTATTTTAAAGTTGCATATGGTTCTAATTATATGAGCGCATTTTCTGTAGACCTCGACATCTCAGACAGAGAGATAGATCCTGTCATTATCAAGTGATGCATATGCTGATCAAAGATAAGCATTACAGGTCAAAACAGATTACATATATATAAATAGTTTTAACATATGAAACTATAGAAATGGTGACAGCGATGTTTGAGGAAGGCACAGCAACCTCTCAACTAACAGGACTTGTGAATTTTTGGAGTATTTGGAACCCGACACACTATAGACGGGTTTTGCTGAAGAAAGATATTAAAATGCTGTTCCTTACAAATCGTTGCCTGACAATTCATGTCCAACGTTTTTCTTTTGTTTCATTGCAGAACATATGACATATGCATTTCAGGAAAATCTTGCTTGAAGTTGGGATTATGCAGATTCGAAGCAGTTCTACGTTTGAAGAAGCCCACGATTATGAAGTTTGGTGGAAATTTCATCAATTGGTTCTGGCTGTGATGTGATCTTGTACGGGTAGAAGAAATGTGATGATTTCTCCAAAGGAAGGCACTCACAGGAGTAAGAGATAGTGTCCAGTGTATAAACCACGAGAAGGATGACTGTCCTCGATGCAATGAATCACCAGAAGTTGGAAGAATACACGCAATGAAAGATGTGCAACAAAGGTCAGATGCCACAGGTTTATATCAAAACTTCTATAGGAAATCGAACTTTCAACAATATACAGTTGGGGATTAACCACTTAAGGATATAAGCATCTGCTGATAAATAAATAAATTATACTAAAGGAATGATACAACCACCAGTTATAATACAGGTTATATTAAAAAGAATTAAATATTAGATAGTTTCTAGATGAAAAGGTGCAAGTCTAACTGATACCTTTTCATTCTCTTAAGTATATGATGGAGAAATCAAACAATAGACCATTCAGTATACTTTTCAAAAGGCTCTTGACATTCCTTAAGCATATATTATTAGATTTCTCTTCTGAAGAGGATTGAAGTTGAACTAAGCCCCTGGATATTGAGATTATTGCACATACATTTCAAATACTGTAAGAAATTGTAAGAATTTCATTTGCTCTAAAAGTTAATTATTATATAGTTCGTCCTTTGAGGTCATTTTATTCTTTATTTATTTACAATTCATTATCACGATAAGTAGATCAAATTGTTCGCTGCTATTTAAATTTGACAAATACAAATATCTTGAAATATTATTGTTTTCTTTATTTGTATATATTTTGTTTGGATAAGGGTTGAAAACATCATAGACTGGTTTAAATACACATAAAAAGAAGCAATTTGATGCATCGTGATAACTGAATTGTTTATAGATACAATATAACTAATATCACAAAGTTGTATGTGAGAACATATACTTTTGACTCTATTGCCCATTTAAAATTCGGCATTGATCATTACATTGTTCATATTTCTCAATCTATATGCTGGCAATTTTCTAATCTTTTTCTTTAAAGGGTTTGATACTTATTTGTTTTAGTAATTCATTTTAAATTCTCCTTTTAGCAATTCACAACTCTACTAGAGTAATCAAAATTCGAAGATTAATATTCACCATTTGTAATCCAAAAGATTTTCCTTAGAATCTTGCCATTTAAGGAGATTGTCTTTGCATTATATCTATTCGCTATAAAATGTCTTGGATCCAAGTTTTGTTATCCAAGATCAAGTGTACAAGCCTTGGTTTTGTGAAGCCAAAAGTGCAAAGGATCTAAATCGAATTTATTGATTCTGTCAAGTTGGCCAAAACTGATTAGATATCCCAGCATCGAGCGGGCAAGGCTCGTAGGATTTTAATCAACGGTTTTGATCACCAACAGGTTCCCCCAACCAATCGACCATTAATAAGAACTTTAAATTATGAATAATGCATGTTGTTTTGGTATCAATAAAGAAATAGCATTCCCTCGCCATTCTGGTATTTTGGTACAAATAATGAATGCTCTATTGGTACTACTAAGTCTCTGTTATATTGTTTGAATATATGTTATATTGTTTTATGCATTGTGCTTTGCTAACCATTCTATATTTTGGCGCCATTGCCTAAGTTCTGATGTGGAGGTCGCCAACTAGGCAGGATGGAATAATGGGAAGACCTTTCCTACCACATACACAAGTAACAAACAATTACGGAGAAAAGGAGGAAATAACTAGAGAAGATCAGTTCACACACGATCTGGTGGCAACCTAGGAAGTTTCGATTGACTAGTACGTGCAAAGGAAAGCCCGTCAAAGAGCAGTTCCGGAGAGCACAGTACGTGACGAATTTTTACTACCACCAGCAGTGTACAATCTACTTGGATAGGTTCCTTGACTGTTGGCAAGGAACTTTCAATGTTCGTGTGGAGGAAGCAAGAGCCGAAACAGACAGAGAACGAAGAAGACAAGTACTCCAACAGGTCGCCAAAAGGTCTCAGGAACTAGAGGAGCGGGACAATCTGAGGAGGATAACTAGGCACTAAGCCAATTCATGCCCCTACTTCTGAATAAATAACCCAAGCGAAAGCCAGAAGAAAAAACCGAGGAGGAAGCCACTGTACGAACTTTGCGTCTCCACCAGCAAGAGCAAAGATGTCATCATCTAAGGGGATGGGTGGACCACTCTCAAAGTGAAGAAGGGTTGATTGAAAATGCAATAGAAGGTATAGCCAACTTGGCCATCTCAGAAAAAATTGAGGAGAAAGGAAGGGTGCAGGAATCTTGAAACCTCTACACAAAGACAAGAACAAAGCTCTAGCCTAAGGGAAGGAGATATTCTTGTACCAAGAACCCAAGAAACTAACCCATCAAGAGGGAGCATCCGGATAGGAGGGAGCCTCTCAATAGGAGGAAGGAGTGTCCCGTTAGGAGGGAGCATCCAGGAAAGATGGAGCATATCGTCAGTAGGGAGCATCCCGTCAGGAGGGAATATCTTGACAGGAGGAAAAAAAAGAGTAAAGGAATACCAATAGACAAACAAAAACTCCCTAGATTCATGGGAGAAGGCTTGGAGGACCACGTGTGTCATTATAAAATGTGCACAACAATATGGCAAGCCAATGGAGAGAATTATGAAGATGAGTGGCCAAAAGCATCCCTAACCACGTTAAGAGGTATAGCTATTGATTGGTATACAGACTTAAAGGTTGGGAAATTCAATCTCGTTCAAGACGATGATGAGGTAGTGACAAAGATCTATAATACAAGGAAAGGGAAGAATGAATTAGTCAAATCTTATTGCATAAGGCTAAAGGAATTAATAGGAAAACTCGACAACAAGACTGTTGATGGATTGAAAAAAAGGTGGTTTATTGAAGGGTTGACTCAGTCACTAAGAAGAAAAAAGAAAATAGTGCCAGCATCATCCTTTGCGGACGCTTGCACCCGTGCAATGGATACAGAAAGTGAAAACAAAACCTTCAAAGCCAAGGGGCATGGTAGTGAGAGTGAAAGCTCAAAAGAAAGTGGGGATGACTCCAAGACCATTTAAGCTTTGAGGAGGGATATGATAAGGTTGATGAAAGAGGTAGCAAGAAGTAAGGAAGAGAAAAGAGAATGGAGAGAACTATGGTGCATGTATTATGAAAAAGAGGGCCATACGAAAGGAACATGCCAATGTAAAGCATTTTGTGATATCTGTTAGGTATTGGGGCAGACAATCAAGGACTGCCCTTAGAACCTAAAAGCAAGGAACACACAAGTATTCTTCACCTAGGGAGAACAATCCACACCACCCTCCACCCCTCCCCGAAATACAAATAGGGAAGCCTCACCTGGAGGATATAGCAACAATAGGCGAGGGAGCAATAACAACAATAATAACAACAAGAATAACAACACACCCCAAAGAGCAATCTAATATGATTCTAAAGGAAGACCTATGATCCAATGTAGGCAATGCAATGATGGGAACATTTTGCACAAGACTATCTAAATAGCAGAGGACAGAATGAAGGAACGCTATGTAAATGGTGCGGACTAGGCAATCATGAGGATGCAACTTGCCCTAGACAAAAAGGGGTGAACATGCTTGATATTGCAGAACCACAGAATGAAGTATTAGCCATCACAAGGATGCAAGCTAGGAAACTTGAATATGTGGATGCGGCTAAAAAAAAAAGATTTCAGGAAGCCAGTAAGGACATTAGAAATAATATGACAAAGGAAGGAGAAGCAAGTATGGCTAAACTCATAAACAATCAATCGGTACCAAACGTCATGAAACACGTATTGGAGACCACCTTCCCTGTAAAAATTGCAGATCTATTAGAAACACTACCTCAATTGTGAGTAGCAAAAACATAAGGAGAAAGTATCAAAGGCGGCCCCCAAGGAGGAGCACAAAGAGGAAGTGCAAGTAGGAAAAGAAACTAATACCTTGTTCACCATAGGAATGGGGAGGACACCGTATAAACTATCAAATACTATTGTCGATGAAGGCTCGGGTGTAAATGTCCTATCAAAGGAAACATGGAAGGCAATAGGTTCCACCTATACTCTGGCCACCCATATTCCAACTGGTGGGTGTAGACTAGCATGGAATCAAGCCAATAGGAACCCTAATTGGGAAAAAGGTAGTAATTGGTACACAACAATTCCTTCTGGACTTTATGGTGATTACCTTGGAGAAGAAAGGGTACGATGCGTTGTTGGGAAGAGGATGGCAGGTCACAACAAAGCCCACCCATAATTGGAAGAGAAAAACCATGTCCATAGAGATACATGGCAGAAAGTACACAATAGACCTAAGGAACCAATCCGTGAGTTAGGACCTGATATCGGATTCTGAGGCAGAGGGTGAAGACGGAGAAGGGTGGACCACGACTGCTCTGGCTAGGGGAGTGCTCGGAAGATGAAACAAGCTCCCTTAACGGCCTATTTCACTAGTAGATGGGAGACTATGATGTATTCCAACTAGAGTGTAATATGTTGCAAATCCAAGAAGCTAAAGAAAGATACCCAAAGAGGACTATAAGGAATACAGAGAGGGAGAGGGAACCACAACCCTTAACAATAAACCAGCACATATATATGAGGAGAAAATAGGATAGAAAGAGGCCAAGATGAAGACAGTAAACCTAGGTGAGAAGGTCCAACCCAAGGAAATTCTCACAATGGATGGTTGGGACCTGGTGTTGAAGGCAATAAGCTTTTAAAGTTTTCTTTAAGCATAAGAGCATCTTTGCTTGGATGTACAAAGACTTAAAAGGACTGTCCCTGGAATTGTGTGTTCATCGATACCACTGATACCAGGAGCAAGACCAATATGCAAAAGACAATACTGAATGAATAAAAATTATGTAGCCAAGGTTCAAGAAAAAATCACGAAAGTGCTTGAAGCCGGGATAATATTGAAAGTTCATACCAGTCAATGGGTATCTCCTATAGTCATATCATTGAAGGACGATGACCAAATTTGGATGTGTCGACTTTAGATGCCTAAATGCGGTAACTATAAAAGATACTTTGCCAATCCCTTTTACTAATAGAATCCTAGAAGAAGTGATCGGTCATTAAATCTACTCCTTCATGGATAGGCATTTAGGATATAATTAGATTAGTATTGCTGAGGAGGTTATGCTAAAGACTACATTTGTGGTTAAAGATGAGGTGTATACCTATAACAGGATGTTGTTTGGGTTGTGCAATGCACCAGCCACTTTTCAAAGAATTGTACTACTTATTCTCAACAATATGTTGGTAGGAAACTTCAAAGCCTTCCTGGATGACTACTCTATCTATAGTGGAAAGGAGAATCATCTCAAAGTCATTAGCGAATGCATGGATCAATGGCAAAGAGCAAGGTTTGCCTTGACTCCTGATGAAATGCAGACTTCTTGGTCATATACATATAGTATGCAAGAAGGATTCAAAACATATCTCGAAAAGATCAGGGTCATTCTAGATATGGAGGCTCCATTGGATGTAACTAGTGTTGAGTCCTTATTGGGGCACGTAGGGTACTACTGGAGGTTTATAAAAGGATTTGTGTAAGTATCTTTACCCTTAGAAAATCTAACCAGGAAAAAAGAAAGGTTTTGGTGGTAGCAAGACCACGAGGAGGCTTTTCAAGAACTAAAATAGAGACTAGTAGGTACTCTGATCCTCATATACCCAGACTGGAGAAAAGAATTCTGCATCCATGTGGACACCTCTAATTATGCAATAGGTGCCACTCTAGCACAAACATGGAAGGAAGGGTTGGATCATCTAGTGTATCATCTATGCAGTTCAGAAATTTAGACATCACTTATTAGCTACTCCATTTACATTTTTGTTGACCATCAAGCACTGATGTATCTAGTAGACAAGCATGTGATTCAGGGGAGCGTAAGTAAGTAGCTAATCCTTTTGCAACAATTTACTTTTAAGATCATAGTCCGACTAGGAAAAAGTCATGTAATTGCAGATCAATTATCAAGAATCAAGTTAGGAGAAGCCTCTGGAAGCGGACTAAACGAAGACTTTCTTGATGCTCACCTATTTCAAATAGTCGTACTACCCCAGTTGTACAAAAGGATTGGACAATATCTATCAACTGCTACCTTTCTGAGGGAGATGCTAGCAACAGAGAGGAGAAAGATTGCACTCAAAAGCAAGACATTCAAATTGATTGAGGGATTGGTGTATAAGATGGGGCCAAATGAAGTGCCAAGGAGATGCAATTGGAGGAGGAGATCACAGGACTCCTAAGGGAATCACATTAAGGGCTCGTAGGGGGCCGTATGGGACCGGATGCTACAGCCTGGAAGGTATTATTGGCAAGACTATGGTGGCTCACACTCTATACAGATGCTCGGGAATGGATCTTGTGCTGTGACACATGCCAAAGGGCAGGCAAACCCCTAAAAAGAGATTTCATGCTATTATTTCCATCACAACCACAAGAATTTTTTGAACGTTGGGGACTAGATATTGTAGGGCCTTTGGCTGTTAGCAGTAACCATGGATGTCGATACATAGTGGTGGCAACAAAATATCTTACAAAATAGGCAAAGGTACAAGTGCTCCTAGATAACACAACTATCAGTTCAGCTAGATTTCTTTACAAGCAAGTTCTAGCCAGATTCGACATACTACTACAGTTGACAAGTGACAGAGGAGTACACTTTGTCAATCACACAATCAGAATGATGATGAGTAAAAAAAATTCATTCTTTTTTCAGTCCATACTATCCAAGGGCAAATGGTCAGGCAGAATCTACTAATAAAATATTGGTGACAATTTTGTAGAAAACTTGTGGAGTCGAAAAAAGGAGATTGGGAGGAAAGACTCCCGACAGTCATATGAGCATATAGGACACCTACAAGGCCACGACTAGGCAAAACCCCTGTCACTTGATGTATGGACAAGAAGCAGTAATGTTGATGGAATATGTAGTATCTAGCCTAAGAATAGTAGTTGAGCATAGGTTGGGAAACGTGGAGAGTTTAAGGGAAAGATTCAATACTCTGATAAAGCTAGATGTGAAGAGGACACTAGCTCAATGAGTGAATGAAGTAGCACAAAGGAGGAGAAAATTCTAATATGATAAGCATCTAAAAAGGATGAATTTTAAACCTAGACAATTGTTACTTAAGTACAATGGAAAAACTGAAGTAAAGTTGAGTAAGTTTAAAGTAAGATGGTTGAGGCCATTCTGCTGCAGTAGCAGATTAGACATATGCTATAGGAAATCACATGGTTGAAAATGCTATAGGAATTTAATGAATTTTTTTCTATGTCCTTTCAATTTTAATGTTTGTAATAAAGTCCCATGCGTGGTGGCATAAATGTAGTAATTCGATGAACTCTCAAAGCATAGCCACTTAGGACAATTTATGTTTCATTTTCAGTTGTGTTAGTTATCTTTAAGTGAGAGTTTTTGAGTGTTTAATAATTAAGCCAGCTAAGCACTGGACAACTACAAGAAGTTGGTGGCAGTTTTGGATTCCTCATGATTTGTAAAACGATTATGTTCTTGATTCTCGAATGACATTTCATCTTCCTACATCAGAGATAGGAAAGTATTGAAAAGCCAGATTTTTGAAAGTAATAGAGGTTATCGGATGCAAAAAAGAGGAATAGAAAGTTTGAAGTTTCTATTTTTTTGATGATTTTTGAGTTGGATGTGAAATTTTTGTTTTGTTTCCAGAATTCGGGAGTTTACATTCGGAGAATACATTGATATTCTAATTACTGCATAATAGTATGTAATTGTTTTATTTTGAATCCCATCTAAGTTTCAGTTTTTTTTATTTCATTACAGAGTAGTCAATCTACTGTATTGGTGAATGTGATTGCTTGTTCTTTTGAGGGTTGAAATATTCCATGGGAGTCTTTTAGACTCTTTGTGATCTGATTTTTGGAATTGCAGAGGAGTTATGTATAATATGCTTTGGTTTTTCTTTTGTTTCCTTGTTCCTTTTATTCCTACTCATAGCCGCATGGAATCTAGCCTTTAAATCAGGTGAATGTGTTCATCTATTCACCGATATGTCAAAATCTTATGATTGTATGTGATGGAGATAAGTATCAAACTGAAGCATGAGATTGCAATTTTGAGTCATATTATAGAGGTTATCTTCACTGACCGACTTGGGTTCAGATTTTAATTTCACGTGTAGACATGTGGAGAGCAGTTAAACATAGTTATCGTTAATTAAGACAGTTTGTATTCTTTTGGATATTCAGTTTTACTTTCAAAGGTGTTAAGTCCCTTTATGTTTTGCAATTATTTATGGAAGAGTCGGGTCAGCCAAGGTTAATTTGAGGTAGAAAACAAATGTTGCTATAGGAGGTCAAGAAAGCTATTGTCGCATGTCAGAGTTATGAGTTGTTAATAAGAGAATCAGTTTCATAACAATCTGAGACAAGTTAGAACTAATCCTGGAAGGTGTAAGTGCCCCTTGAAGCAACTTAGTCAAGTGATTGATTTCCTCCTAAGTTTTCTAAGGTGAGGCTCTGCATCATTTTTGGTATCAGAACTAAAGAGTTTGCAGATTGTGTGAAGTTACATGTTGTATGTTCCTGACCAAGATTCTTCAGTAGGGTCAAGCAAGATGGTGACCAATGCAGAGTTAGCTAAGAAGTTTGAGGAGCAAGAAGAAATCCTTCAAAAAGAGAAAAGAGAAATGAAGGGGATATTGGCATAATTAGCCAGTAAGTTGGAACACATGAAGAGTGCGGTTGAGAAGAAAGAAAGAAAGCAGAAGAAAAAGAAGAGGAAGAAGTGTCAGATGATGATGAGGATGAAGTATCTGAGACTTAGAAACCATTTTTTAAATGAAGGGAATATTGGCAGAATTAGCCAGTAAGTTGGAACACATGAAGAATGCGGTTGAGAAGAAAGGAAGAAAGCAGAAGAACAAGAAGAGGAAGAAGTGTCAGATGATGATGAGGATGAAGTATCTGAGACTTAGAAACCATTTTTTAAAGCTTTGAAGGCTTTGGGAGGAAAACCCACTGAGTTACTTATGTTTACGAAAAAGATAGATGCTGAATTAGTATTGGAATGGATTGAAGCTCTAGAGAATCACTTTGAATGTGAGAAGATTTCAGAATCACAGCAAGTCAAGTTGGCTAAGTCTAGAATGAAGGGAGCAATCCTTACATGGTGGAATTTTGTGCAAGAAGAAAGAGTAAAGGAAGAGAAGAGGAAAATTTGTTCATGGAAGGAAATGGTGTCTATGATAAGAGAGATGTATCTCCCTAAAGACTATGAGGTACAGTTACATCAGAAAAGTCAGAATCTCAGAAAAAGAGAGATGGATATCTACACTTATACAGAGGAATTTCAGAAGTTGAGTCTAAGATCAAAATTTGTAGAGCCTGAGAGTATCAAGGTAGCAAGATACCTAAATGGTTTAAGGATGAACATACAAGAGGAGTTGCGGTTGTTGATTCCTAGCACAGTAGCTAAATGTTATCAACTAGCTTTGAAAGTGGAGGAGAAAACCAAGAGGAGACGAGAATAACAACAGAGGTAGAGGAAGGCAATCATTCAGAGCAAGAGGCACATTTAGAAGAAGAATCCCAAATTTTCAGCCACAAATAGAGACATATAATGAAGTGAACAAGTTTGATAATTTCAGAGGAAGTTTTAGAGGTAGAAGGCCAAATTTCAGAGGAAGATCACTAGGAAGAGCGAATGGAGCAATAAGATGTTACAATTGTAACCAAGAAGGTCATATGGCACACAAATGTCCAACAAAGGTAAGCTCTAGTACTCATTGAGAAAGGAGAATACACCTGACACAAGAAGCTGATTTACAAGATGATTCAGAAACTTATGGTTATGCAAAAAGGGAAGAAACACTTATGATGAGAAGAACATTGTTGAAGATGCCTGTAAAAGAAGAACCACCACAAACGAAGTCTATTTTTAGAACTACTTGTAAGTCTGGAGGAAAGGTTTGCAAGGTATTGGCAGACTCTGGTTCTACAGAGAATTTTGTAGCTCTTGAAAAGGTGGAGAAGTTAAAGTTACGAAGAACACCACATCCGTATCCTTACAAAGTGTTTTGGCTGAATAAAGGACAGCAGACTATAATGGAAGATCAAGCTTGGGTTGAATTTCAGATTGGAGCATACAAAGACAGATCATTGTTTGATATTGTTAATATGGATGCGTGCCATCTACTTTTTGGTAGACCATGGCAATACGATCTCAAGGCACAACATGATGGAGTAAAGAATACATACACCATTAGAAGGAATGGAAAGGTCATTGAATTGATATCTATAGCTGAACCAAGTCAAGAAGAAACAAAAGTTAACGAAGCTAAGATCATGGTAATGGGTAAGAAAGAATTTCTGAAAGAAGTGAAAGGAAAGAAGTGTCCACTCCTTGCATTAATTCCAGTACTCAAGGATAAAGTACATAATGATGCTGAAAATCAGATTGAGGAAGAAAAATCAGAAATGGAACATTCAAACCTGAAGGTGGAAGTGATAGAAAAGAAGAAACAAAAGGTGGCAGAAGAAATTAAACCAATTTTGGACAAGTACAAGGAAATCATAGCTGATGGAATACCAAGAAGTCTCCCACCTATGAGAGAAACGAGTCATTGCATTGATCTCATACCAGGTTCAACATTACCCAACAAGGTTGCATATAAGCTAACACCACAACAGAATGAAGAAAAGGCAAGGCAAATTGAAGAGTTACTTGAAACTAGTTTGATTGGAAAAAGTCTAAGCCCATGTGTAGCACCTGCTGTCCTAGCACCAAAGAAAGAAGGAACATGGAGATTATGCACAGATTCGAGAGCATTGAACAAGATCACTATAAGGTATAGATTTCCAATGCCTAGAATAGAAAATTTACTTGATTGTTTGGGTAAGGCAAGATATTTTTCAAAAATTGATTTAAAAAGTGGATATCATCAAATAAGAATTAGGCTAGGAGATGAATGGAAAACAACATTCAAGACAACTAAGGGATTATTAGAATGGAAGGTAATGCCATTTGGATTGTCTAACGCTCCTAGTACATTTATGAGACTTATGAATGAAGTTCTCAAAGATTTTACAAGAAAGTTTGTAATGGTACATCTAGATGACATTTTAGTTTTTAGTGATACAAAAGAGAAGCATTTGAAACATATAAATTTGGTATCGAGGAGGAGACAAGAAGAAAAGCTGATGATTAATTTGGAGAAATGCAGTTTAATGCAAGAGGAGCAGACATACCTTGGATTTGTATTCTCAAAGGAAACACTCAAGATAGATCAAGCTAAGGTAAGTGCAATTCTTTCATGGCCAATTCCTAAAACTATTGCAATGGTTAGAAGTTTTCATGGTTTGGCCACTTTCTACAGAAAGTTCATTAGAAATTTGAGTTTGATTTGTGCACCTATTTTGAATACCATAAAAGGAGGGCAGAAATGTAAATTTGTTTGGAGAACAGAAGCTAGTGAAGCCTTTGAACTTCTTAAAAAGAAAGTAGCCCAACAATTAGTCCTTGCATTTCCTTATTTTAGTAAAGTCTTTCAAATAGAATGTGATGCCAACAACATAGCGATAGGAGGTGTACCTAGTCAAGAGGGCAGACCTATAGTCTTTTTTAGCGAGAAACTCAATGAAGTTCAACAGAAGTACTCTTCATATGATTTATGAAATGTATGCCCTTGTCCAATCTCTTAAGAAATGGTGACAATATTTGCTGCCCAAAGAATTCATTGTATACTCAGATAACCAGGCCCTTAGTTTAATAAGCAGTCAAGAGAAACTGAATCATAGGATATGAAATGGGTGGAGACATTGCAAACATTCACATTTTCTATTAAGCACAAAAAGGGAGTCACAAATAAGGTTGCTGATGCGTTGAGTAGAAGAAGCTTGACTACGTCACAAATTCAGTTGGAAACTACCGGGATTTCAAATCTGAAAGATATGTATGTTAATGATGCTGATTTTCAAGAGATTTATAAATCATGTATTAATCTGGATGATAGATACGATTACGAGTATGCTGGTTTTCTGATTCAAGAAGGATTATTGTTCAAACAAGGACAACTTTGCATACCAAAATGTCCAATGAGAGATAACATCATACAAGAGAAACATAGTGGAGCATTATCCGGTCAATTTGGACTAAATAAGATGTTGGAGTTGGTTCGTAGAAATTATTTTTGGCCAAAAGTTACAGAAAGATGTGAGGAAATTTGTGGAAGAATGTACCATTTGTCAGAAAAGCAAAGGTAAAAGTACTAATGCCGGATTATATCAGCTGCTACCTATTCTTTCAAGACCATGGGAAAATATCAATATGGATTTTGTTATGGGATTACTAAGAACTCAAAAAGGGTATGATAGTGTTTTTGTTGTTGTGGATAGGTTTAGTAAAATGGCACATTTCTCACCATGTAAATCCACCAAAGATGCATCATACATTGCAGATTTATTCTTCAAAGAGATGATTCGAATTCATGGATTACCCCTGAATATTGTTTCAGATAGAGATGGCAGATTTGTAGGTCATTTTTGGAGGACCCTTTGGAAAAAACTTGGCACAAATTTATCTTTTTCATCTGCATATCACCCACAAACCAATAGGCAAATGGAAGTTGTCAACAAATCTTTTGAAAATTTGTTAAGATGTCTTACAAAACAGCATGGAGTAAAATGGGATTCTATACTTGCTCAAGCTGAATTCTCATACAATGACACAGTGAATAGAAGTACAGGAAAATCTCCATTTCAAATTGTATATGGTACACACCCAAGAGGAATTCTCGAGCTGAGAGAACTTCCAAACACTTTTCCGAGTAGTTTACATGGTGAAGAACTTGTTGAAGCTATTAAAGAGATCCAAGATCAAGTCAAGTTACAGCTACAAAATTCAAATCAGAAATACAAAGAATTTGCTGGTCATAAAAGAAGAGAAATACAGTTCAAAGTTGGTGATTTAGTATGGGCATATCTAAAGAAAGAAAGATTACCTCAAACAACAGATACAAAGTTATTACCTAAGAAGGTTGATCCTTGTCAAATTTTGGAGAAGTATGGACACAATGCTTACAAGATTCAGTTACCTACAAATATTGGTATTTCACCCATATTTAATGTTTGTGATCTCACACCATACAAAGGTTCTGAAACACAATAAACACATGAAGTTCAGTAAAGACAGATTTGCAGCAAGTATCTAAACCAACACCACCTCAATTGGAGAAGATACTCGATACAAAGATAAAGAAGACTCGAAGGAGACAATACACTCAGTATTTAGTCAAATGGAAGAACAGATCAATGACAAAAGCTATTTGGATGGATGAGAAACAAATCGACAAGCATGGTTCATCATTACAACATCTGATCTCAAATGGACTTGAGATTCATTCTACAGGAGAGTATGCTGCACTGGCAGATCAGACAAATGCTACAAGAAATCACATGGTTGAAAATGCTATAGGAAGTTAATGAAATGTTTTATGTGTGCTTTCAATTTTAATATTTGTAATAAAGTCATATGTGTGGTGGCATAAATGGTGTAGTAATTCGATGAACTCTCCAGGTATAGCCACTTAGAACAATGTATGTTTGATTTTCAGTTGAGTTAGTTTTCTTTAAGTCAGAGTTTCTGAGTGTTTAATAATTAATCCACGTAAGCATTAGACAACTACAGGAAGTTGGCGGCAGTTTTGGATTCCTCACGATTTGTAAAATGACTCTTTGTTCTTGATTCTCGAATGACATTTCATCTTCCTACATCAGAGATAGGAAACAATTGAAAAGCTAGATTTTTGAATGTAATAGAGGTTATCGAATGCAGAAAAGAGGAATAGAAAGTTTGAAGCTTTTGTTTTTTTGATGATTTTTGAGTTGGGTGTGAGATTTTTGTTTTCTTTCTAGAATTCGGGAGTCTACATTCAAAGAAAACACTGATGTTCTAATTCCTACATAACAGTACGTAATTTGTTTTATTTTGAATCCCATCTAAGTTTCGTTTCTTTTAATTTCATTACAGAGTAGTCGATTTATTGTAATGGTGAATGTGATTGCATGTTGTTTTGAGGGTCGTAATATTCCATGGGAGTCTTTTAGACTCTGCAATCTGTTTTTTGGGATCGCAGAGGAGTTATGTTAATATGCTTTGGTTTTTCTTTTATTTCCTTGTTCCTTTTATTCCTACTCATAGCCACACACAATCTAGCCTTCAGGTGAAAGTGTTCATCTGTTCGCTGATATGTCAAAATCTTATGATTGTATGTGATGGAGATAAGTATCAAATTGAAGCATGAGAATGCAATTTCGAGTCATATTAAAGAGGTTATCTTCGCCAGCCGACTTAGGTTCAGATTTTAATTTCACGTGCACATGCAGAGAGTTAAACATAATTATTGTTGATTAAGAAGACAATTTGTATTCTTTTGGATATTCAATTTTACTTTCAAAGGTATTAAGTCCCTCTATGTGTTGCAATTACTTTATGGAAGAGTCGGGTCGGCCTAGGTTAATTTGAGGTAGAAAACAAATGTTGCTACAGGAGGTCAAGAAAGCTCCTTTCGGATGTCAAGGTTATGAGTTGTTAATAAGAGAATTAGTTTCATAACAATCTGAAACAAGTTAGAACCGGTCTTGGAAGGTGTAAGTGGCCCTTGAAGCAACTTAGTCGAGTGACTGGTTTCCTCCTAAATTTTCCAAGGTGAAGCTCTGCATCACATTCAAGGTTTTGGAGATCAAAGGTAATGGGGCACTAAGGCTATCTACCTTAGACAATACACCCCTAAACGATCTTGTGAATGGGTCAAAATTGAAGCCTTATGAAAGGAAGGAGCCCCTTTCCATCCATTTGCTAGAAATACAAGAACCAAGAGAAGTAAAGAAAGAATATTCCATGAACTTAGAGAAAAATAATAATACCAAGGAAAACAAAGAAAAAATACAAAACTGCACTAAAGGGGAAAAGTTAAAATCCAACCCTAAAGTATACTCTTCTTGCAAATCAAATTAGACGAGGCATATCTCTAAGTTAGGGAATACATCAATCCATTGTAGTTGGCTACAAGGTGGAAGGAGATCATACGAGGTATAGGAAGTGGTGGACATCCAAGTACAGGCTATTTTATTGGCCAAGCTTGTACAATAGATAGAGATTCAGTTCGTACTTTAGGAGGAAAGAAGGTACGAGAAGCTCGTACATGAGAACTGGTTCAGCTATACAAATCAAGGCAGAGTTGTACGTGCAATTTCAACCATATGGAAGCCAAGAAAAGTACAGGTTGCACAAGGAAAAATTGCCATTCGAAGCGTACATATACGAGGTATTGCCAACATACAAGCCATTGACAGTGTATGGTACAACAGTTGAGGTAGGACCTTTGTATAAGGCATATGGGTAGGGACTGACTTGTGGTTGTACAGAAAAAAGGAGGAATTACTTGAAGGCAATAGAGGAATCGCGTTCTACCATGTGGATTGGAGAAACGGTTTGTGGGAAGAGGACAAGACTAATCTTAGTTGGCTATTTAAACATCATTATTTGAAAATGGTAAAGACAAGCATGGGAAATCCTAGCAGAGTTTGAACATAGCGTTTAGGACATAAAAATCAATTCTACGGAGACAAAAGGGAGGGAGAGAGAAGTACGGGTAGTTTTAACCATACAGAAGCCAAGTATAGGCTGCACAGGGAAAAATTGCATGAGTATGGAAGCTCATCCCATGTATGGGCCAAGCATACGTATACGAGGTATTGCCAGCATACAAGCTATTGACAATGTACGGTCAACAGTTGAGGTAGGACCTTTGTATAAGGCGTGCAGGGTAGGGACTGACTTGTGGTGGTACAGAAAAAAGGAGGAATTACTCGAAGGAAATAGAGGAGTTGTGTTCTACCACGTGGATTGGAGAAACGGTTGGTGGGAAGAGAACAAGACTAATATCAGTTGTCTACTTAAACATTATCTGAAAATGGTAAAGACGAGAGAGAGAGGCCACCATATAGCCTCTTTCCTTGTTCTCGCCAAGTGATATCGAAGAGGAAATCAACCAAGTTTGACCCCGTTAGTATTATTATTATTTGTCTATATTGTACTTCCCCTTTATATCACTGGGCCCCTTTATATCATCTAGGGTCGGTGATGGGCACCAAAGGGAGTGCAGAAGATGATGAAAAAATAAGAGCATGGGAAAAGTTGCATAAAAGGTTACTACTGCCAATGCTACCTTCGAAAGTGTACTAGGAAGAAAATGTCGCACATGGTTGGAGAACGAGTATCATCATCCTATGAAAGAGGCACTATGGAGAGCACAATTAGAGAGAAAAATTTTCATGCCAATCTTTGATTTGAAGGAGTTTGAAGCTACATTGTGAACAATGGTGGTTGGTCATAATAAGGCAACTCATACATCAGTAATCCAATACTCCCAGTAAACTCTAACAATTTCCTATTCTGCTAACAAATTGAACGAAGTTTTTAGAATTCCTCTAAGGGAAAATGGACTAACAAAAACCCTCATGACAATAGAGGAAAAGAAGAAATGGCTAAGGTTAATGTGTAGAAAGGATCCCACAAAACAAGATTGGAAGGAATTTGAAACTACATTGCGAACAATGGTGGCTGGTCATAATAAGGAAACTCATACATCGGCAATCCAAAACACCTAGCAAACTCTGATAATTTCCTATTCTGCTAAAGAATTAAATAAAGTTTTTGGAATTCGTAAAGGGGGAAAGGAGCTAACAAAAACCCTCATGACAATGGAGGAAAAGAAGTGGCTGAGGTTAATGTGTAGAAAGGATCTCACAAAACAAGATTGGGAGAGCATCATCAACAAAAAAGAATAGTCGGGGTTTAAACAAAATCTTCATAACTAATGAAGAATGGCATTGTATTGTTGATTTGGTTAAAAGCAGACTTATAGCAGGAAGTTGCACCAAAGATATTGCTCTATGGATGTTACCTGGGGTTGATGGACTACAAAGAGGACAGGTGTACAAATGGGGGTAGTTCCTCTCAAAAAAACTACAAGAATTCATCGAATTGAAGCATAAGGCATTTTACATGCCACATCATGCCATAGCCTTATTTCTGGAAGCAATTTGTACTCAGATGGCCACTGAGCATAGAGGGGTATTGGTTTTAGCAAACAGAGTGGAACCCTACAAGCCGACAATGACATATTGGGTTCACATGGACATCTTCGGAGCAGCATCAAGTGGAGAACCTTGGAAAAAGAAATAAAAAAAAGCAATCATACAGATACAATAGGTAGCATCTGTTGAGAGTTTAAGTCAAGAGGAGGCTAGAGAGGACAGTTCCAAAGAGGATATGAGTAGCACAGACACTTCTTCTGACTCCCCAAAGGTAGAAATCCGTCTAAGTCACTTGGAAGGACACCTCAAGATATCACCTTGCTACCACTAGTAGGACCATTGCCAACCAAGGTACTTGAGTACGCCCAAATTCACCAATCTAACCTAAGTCCTATTGGAGGTGCTACGGTAGCTGACATGGGGCTTACGAGGGATGATGGAGTCAAGACTATCGGACCCAATGCGAAGGAAGGTGTCCAAGGAGGTGCTCATACAGTGGATTGTGAGGATGAACGCACAATGGAGATGAATAAGAAGAAAAAGCATACAGAGGTCGACGATGGTAGACACTAGCAACAGATTCTGTAATGGGAGGCAACCAAACTTTCACTTCCCAGAGTAGCACAATTGTTTCTGCCAAATTAGCAAACCTCACACTAAAGTGATAGACCTCAGGTGTTAGAAATAGTGTGGACATAAGGTGAGGCCGCAAACACTGTTGGGTATAGAAGTGGTCCACCCTGTTGCTTTGGTGGTGCAACCTACAGGAACATTGGACACTCAAAATGAGAAATAGGTGGAAGAGGACATGTTGATTGAGGACACAATATTCAAAAGGCTAATAAATTGCATGAGGAAGAAGGGATGGTATCTCCATCCTCACCAACCTCTCTGGAGGTAGAGCATAAGGACCCAACAAAAATACGAAGTGAGAGAGGTGGACCATTAAGACATTCTCCTTCGAAGACAAAGCTGAAATATTTTTGGAGTTACAAGCTATGGAACATTTCACGAAGGAAGTGACAAAGCAGGCTAAAAATCAGACTATGGGGAATATAATTAGAGTAGCTAAATCATTGTTAGCATTTACGCACAAAGGCTGCCATACAGACTGGAAGTTACTTCAGCAGAGTGGGTATAAATAGGACATAGCTGCAAAGTGGACAAAACGATACACCATACCCATAGCTCAGGAGCAACCACCTTTCATACAGACACTTGCAGATATGGAAGTTGCATTTAGAAGGATGTACTTAGAACTCCAATAAGGAAAAGACTTGGCAAGGCAGTCGGCTAAGGAGTTGGAGATCAAAAAAGCTACTCTAGAAGAAAAGTGAAAAGCAAAAAAGGCTACCCTGGAAGAAAACTGTGAAATACAAAAGGCTGCCTTGGAAGACAAAATCACCACAGCAAAGGCAAAAAAGATAGATGATTTGCGTGTTCTACAGGGAATTCGTGTCAAACAGAACGCAGTTGAATGAGATCTTTAATGACTCTGTAGAGCCCTAAGTACAGGGATGTCTTCCCAACCCTCTTCTTGAAATCTGGTCTTTCTTTGTTTTGTTGAGTAGTCATCTAGAAGACGACTTCTTTTTTTTTTTTTGGGGGGGGGGGGGGGGGGGGGGGAATAAACGTAGTGCATAAAAAAGTAATGTTATAATTAGCATTAGTCAAGTTATGTTGGGTCGAGTAGTTAGGAAGCGAGGGAATGCATTTGTTGGTTCCCCCAGCCAACTAACCATTATATGAAAACTTTGAATTATGAATGATGTACTGATGTTGTTTTGATATCAATAAAGAAATAGCATTCCCTCGCCATTCTAGTATTTTGGTACAAATACTGAATGCTCCATTGGTACAGTTGAGTCTCTGTTATATTGTTTGAATCTATGTTATATTGTTCTATGCATTGTGCTTTGATAACCATTCTACACTTATAAATACCCACATGAGATGTATCCATTCTTATAATCCTTGGGAGAGACATTATTTCTTCCCCAAGCCTCTAGAAGTGTAGGAATCTTTGCCTTATTTCTTGCAAGAAATTAAGAATATTTTGGGAATATACTGTAAGTACAATTTAAGATTTGTTTCAACATATTTTTGTGGTTGCTTTGTTTTTTTACAAACTACCATTTTCTAATGGTATTCAAGTTTTACATGTTTGCGTTGATCATAAGTCTTACTTGCAAGTTTTGATATAAACAAATATATGACAATTATGATTTACTGTAATGTTCCCACCATAAAATAAACAAATAATCAAAGCATTGTTTATAGGCCGATTGATTTAATAAATCTCGAACCCATTTTTATTTTTATTGTTTCTGTAGGTGTTGCCATCAGCTGTCTTTATAAACCCTCGGAAGTTCATCCGAAGGGTATTTAAGCACACCATGTAGGTAATAGTTAGTGTGCAATTTGGATTATATTTTCTGATATTGCAAATTCCAATGGAATTCTCTGTTGTTCGCCATTTTGGAAGTGAAAGATCTTCCCTATTTGGTGAATCCAATTTTGTTGGGATTCAACCCTCACCCTATTTCATCTCTGTATTACTTGCTTGGATCTGGCAAATCTATGCACCATCTTTGTTGTAAATGCATCTATATATCTAGTATTGGATTGCGAATACTCGTATTGGCATCTTTGGGTTCCATTAATTGTCATGGTTGGCAAATATATTGTTCACATTGTTCAGCAATCTTAGATTGGAGCTCAATTTGTGGTGAACAACCCTCCATCATCCTCCTCCCTCCATCATACGACCACTTGGAACTCTCAAACCGTAGGGTCCCATTTCTACTCCACCGTAGGGATGTCCATTTCGTTCACCCTCACACACTTGTCTACCGTACAACCATCTTCCCACGGCTAGAGTTGGCCACAGTACAGTCATCCAACAAACATCGTACAAACTAACCCCACACCTACCGTACGGCCTATCACCGACGGAGCATTCTACCTCCTCTACAATAGTCAATCCTGTACTAGTGTACGGTCAACCCAAACAACCATTTGGCCAACACATCTCATACCGTACAGACATCATTGGATTGTGTTTCAGGGTTTTTGAAGCTTACTTATGGGTTTGGGTATGAAGCAAAGGTGCAGCCGAGAGGGGAACATTACATTTCCCACCCCAGATCTTAAGGAATGAATTCTCATCTCCAACAATCTGTTGTTTTTCTTCTCAATTGTTATTCTCCAGTGTAATTTTGAAGTTTGTGTTAGTACTATCACAACTCCACATATGATTAGTATAAATTACTTAAAAATTTAAAATATATTAATCAATTGTATTAGTTAAATATTATAAATAAATATGTAATTAGTATGAGAGTAAATATTATTAATGATATGATATATAAATATAGTAAAATAATTAAATAAGAGAGTATCTCGACACCCAATCCTGCATGAATCACGAGAATATCCCCATCTAATCCAAAGAAGAAAACTGTTGAGAAAAAACAGAGTATTAAGGGGCAACTTCATTAATACAAAGCAATTATGATATCAAAACCATAAGTGATCCATAGAGTTAATCAAGATCATCGTAGTTTCTGATCAAGAGAGATCAATAATTGCATTAAGCATTTCCATATAATGTAACCATAAGAACCATTGATTACATCGAGCAAGCATAAATAACTATATATATATAAAAGTTTCCATAAAGCAATATGTGATACCAAGTATAAAGAAGCAAGCAGTTTGATTAGTACCATCGAACCAAATATTAATGACATCATGACAAAAATTGGCACTCCAAGAGAATATGGCATAATGCTGGAGTATATATATATATATATATTGAAGTTTCCATAAAGCAATATGTGATACCAAGTATAAAGAAGCAAGCAGTTTGATTAGTACCATCGAACCAAAGATTAATGACATCATGACAAGAATTGGCACTCCAAGAAAATATGGCATGATGCTGGAGTTAATTAACAAACAGAAAATCCATATTTACAGAAGTCTCCATGATTATATTGGGCATAAAACTAGCCAAGTGGAAAGCAAAAAATATTACAGCCACGAAGAGATGTATAACAGCTGCTGTTGATTCATCACTTATTAGTTATCCAAAGAGTGTGATTACCACAAAGAATCAAATATTAAAATGTTACAGTGAAGAGTTTTGGTCTTCCAACTTGCCACCCCTCATATTAAAGAGGTGTTATTGACACTTCAAAGGGATTCATTCAACCATTTGATAAAGAGGACAATCAGACATTTATTATTTTATATGTAACATATAAACTGCTATTGTATGTAAGAATAGCAGATTTTAAATACAATTGTTAGTCATCATATAGGAGAAGAGATTATTAAAAAGACCTCCCATCATTACTGCAGAAACTACAGAATAAGACTGCAATCATAAAACTACTATATCTTATCAGGTATGTGTAAATATCTGGAATTTCCTTTTTATCAAGGAATAAGAATAATTTATATATATATATATATATATATATATATATATATATATATATATATATATATATATATATATATATATAAAATTGTGTATGGGAATTATTTTTCAAACCCTTTTATTATTTGACTTACTGAAATGTGAGATGTTATCAAGGAGGGACTTGTATAAATCCAAGCAATGGATCTTTGTCCCAAGATTGGGTAAGGATCACCTTTCTGTAAGCCTTGATGGATGACTTGGACCTATAACTAAGGGAATCCATTGTTGGTTTCTAGGCAACTTGGATAACACATTAACCTTCCATCCTTAAGCCAAATAGTAATATGAATGGATATACAAGAATTGTTATTATTATGAATATTTTGTTTTTAGGACATATTAAATTTCAATTAAAATTGTAATAATTATGTCAAATCTTATCAAGGATATTACATCCACTCCTTCATTCAGTAATTGCAGTGCCCAAAGAAACACTTTCTATTTTTTGGAGTTGATTCCTCCTCCCACATTTATGTCCTAGTGCCCATGGTTCTTTGCATCTTAAACATAAGCCTCTCTTCATCATTTTCTCTTTTTTATTTAAGATCTTCTTGCCTTGGTTTCGGTGCCTTGTTCTTTGCAGAAATAGCATGTTCTTCCTTTATTATCTTTTCTTGACCCTTTATACTCATGCTGTGCTTTACCTGTTGGATTTTTGGGTCTCCCTTATAAAGTATTGGATTCGACCTTTCTTGATTTTTGTATTGGTTCTCCCTCTTTTTGAGGTTCTAATGGGTTCACTATATTCTTGAAGTCTTTAAACCCTTCAATAGATAATTGAATGAGTCTTCTTCAGGATAGGTGGGGAACCATGACAGAATTTTTTAGAAATTCATTGGTAAATTCCTTCATTGTATGTTGCTTGAGCTATTTAAGTTTCTTGAAGTAACATTTAGGATGTTGTTGGTCAAATCTACTAATAAGTTTTTGAGAGAACTTTTTGTAGGAGGTTATATTTTGGTGGCCTAGGGAGCGGAGTTCATGCTACAACAATTAATTCACTAAATACCTTCTAGATGGAGGATATCGAACTGGAGAGCATCAACTTTGGTCATTGGGAAGAGGGTGAAATAAGTGTTTAAACCATTGTAGCCAACATAAACTACAATATTTTCTAGTCTGTCAAAATTTGCAAGTGTCATTTTATTTACTTTATGTTTCAGATTCTTATTCAGATGTTTCTTTGCTTTCTTAGGTGTCTCATGTCATTGAGCTTCACAAAATTCAGTAAATGTTATAAGTTTGGGTACCTCAGAGGTCGATGACCCATTATCATTCTCCAAGTGGTTGGAATTTATGTCCCTCCCATTTGAGGAATTATAATTGAGGTTATCAATTGAGTTCCCCATGTTTTGAAAAAGCTAGAGGAGTACTTGGTTTGATTTTTCTAATCGTTCATTTTGGCTCGTAAGGGTTTCATTTGTTTGCTCCGTAAAACTTCTCAATTCATTGGCCATTTCATTCATGGTGGTTATACTCCCTCTTCTTTGATTGATTTGCATTAACTAATTTTCATAGGATGATACCAATATTATGTCTCCTAACAAATTTCCTTGTAATATTGGGACATTTTTATTACATCAATTGCAAGAAAACTCTTCCTATTAAGACCTTTACTCTTACTAAATATCTTGCTACTATCCACAGCTACAGGGTCAACCATCTTTGCGTAAGTCTTTACTTTTGGAATATAATTGTAATGGATTCAAGATATGCTGAAACATACTGAGTGTATTATAATTGCGATGGTTTCTTTAACTACAAGATGAACATCTAGGTTACCATATTTTCTCTTTACATGTCACATTCGACATTCAATTCATTATGCATTCAAGTTCGGTGAGAATTCGTGTGAAATTCAGCGAATGACTATGGTCGCTTAGGAGAAGCCAGGACGAATTCAGGCGACTTTGGTTTTCTTTATGCAAGCCCAAAAAGACTTTGCAATCTTGCGTGCAAGCCCAAAACAAATTTGGACGACTTGTTGTTCTAGCCGAGACTTGCAATTATCTCTACACCTACAAGTCCTCTCTAATTTCATATTTCACAAATTCTCACAAACAGATATCAACAATTTTGAATTCTTATGACAATGGTGGCAACAACGTTGCACTCTACACTGAAAAGAAGAAAAGTGTCGACTCACACTTTGTCAGTCCACATCCTAAATGTAATGGCAATTAGAGGAACAAGCAGTGTGGCAAAGACATTCAATTGGAGTGGTGACCCAAACAAACAAGTCCCGATGCGACTAAAGCTGACAGAAGTGGAAGTATCATCAACATCCCTATGGATTTGAAAGATAACGACCCAATTTATCAGTAACTTAAGAAGGATTACAAGTGGGGATTTGTGTCTAATATAGAATTTGAGTGCATACCCAAAGAGGAGTTGGAGGAAATTGTGAGGTTAATCTTTGCCAAAGAGAATAAACCTCCATGATTGTTGCAATTTAAGCTACATGCGTACAGACCCCAAATGGTTTGATAATAATTATCCTCTTATCAACTTCCAAGACTATTGTTATAGATTGCGCCAAAGCAGAAAGAACAAAAGCAGAGTCTGGATGAGGTGGATCTTCAGCTGCTTGAGACTTTTCAGAAATTGGGGATCCCTCTAACGTGAATAGAAGCGACTAGCTAATGTTGTTGTCAATGTGTTTCTTAACTGGAAAACTTGCTTTAATATTACTAAATCATCAATATTATATTAGCACTACTTATATGGTGCAGCATATTTTTACATATCTATTTATATACTTATAAAACAATAAAAAACTTCTATGGACAAACCCAAAACGAACTCGAACCTGAACCTAACTCGAAAAATTTTGGACAAATTTTGAACCCGAATCTTGAACCCGCAACCATACTGGAATCCAAACTGGATTTCTATGGACCTTGCTTATGCAATATGTACAATTTATCTTGATACTAATATTTGATCAAAAATAGCTGCTCAATGTATGCATAAATGATGTGGGAGCAATATTCATATCTACAATATATAATCCCTATTGATGTGTTCATCAATTGTATGCCGATGTGATGCACCCCTAATTGTATATATTTCTTAAATGCTAAGTTACCAATGCGTGGCAGTTTGGTTAGAGTGTGGGTGCGAATGCGCAAGGATGTGCAGATGTTTTTGGAAGCATCATAGAGGTGGGTAAGAAGTGTGGCTTTTGCCTGTGGATGCTTGCAGGTGTTTACCGTACAGGTAAAGAAGTCAACACATACAGAAAACAATAGAAGAATAGCAGAATTATATTCACAATAGTAGATGAATGATGATTTACAATGATCCCAGACGGGATATAAATACTACTACCGAACCTTCCCGAAGGAGTCCGTCGGCCACAATTATTCTATCCGTTACAAGCTATTTACCGCCGGACCGTCGGCTACGGAATACCGAAACACCGCCGAACCGTCGACTACAGAATACAGAAACACCGTCGGACCGTCGGCTACAGAAACATCACCGGACCGTCGGCTACAGGAACACCGCCGGACCGTCGGCTACAAAAACATCGCCGGACAGTCGGCTACAGAATACAAAATACCGCCGGAACCATCCAGTCGGCTAACACCATCCCCCCCAAAAACAAAAGTCGTCTCCTGACGACTGACAAAATATCTGAAACAAATTAACAAACAAAATACATTAACAGAGTGACTACAACAAGAGAAATTTGCTTCTGTCACAGCACTTCCACATTCATCCCGTTATATCTGTAGCCTCTGCTAACACAATACTGTCTCCTCAAGCTGACCTTGATAGCCACCTGTGCTGCTTTCTCTGTTTTCAATTCCTCGGTACCTTAAGCCAAGTGTCGCTGCACTGCCTCCAACTGGATGATCAACTCCTCCCGAGCTCTCTACGCATCCACCAAGACAGCCTTACAGCCAACACCTGCTCCCACTGCCTCTGGTACACAGAAAGTCCATGCCTGTAGCAACTTCAACTCTTCTCAACTAGTCAGACTCCCACGACTTATATCTGCCACGACTGGGGGTCCACGGGGCAACGCCCCCAGCGGGGTCGAGGGGCAGGGGGTCGAGGGGCAGCGCCCCTCGCTGCCAAGACCAAATTAGCACTTCAAAACCTACACAAAAATGCACGGAACACACCCTTTTTGTCCTTTTTTGCCGATTCTGCACTCTTTCTGGCAACCACGGATGCGTCCCTTTTCCTTTGGCATCATCTGTCACTCATTCTGAACAACTTAATTTTGTCGTCGTTTTTTTTTTTTTTTAACTGCTTCCTCTACAATCCACCACAAATCCCTTTGCACATAGAAATTCTTCTCCATATTTGCCGCCAACTGACTCTTCCACGGCTTCTGCTTGCCTGCTGACTCCATGCAACAATGACTTATTTCTTCTTATTTTGTTTCCTCTGTCAACAGCTGTGTGTGATTGTCCCTCCTTTTTCTAGTATTTGAATTCTTGCAACCGCATCATTTGCATTCCGAACCGTGCTCCACGGCCTTTCTGTCCTCACCCGCGGCCTTCCTGTCCTCCCCGTGGCCTTTCTTCGCAGTCTATGTTCTCCTCCCCGCGGCCCGTTTTTCTCCTACCCGTGGGCTTTGTTTCCTTACCCACAGACTATTCTTTCACTGGCGGTTAACGGTGAGGATTTTATAAAATATAATGCCCGCGGGGGCTCTCTCTTCTTTTTTTCTGCCGGAGGAACTTATGCTTTCAGTCTTCCTCCTTTCTCTGTCGGAGTAAATATGCTGCGGGGCTTTACACTCTGCGGGGGTCTCTTGCCCGCGGACCCGCGGGACTTTAAGTGCCCGCGGACAGGCAGTTGCCCGCGGGACTTTCAGTCGGTTTTTATTTTATTTTTATTTTTTTCCTCCTAAAAGAAATCAAATAACAGAGGTACCTCCATTTTGCCTCCAGGCGTCGCCATTCTGCAACGACGACGGAGTCAGCTGGCCATCTTGTGACAACGACGGAGTCTTCCTGGCACCATATATTTTGAATTTGGATCTGTTGACTGCCGGAGGTACTTTCTGCCCGTCCAAAGTTGATAATCTAATCGCTCCATTGTCGCCGACCTTCCAAATCTGATATGGTCCAACCCATCTACCCTTAAAATTTTCCACTTTGATTTCATTCCGACCGTTGTACACCTTACGTCTGTTCTGTGCCACCTCCGTCGCCCACTGTGCGTGCGGTCGTCGCGCAACTAGATTATTTCCTTGCTGTCAGTGCCCTTCCACTAATCTTATGCTGCAATGTAACCTTTTCTTTCCGCGCGGTCCATTCACCATGTACTGGACAGTGGGATTTTTCGTTTTTCTGTGTTCAGACTGTATGTTCTTCCCCTCAGCTTCAGCCATGACAACTTTTCCTTCTTCCACTTCCCTGCATTCCTCCGGAAATTCATTTTCCTCTTTTTTCTCCTCTTCGTCGACCCTTAGCATATTACAACTCGAAAAGAGTTCGTAGTCTTCTATCTGCCAGTGGTAAAGGCCATTTACCGAGTCCAGGTCGTCGTCATTCGATCCTCCGTCAAGTCTCAATACTCCTTCATCCGGTTCCATTCTCCTCTTTCCTTCGTCATCACTCTTGCCTTCACTGTCAGAATCTGACAATGCTGCCTCCTCGCCAACCATTTGCGTGTGCAGGTCAATTATGAATCTTTTGCCTCCGCGCTCCATTGATAGGGTATTGCGTTTCCAATCATGTTTTACTTTTGCTTGCACCAACCAATCCCGTTCCAGAATAGCATCATAGCCTTTTCTTTTTAATGGAATGACTACAAAATCCAATAAAAATGGTTGCGTACCAATTGTTACCGGTTGCGCTTTCAGAATTCCCAACGGTTTGATTCCATGTTGGTCTGCCGTGAGCAACTGAAATGCAGGTGGCCACAGCGTCGGTTTTCCCAACTTCTTCCAAGTATCCTCCGGTAAGACATTCACGCCGGACCATCCGTCAACAATTGTCTCTGTCAAAACATTTCCCAAAATCCCCATCTCAACGACCGCCAGATGCCGTCCGGAGGTGAGTGCTAGCAGCATTGGGTCTGTTGTCATTACTTCCCTACTATTCCTTCCTGTGTCCTCCGGTGCTTTTGAAAACGGTGTATGATTCAGAATAGCCGTCCGTAACTGGGGCATTGTGAGAAGGAGGTCACTTATCTTGACCGGTATCTCCGTTTGTAAGATCTGTCGTACAATGCTTTGTTCTGCGAAGTTCTTTGCCAAGGTGCTAGTGATGTCCTTCAACTGAGATGTTTCCGCCGACGATGCCTTTGCAATGTCCGCCTGCACTTCCCCCACTTTTCTCTTTTCCTCCGCTTGCCTCCGTGTAATTGCCAGAACCTCCTCTACATCCGTGCCGACAGTGATCAAGTTTACTCCAGCCTTTGGACACTTGGAATCTTCGTGGTCGTCGGGTCCACACCATCTGCATAATAATTTCGGTGTGTTTGCCGCTGTACAATCCCGCGCAAAATGACCCCACAAATTACATGCCCGGCATTGAACGATCGGCCGTCCGTTTGCATCATACTGAGTTCGACTTCGGCTCCCATTATTATTGTTATTGGTTGCATTGTTGTTATTTTGCCCTCTGCTATTATTCCTGTATCCTCCAGATGTAGCACCGGCAGTATTCGTGTTTCCGCTACTACCCGACGGGAAAGCCTCCTGTGTGAGAAACACCTGCGGAGATCCTCTTGTCTTCATGTTAAAGGGACAGTCCTTTGTCGAATGGCCCATGATCTGACAGATGTCACAGAATTGGTTCTTCGGACACGATCCCTTAGTATGACCGTCGGTGTTACATTCCGTGCACCACAGTTCACTACCTTTTGGCTCCTTCTGCATGTTTTTAAACTCCTTCATCATTCGAACCATATCCTTTTGTAAGGCACGAACCTTTGTGCTACTACCTTCGTCGTCACTACTATCATCTCCAGCAGGCTCGTCGTCATCAGAATCAGAGGAGCTAGTTTTCTTCTTCTTTGTCTTCTGTTCACTTTCAAGGTCCAGTGCTCTGTTATAAGCATCCACATATGACGACGGTGGTACAATTTTCATTTTCCTCCGCAGCTTCGAGCGTAGGCCATCCACAAACCACCTTTTCTGCAATCCGTCCGCTGGCTTGCTTTCCATTTTGTTTATTAAGTCTTTCAATCTCCTAGCGTAGACACGAACAGTTTCGTGCTTCCCTTGCTTGGTATTGAAAATTTCCGCTACAATTTCATTATTATCCCGCAAGAGTTTAAATTCCGCCAAGAACTCCTTTTTAATGTTATCCCATGTATCCAGCTTCTGCGGATCCATATCCGAAAACCAATCAATCGCGACACCCCATAGGGTTGCCGGAAATTGCCTGGCCCATTCGTCGACATCTGTGATTCCATTTGCCCGCCAGATCGTCTCACATGTCTTACAATGTCGGAGGGGGTCGGCTGTACCATCGCCTTCAAATTTTGGTAATTTTTCTTTGGGTCCCGCCATAACTCTGGAGGTTTGCACTCCTATAGTGGTTGGCACTCCCACACCGGCAGTCTGGACTCCACACCGGCAGTCTGTACTCCCACACCGGCGGACTGGTCTCCCACACCGGAGGCTTGCACTCCCACACCGGCGGTCTGCACTCCTACACCGGAGGTGTCGACAGCTGCGAACCTTGGTGAAAACGGAGGATCCTCCGAAATTGTTTCCCGCGGAAGTCTATCCTGGACGAAGAGGTCACTCCACGCTCATGCTCCGTCGGCATCGCGAGCCGTGCGAGTTGATGCTCTCCCGTCTGAATTTTCTTCCCTCGGCGAACACAAATTCAAGAACTCCTCCCATGCTTCTTCCACCAATTCCACCCGCTGCCGAGTCTCCTCCAACAATTCCTCCGCACTTCGGTTTCCGTCGGCAATCCTCTGAAATCTTCGTCGGCGTTTGGCTTGCTGTGCTAGAATTAAATTCTCTTGCGCAATACGGATTCCATCTTTTCCCTTCGCCTTATTCCGATCCTTGTTAAGCTGATTTGGCATTAATCTTCATTCCTCTCACCTTCCAGATTCATAAGGCAACGGCGCCAAATGTTTACCGTACAGGTAAAGAAGTCAACAGCGGGATGCTTCGTCAAGCATCCGGGTGAATTTGTTGAGCATTCAAAATTTTTAGGCACCAAATCACTTAAGTGACAATAAAACATGTGTTAATGGTTTTTTAATTATATTGTCTCCTTTTTACCCCAAAACCCTAAAATAGCCCTAATATAGGCCATTCATTGTCAATCTTGAGCCTTGGCTCTTGATTGATCAACATTGAACCATGAAATATGTTTCGATTTTGTAATTTGAATTGCATTGGAATCTTGAACTTGAGTAATTTACTAATTAAACATTACTATTATTTCAATTTAAATATGCTAATTGCTTTGGAATGCTTTATTTTTCATTTTGTATATATATATATATATATATATACACCCACATCAACATCAGAACTAACATCGGTAACTTAGCTTAAATGCTAATCTAATATAATTATTTCCTCCTCTGTTATTAAAAATATTTGATTTGCAATTATGTGCTTAAATCTGAATTAGGAAAATAGGCAACTTTCTCCTTGAGCGGATCCAATTGAGGACAAAGAGTAATAAGTTGTAAGTTCCTTATTTATTCCTTTACAGTGGTGATGTAATTTATTGTATTTGACTTTTCTTTAGAAGTCTGTGAGATGGAGATATTCTTCTTGATAACTATCCTTAGCATATGCAATCAGGGTGACGTGCTCTATAGTGTGATCCAAAAAAGATAAATTTATAAATAGAAAATAATCATGCCCTTCCAATGTTTCCTTGGTACTCCTTAAAATATGTGGTGAGATGGAGAGCTGCAACACTTCACAGATCACACCTTTTTAGAATAAGCAGATTAAAGCTTTTGAATAATTAATATGCATCACATACATAGATAATTATTGCTGGCAATTAGGGACTTCTATATGTAATGACAGGATTTATATCGATTATTACCCTTGTATGGAGCCACGAGAAAGTTCTAATATTAAGTGCTGAATAAGCACATTAACAATATGTTATTCGCCACCCAAACTCCCAACTCTTAGGCTGTCCATACTATTGATGTCGGGTATATGGCTTCCTACAACGTATTTCCATTTGATTAATCTATATCCACATTTGTTGGGTGGTGGTCAATACACCAAAACCGTGTGATCTTGTAATTTAATTTAATCTTATTGTTCATTTAATTACTAGATTTTCTTTTATAAATTTGATCTGATCAGTATAATAATATATTATAATTATGTTTTTATCATTTATTTATTTATTTAAATCTTATATTTTAACTCTATTATCATTACTATTCCCTCCTGTGAAAGTGGACATCACGAACTGTTTTTGTTTTATTTATTT